>JAXIVJ010000419.1:87500-242150 GCA_036785665.1 Chirona hameri | reverse complement strand
ATGGTAGCAAAGCACATATTTAACGCTGTTCGCGACAAAAACTAGCGCGGCGCACACACTCACTCACTCCAGTGACGGCGGATTTTATTTTGACATGGGGGGGGGGGGGGCAAGACTTCGATCAATTCAGTTCAGGTACGTAGCCAGGATTTTGCTCAGGGAGGGCCACAATACCTTTTCACCTGCCGAGGGGGGGGGGGGCATATTTCAAACTCGATTCTTTCCATGCAACGCCCATAGACGTAATGTTAAAGCTTGACGGAATCTAATTTTATCTAGTGTAAACTGGATCACTCAGGGGCGGGGGGGGGGAGGGCATGGCCCCCGTGGCCTACGTCCCTGATTCAGTTCACGTAGCCATATAACTTAAACACATATGTTGAGGATTTGAAGGAAAATTAAAGGTGATGATGATGATATATCGTGAGTGGCCATCTATCAGGGTTGCCAGAGCCCGGAAATTAAGTTAGGGTAACATACAATTGTAATGTAATAGCTACCAGAAAACAAGACCCGTTTTCAGTAGCCAAATATTGAAGTTTCAAAATTAAATTCGTTCCTGGTTAATATGTTCGGCGCATCAAGGGCGGATCCAGCCGGCCGTTTTTTTTGGGGGGGGGGGGGGGGGGGCAACCAGTTTGAGCGGATCTTGCCTATGTACCCTCAATTGAGAAAATTTCCCCGGATTTGGGCCACTTTATTTTGCAACCACAGGATTTTTAATGTTTTTTTTAGCTTCGAACTTTTGGGATATCGAAAAAAAGTGTACCTATGTTTTCGTTCCCGACTGCAAGGAAAAAAAAACATGACAAATGCGCGCTGAATCAAGCCGGCTTTGCTGAAGAGCAAGGACGGATCCATCCGTTCGTCTTCGGGACCACCTACTCTTTGCTACAGGGTTCGACGACCTTTGCAAAAAAAAACAAGAGTATCTTAGATTTGAACATTATATTGCGGTCAAGGAAAAACATGTTAGTGGAAAGAAGCTAGCTACTAATACCATACTAGCTACTATATAAAATTTAAAACAGAACTTGGAGCATCAAATAAAGGCAGCTTTCTTCAGAATTTCCAGCTCCGAATCTCGGATAGTATACCTAGGGGATGGTCCGACCGGAAAAATGAATACGCATTTCGCTGCACAAATGTTTGTCGTTGTTATCTGTTGCGCTCTGATAAAAAAGAGCTAAAGGCGAGGACGTCAAACATGATCGAACCAGTCGCACTTCCGCCATTCAAAACAATACTACAGATGACCCCGATCATGGCGTCAAATTCTATATGCATTTCAAGAAACTTTAGCTACCCATCTATGCACCGCATACGGATCAACTTCCGTTGGCAGGTTCTTGAACAAATATGTCCCTGCTCCCGAACCTCGAGGCCATTTGCGCATCTCTGCGGGTCCATAGATACGACACACGCAGACGAAGTAACCGATACCTACTACGATGAACGCTGCATTTCTCATATTACTGCCATACAGTCTATAGCAGAAACCTGCGGCAGCCAGCCAGGCAGCGGCAACCTGAAATAATATAGCTGACGACTTCCCAATCGCGCAAAGAAATCAACGACTTCGCCGACGGAGGACATTATAATGTCATCCGTATAGGTCAGACCTATAGGTCTCGCGGTGGGCTTCGCACATGATCAGTGCCTCCATCCGGAGCTCGGTCATTGTCGCTCGGAGAGAGGATAGTCTTCTCCACCTTACTGAACACCCTCTCCGCCGCCGCCATTGTAACCGGAAGGACGGGAAGGACCTACAGGAAAAAGGATGGATTTGGACCGAATGTTCTATTGTAGACTAGCTTGACCGAAATGGTGCTGGATGAAAATAATTAAATAAGGACACCTGTAAACGTGATAATTGTTAAACTTATAAATTACCCCTCGCCCTAGTGGGGGTTCTTTGTCATTTCCCCCCCCCCCCCCCTCACCTGATGTTTTTCGAGAATAGCGAAAAAAACAGCGGCGCGCGCCGCCAAATTCGGCAAAAAAAGGACAAATTTGCCCAGTACTGTTCTAAAAACGCAAATATATCATGCATTAGACTTCACGTCTTGGGGGGGGAAACACATAGTTTGGCCCCCCTTGAACGGTCTTGGGGGAGGCATGGCCGTTGCCCCCCCCCCCCTGGATCCGCCCCTGCGGCGCATATAGACGGGGAGTGAAAATTATGTTTTATCCATTAGCTTCAGCTGTAATGATTGAATCATATTTCTGACACTGTTCCATCATATAATAATTTTATAACATGCTATATTACTATATACTATATTACTAATATTGTTTAAACTTGCGGTGCGTCAATTTTGCCTCAAGGACAAGCTACCATATTTTACTGCCATATGAAGTATATATATATTTGTTTTAACTTTTGAAATGCTCATCATTTTTACCATATATGGTAAATTATGCCATTTTCGACTACGGAAGATGGGGGGCAAAAATATAGTTTTTCCCCCGCTTGATTTTGCAGCGGGGGCGGCTGCCCCCGCTGCCCCCGAATCCGCCGCCCCTGACTCACTCACTCACTCACACACTGCACACACCCACACGCGCACACACTACGACGACGCACAGACAGGGTCTAAAACACGACCAGATTAGCAGACGAGCCCATGCTCCGTACTGGAATTGGACCGATCTGAGTGATTTTTCACCATTCGATTGCGAGTGGTCTAAAACGGTGCCCTTTTGATTTTTATACAGTTTGGTCCACCCTAAATGTACCAAATTGGACCAAAACTTTTAGTGCAAATTTGCCAACGAGCCCATGCTCCTAAACTACGTGACCGATCTAGGCAATTTGTTCACCATTCGATCTAACGTGGTACACAACGGTGCCGTTTCAAGTTGTATACAGTTTGAGTTTTATACCACTCTTAGTGGACCAAATTGAACCAAAAAACACCAAAAGCCGTTGCCGACGAGCCCACGCTTCGAAACTATGGAACCCATCTGGGCGATTTATTCACCATTCGATCCAGCGTGGTAAAAAAAACGGTGCCATTTTTGGTTTTATACAGATTGGTCCACTCTAGGTGTACCAAATTGGACCAAACCCGCCAAAAACCGTTGCCGACGAGCCCATGCTCCGAAACTATGGGACCATTGGTGGAACTTTATGAAATCGGTTGGGGGTGGGGGGTCGGGGTGGGGGCAACGGCACAGGATCCCTTCAGATCGTCTAGGAGCCCCTCCAACCTTTTCAACGCCCTTCTGACCTGTTCAGAGACTCATCTGGGATCCGCGAAAAGGCATGATGTGGAGTGGGTGATATATATTAAATACAAAGAACAACTAATTTTACTCTACAAGAAAAATTAAAATCGGAGCTTGCGGGCATATTGTAACACCCTTCGTTAGCGATTAAGAGACATTCGGTAACATGTCATTGCTCGTCTTAAAGACGAGCAATGACCTGTTACCGAATGCTTCTTAATCGCTGACGAAGAGTGTTACAATATACCCGAAAGCTCCGTTTTTTTATTGTGGTGTAAGCCAGCTCTTTATAATTAATCTTCATCTGGGAGCTCTACGTGCTTTGGGCCCTTCCGGTCTCACCAGGGACTGCTCTGACCTTTCAAGAAGCCCCTCTTATGTGTCAAGGGCCCCATTCGGCCTGTTCAGAGGTCTTTCCGACCTGGCCTGGGACTGAACTGGCTGCTTTGTCACCCTGCGGTCATGCTCAGGGGCCCCTCCGACCTGCCCAGGGGCCCCTCCAGTCTAGCTAGGAACTCATCCAGCATGTTCAAGGGCCCTTCCGACCGGCCCAGGGACTGTTTCGATCTAGCTAGGGGCCCTTTGACTTGCCGAACAAGGACTCCTCATGCCGATTAAGGGTCCCTAAAGCTGACCGAGATTCACTCAAGCCAACTGAGGGCCCCCTCAAGTCGACCGAGGGCTCCTTAGACCGACCAAGTTACCCTCCAGGCCGACCGAGGGCCCCCCTCAGACCGACCCCCTCAAACCGACTGAGGCTCTCAGGCCGACTGAGGCCCCCTCAGGCCGACAAAGGGCCCCTCAGGCCGACAAAGAGCTCTTCAGGCCAACAAAAGCTCCTCAGGCTGCCCAAGCCGGCCGAGGTTCTCTCAAGCCGATCGAGGGCCCCTAAAGTCGACCGAGGGCTCCTTAGGCCGACCGAAATTCCCATCCAGGCGAACCGAGGCCCCCTCCAGGCCGACAGAGGCCCCTCGGGCCGACAAAGGAGCCCGGAGGCGACCAGGCCGACTGAGGCCCCCTCAGGCCAGCAGGGCAACCCTCAGGCCGAACAATTGCTCTTCAGCCCGACTGGGACCCCTCTGGCAGACGAATACTCCCTCAAGTCGAAGGAGTGCCCCCTCAGGCCGACCGAGCTCCCCTCCAGACCCAACGAGGCCCGCTCAGGCTGACCAGGGGCTCCTCAGGTCAGCAAAGGACTCCCTCAGGCCGACCTCGGTTAACCTCCTGGAGGGGCCTTGGCCCCCTAGGCCCCCTGGCCACGATGGACCGATACCCTTTGATGGCTCGATCCCCTCGATGTTCCTCCGTATCAAAGGTATTATTTTAGTACGGATGTTGGATATTCAGGATATTGCAATACCAGGGAGCCAAAAAGGCTGCATTAACTATCAGCCAGGCAAACCCAATGTACAACAAATTCCATTCAACACCATGTAAATAGAGGACCCCGATGGCTAACTGTTTAATGTTCATGCTCTCCCTCCGCTATTCGCTAACCTGAACGCTTGAACCTTGTATCTACGGACTTGTCAGAAGACAATCCTTGCTACCAACTTATACATTATATCATAATCTAAAAAGCAGTCGCAAATGAAATCGCAATGCTCGTATACTTCTAAGATGGAATACTTCTAAGATGGAATACTTCTAAGATGGAATCACATATTGATGTAATGAAATACGCAAAATTCAAAACAGAACAATCCGTACGAGTAGTCCTTGAAATTTTGGAAGGGCACAAATTTTGGAAAACATTGTGTGTGTGTGGGGGGGGGGGGTGTATGAGTCCGATCCGGACGATTTGTTCACCATTCGATCCGGCGTGGTCCAAAACGGAGCCGTTTTGGGTTTTATACAGATTGGTCTACTCTAATTAGGCCAAATTGAACCAAAACCACCCAAAACCGTTGCCGACGAGCCCATGCTCCGAAACTATGGGACCGATCTGGACCATTTATTCACCATTCGATCCGGCGTGATCCAAAACGGTGCCGTTTTGGGTTTTATACAGATTGGTTCACTCTAAGTGTACCAATTTGGACCAAACCCACCAATAACCGTTGCCGACGAGCCCATGCTTCGAAACTATGGGACCGATCTGGGCGATTTATCCACCATTCGATCCAGCGTGGTCCACAACGGTGTTGTTCTGAGTTGTATCCATTTTGGTCCAATTTAAGTGGACCAAATTGGACCAAACCCACCAAAAACGGGTTTGGGTAGTTTGGTCCAATTTGGTCCACTTGAGCATGGGCTCGTGGATTAATCTGTATACAACCACAAACAGCACCGTCTTGGACCACGCCGGATCGAATAGTGAAGAAATCGTCCAGATTGGTCCCATAGTTTCGGAGCATGGACTCGTCGGCAACGGTTTTTGGTGGTTTTGGTCCAATTTGGTCCACTTATAGTGAAGCAATCTGCATAAAACCCAAAACGGTACCGGTATGGACCACGCCGGATCGAATGGTGAAGAAATCTTCCAGATCGGTCCCATAGGTTCGGAGCATGGGCTCGTCGGCAACGGTTTTTTGGTGGCTTTGGTCCAATTTGGTCCACTTAGAGTAGACCAATCTGTATAAAACCCAAAACGGCACCGTTGTGGACCACGGCGGATTGAATGGTGAAAAATCGCCCAGATCGGTTCCATAGTTTCGAAGCATGGGCTCGTCGGCAAATTTGCACTAAAAGTTGTGGTCCAATTTGGTAAATATAGATTGGACCAAACTGTATAAAAATCAAAACGGCATCGTCAAATGGTTAAAAAATCCCTCAGATCGGTCCAGTAGTTTTGGAGCATGGGCTCGTCTGCTAATCTGGTCTTTTTTAGACCCTCCCCGACGCACACCAATATGACGCAGACGATCAAGATAATACGTAAATACAAACTGTTTTTGCACAGACACGGCACGAAATTAGGATTGCGCCTGAAATAAGCCCTTCATAACAACAACCTTACCAATGTAGAACAGTTTCAGCCCTTATTTAACTGAGTCGTCGGCGCGAAGTGCGGAGCACCGGACGCACATGGCACTGAAAAATGGCGCCGGCCGCCAACTGCATCAAACACTCCAACGGAATGCGAAGCTGGGCATGCTAGACCAATCACGCTGCGACTGACAGTCTATGCGCAGCCTAGACCAATCAGGCTGCGACTAACAGCCTTGACTATAAGTACTCTGCAGCCGAGACCAATCAAAACACACACACGCGCGCCGATTCGCTGCCGCCTCCGACTCTGACGCGGACAAAGCCATAGGCGTGCCGCTCAGCGTCCCACCGCAACAGCTGAAGACAAAATGCCCGCCTGTGCAGAGTTATAAGCACGGTGCAAAAGATGGAATACCCGCCGGTATAGTGTCATGATTTGTCTTGTCCGCGTGCACCGGATATATGGTCCTGATCCTAAGGGTAGTTGGTACTCCCTGACCACGAGTCAGTTTAAGTACCCAATGTTCACGGTTTACACCTCCGAGCTCAGAGTGTATGCAGACTTCGAAATGCGGATAGCATGATTTTTTTTTGTGAGTAAGCATGCCTGGTAGTCAGAATACCCGACAGCCCCAACTCGAACGTGAGGGGTGAATACGCATGAATCACTCGCTGTGCTTGGATAAACTCGGCAACGTCGGGTCAAATTGTTTGCAGTGATATAGGCTGTGTGATTATGTGATGTGTGTGCTGCGTAGTGTATTTATTGTTATATCTTATCTTCACGACTTCGCCTGTCAGTGGAGCGTAGCTCTGTTGGCGATCATATGAAATAAATGAAAATAAAATAACTGCTGCTGTCGTTGGAAATAAACAAGTTTGTTTGATCATATATTGCTTATTGTAACCGGAAATATGCCATAAGTGAGGTGTTTTCATTACCATAAAAGAGATGACTGGCTCTGCCTCAGCCAGTACTGCAGAAAGTACGCGGTGACATCACCGCGCACTATGAAATGCCTTTTTTTCTGATTCGACCAGATTCCACCGGCGATATATTTGTGGAAATCAGGTAGGCGCAGTAGCAAACAACCTATCGTATACTTGAAATGAAACATAATGTATAGATGGCGCTAGCATTAGGGAAGGGCGGAATGGATATGACAATTAGTTATGTTAGAGGGTGAATATGTTAAACTGTTAGTTTTAGGTAAGGGTTTTAGGTAGCGTCATCAAGGTTAACGAAATACAATACAAACAAATTTACATACAGCATCTGGAGACAAATAGCAGAGCTGAGAGTCATCACCGGCCAGCCGAGGAAGTGCAGTCTTAATGTCGGAGGCCGAGAGTCATCACCGGCCAGCCGAGGCGGCGGTTCAACTGTCGGAGGCCGAGAGTCATCACCGGCCGGCCGAGGCGATGCAGTCTTACTGTCGGAGGCCGAGAGTCATCACCGGCCGGCCGAGGAAGTGCAATCTTGCTGTCGGAGGCCGAGAGTCATCACCGGCCGGCCGAGGAAGTGCAATCTTGCTGTCGGAGGCCGAGAGTCATCACCGGCCGGCCGAGGCGATGCAGTCTTACTGTCGGAGGCCGAGAGTCATCACCGGCCGGCCGAGGAAGTGCAATCTTGCTGTCGGAGGCCGAGAGTCATCACCGGCCGGCCGAGGCGGTGCAGTCTTACCGTCGGAGGCCGAAAATCATCACCGGCTGGCCGAGGCGATGGATCACCACCATCGGAGGCAGAGTCATCACCTCCGGCCGAGGCGGCGGTCCGACTGTCGGAGGCGGCGGTCCGACTGTCGGAGGCCGAGAACGTAGGTAGGGCGGCATGGTCAGGGTAATGATGCGGACGTGGATACAGTCATGACAGGTAGTCTGTTTGAATGGCCACAGTGAAAACAAAACAGATGACAGTTAGCTGAGAAGGCTACTGAAACTAAAGCGCGTTGACCATCTAATATACGGGCAGTTTGCAACAGGCACCTTATTAATTTATACCATTTACGTTAGGTATCCACTGGGCAGGGTATAGGGCTACCTTACGTGCAGAAGAGGTAATTTTCATAAAAATGTGACTATCGTGTGACTTTTACCACCTTTATAAGTAAAGTTTACTATGTAACTCAATTATTGTGGGGAAAACCCGTATAATCCCTTTAAAGGGAATAGTTCACCTTTAACATGGGGTTTTGGACTGAGATAGCAGATTTGTAGAGCAGATCTAAAAATGAGTTGTGGTGAAAGAATTACCTCCCTACGTTAACCCGCGAGTCACTGGGGGAAGGTTTTTTTTTAGCCCCCCCCCCCCCCCCCCCCCCCTAGGAATATTAGGAATATCTCAATAACTAATGCAGTTATCGACGCCAAACTTTCAGCACCTATCCGTGCATCATTTTTACACCTTTTGAGAGAGAGAAAATATATAAAAATCGTCATATTTGTTTTAGATATAGTGAATTTAGTGCAGTCACTAAACACGATTTTGACACCAAAATCGGCTAAACTTTGCCAGGCTGTACAAATGCCGCACTTGAAGCAAAAAAATGCTGAAAAAAAAAAAGCTCGCAAAATCAATTTTTTCAAAGATATTGAAAAAAACGGAATATATGTCAGATAACGACATATGGGCAACTACCATACAAAATTTCAAAATGATATCATCTTTTTTGACTGTCATGGCATATAAAGTATGGGTAAATCATGACGTCATATTTTGAAATTTCATTTTTTGGCTTTTATTGACCGGATACAGACAAATAAATGCCAGCACTGTATTTATTAGATAAAACTGACATATAAACATGCTTTTTTCATTTCGATTTATCAATTTCAAATTTTGACCTTCAGTGACCTGAACTTGACCTGAACTTGACACTAACTTCACGTAAATGAAGTCAGGTGGTAAAATTACTACCACTATCGAATTATACGCGTAAAAGCATCCATAAAACATGTGCTGCATGACTGTCGTAGATATTTTGTGTGTAGTGACCTTTTGTGACCTGATCTTGACATTTATCTTTTCCAACAATCTCACTTTAGCTCATGTGGGATATGTATCATACCTTTGAAAGCACTTTGGGTGATTATAGGCGCAATCGAAGGCCATGGATGGCAAGTATTGTCCATAAACTCAAATACCTCGATTTTGACGTTTGACTTGACCGTGACCTGACATGTGACCTTAATTTTTTTTAAAGTTTGCGTTAGGTTTATCTTATTGATCGATTTCGAATGCCGCCTTGCGCGTCCCGCTGCGATCATTGGTTCTGAAGATACCAGGGGGGGCTAAAAGAATCCCCCCCCCCCCCCCCCAGTGAGTCGTGTTACAGAATATACCCCAGTGACTGCCGGGTTAAGTAATTTCGACACGGGACTAGTGGGCCCGGTTTCATGCCGGCTGCGTTCGTTTTCTGCCTTTATCCTGACAAAACGTTGGGATACACGGATTTTCGAAGAATTTCAATGTATCCTTATAAAAATGTTAGGATAAATTGAAACCTGTGTATTTTGATGTGAAACGTCCAGATCTGAATTTATACTAACATCGGTGAATGTTAGTATAAAAGGGTTTATCCTTACATTTTTAATTGTACGAATTTGAACGATGCGTCCTGGTCGATTCTTAGTATTCAAGTTTCCTCTCTTTTTGTCCTTCCCTTGCAAAATATGGAAGCATATATGGCAACATTTCATACATCCTACCCGTTTATCACGTTTATCCTGACAGTGATTCTGACATAGTTTTTGTCGGCGAAAATGGCGCATGAATGACACCAAAGGCTACCACCATTATAGAGTGCTACCACCCCATGTGCATGTGCTAGTTCTAGTGCTACCACCCCATAACCAAATCACCAATCATACTGGAGCCATCATTTGATGACGTCACTGGAGCCATTCTTCTTCACCGAATTTAGCAGCGAAAAACATAATGGAATCGGAGTTGATTGCTATTTTGGAGATAATTCAAAATTCTCAGTCTTTAATTTGCTGATGAATTAGTGCCAAGGGTATTGTCTGTCTGCATTTAGTGAAGATGACATTTCAGAAAACTTGTGACGTATTAATATTTTTAACATTATGCATTTTTGCTTCTATTTAATGTTTCTATTGCATTGGCTATCTCGTACGCGTTTCCTAACAATTTCTGTGTGCGGTGTGTGAGTTGTGACAATGTGAGTGCGAACTGGACTACAGTATGTACAGGTAAGAGCAAATTTGCATGTATTTAATGTGGATAATTGAACAAAGATTGTAACAAGGTTCAGCTGCTCTGTGTTTCAGTTTTTGATGCTGTCGAACCTGAGTAAATCACTCGTTTAGCTCCCATCGTACTCGCCAGCGCTGTCATGAGTTTGGAACCGACCTCAGCTCAAGTGTTTGTAACAGGAACCATGTGACAGGATAATATTGTTGGTGTTCATAATGACTTAGTATTCAACATGGGAATTTCACATCAATATGTTATCATGTTAATACTGCTGCTCCTGGATTTTTGGTTGGTTTGGTGCAGGTGCTACTCCTTAACTTGAAATTGCTTCACCTGCATTTGCCAACCAGGTACCATAAGCTGGACATATGATAGTAATATGTAATGTATATATAATATACTATTTGAATAGGCTCTGTCTGTGTTGGTGTTTTCACAGATTTACAGTGTGTTTCTTAAAGGGAAATAATGACCTTTTTATTTTGTTAGCAACAATTCCTTAGGCTACCGTTATGGTTTTAAAATTATTTTATTTAAATTTAAGAATTAAATAAAATTATTCCCAAATTCAAAGTTGTAAGTTTGGAAAACAATACAAAACAAGTACCTTGTGTATTTCATGAAGGTCATTGACAAATTCGTCCTTCTCTACCATTGTTTACATCGAGTGCGGCATTTTTGGAGGCTCTGTGACGAATGGATGTTAATGGTCCACTGCTGATGCAGTCGTGAATTCTGCATTGATGCATGACTGACTATCAGTATAAGTCATGAATAACAACAACATGCAAACTATATCAACTCGAATGAAATAAGGGCGGAATGATTTGAACCTCAGGCAAGCAAGTATTCGCAAAGCACTCGGCACTGCGCCACAGTAGCAAAAGGCGAGGGAAATGCATATTGGATACAATATTATTACGTCATAAGTTTCTGAAGTGTCAACTACTATGAAATAAAGTGATAAGATACCTTTAATAATGATTAACAAGAAAATTCAAACTAAAAAAAAAACTTTGAATAAGTCTTTAATTAGCTTTCAACTCAAAATCAGATATATTTTGCAATGCTACACAAGAATGGCACCAGTGACGTCATTAACGAAGCTTGCTACGGGACTTGGGTATACTAAACGGGAATATGGGATGATAGCCTTTGACGATACCCGCTTCTAATCAGGAACAACCAGCATATAATCACCAGCATACCAGCATATAATCAGGAACAACTCGCCACAAATGGTTAAGTGCGCCGAGAAGCATGACAACGTTTACATAGCAGTTTCAAAACAGTGAAACATTGGTCACTAATAGTCGAGCATGAAGGTTTCTTTCACCATCACATGATCACGATTACGGCGCCAGTGCGTCAATTTACCGTCTGCTGTTATGTATCACATTGGTCGTATGGTTGTTGCAGCCTAGGTATTGCCTTTGTTGGTGTTGTTTCCGTGGTATTATACAGAATTCACGGCAGGTGCTGGTCGCGAAAATAAGTGCCCGCTAACTTGGCTAAAATAAGCTCCTCCCACGTTTCGAGCTGCATGACTTCGGTACAGTGCACGACACAGCGGGTCATTTGTAGGCACCGCAAGCACTTTTTAGATGCCTGCGGCATGTACTATGCAGCATGCGAACATATGTGGGACAAAATACTAATGACAGCGCCGGTATATTGGTGGAGCATTGTGTTATTGGTTGTGTTGTTGTATGGTACCGGTATGATACTTTCCGGAGATCTTGCAGCTCTAATTCTTATTCGCGAAAAAGCGGCAACTGCCGTCGGAAAAAGTAAATCGGTTGCGCATATGGAAGCGTAGCAGCCTTCGCAAAAGCTGCTACGCTACCAAATTAAGGTAAAAATGTCGGAAGAAAAAATACTCCGCTCTGGATGTTTGTGCTGTTAACAGTACTTATAAAGCACGATTTCGAAATAAAAGGAACCAAGATCACTCTTACACCATGTTTGAGCAAATTGGATCAAATCTCAGTCTGGTGTAGTGGTGATATCTACTCAAACGAGCTTAATGGAAGATGTTCCACAATTAGTCAACAATGTTCCACTATTTTGAAATTGCTATGTAAACGGGGCTAATGACTTTGTAAACAAATCGCCGACGCTAAATAGGTCGCCGTCGATGTGCATCGATGAACTTCCGATTTAATTGCCAGTTTTGTGTTATTGTTTGTTAGTTTTTTTTGGGAAAATTATTATTTTTGCATGATCATATAAAGCATAGTGTTATATACAACCACAGACAAACTATACAAAACTCCTAATGTTGAAAACAAATGAAGCGATTTAAAAAAATTGAAGGTCGCAACCACTAACTATGCCGCCGTTGATGTGCATCGATAAGCTTCCGATTTGATTGCCACTTTTTCCAATCGCTGTTAGTTTTAGAGGATTGCCGGGCATATAATCACAACAAGCAGAACTCACAATATATTTTCCACTTCATTGCGTAAAAAGCAATACGGAAAAGCTCGCAGTTTGATGAGGACCAAAAGTACTTGCAAGTACCGGTCGTTAAAAGTGTGGAACGCTTATCAACTATAACTTGAAATATCTTTCGGTAGGAAAGTTTGCATGCAAAATGTGATGAATTTACAATATATTTTGGTCTCGTCTGGCGATTTCAAGTGCTAACTCCATTTTTGTGGGAAAAGGTCCTTATTTCCCTTTAAAAGATGTTAATTTTAAATCATACACTGATACAAATTTCTACTCCCCAAACTTGTGCGACTCAAGCTACTCGACATAGGCGAGTTACGAAAGTGGTCAGAACGGGAATCACTTCTTTTTCGAGTCAGCGAACGCTGAATTAAGCGATCGACGACTCTGCGCTAAATGCAGAGTAATACTACTAGCATTATCAGGATCATCAGCACGCATTGGGTCGGTGCACTATTCTGCGGCGATTATTTTGACCCCTCAATCTTGGGAGGTTCTTGCAGCATTAAAGGGAAATAATGACCTTTTCATTTTGTTAGCAACAATTTATTAGGCTACCGTTATGACTTATGGTTTTAAAATTATTTTATTTAAATTTAAGAATTAAATCAAATTATTCCCAAATTCAAAGTTGTAAGTTTGGAAAAAATACAAAACAAGTACCTTGTCTACTTCATGAAGGTCATTGACAAATTCGTCCTTCCCTACCATTGTTTACATCGAGTGCGGCATTTTTGGAGGTTCTGTGACGTTTCCGATCAAACTGATCCGTGAAGCAATCCGTGAAGCATTCGTGATGCATGACTGACTATCCGTATAAGTCATGAATAACAACAACATGCAAACTATACCAACTCGAATAAAATAAGGGCGGAATGAATTGAACCCCAGGCAAGCCGGCCCCCTCCGAAGTTAGTTGTCAGCACTATGGCTCTTGGGCGTGGCTTTCCTACTAGCCCATAGGGTTCACGTGTTAAATGACCCAACTTTGGGAAGCTGTATCTCGAGTTCTTTTTAGCCGATTCGCCTGCAGCTAGTCTCCAAAGAAAGATCGTTCAAATATCTCGCGATGATCCCTCTACCATTTTTCACCTAACCCAGCCGAATTCTTAGGGCGTGAGGGGTAAAGATTTGACTGCACTCCGTGCCGGTCTGGCCAGTTTCTGGCGACGCCGGTGCGCCGGCGGCAATAGCTCAGTCGGCAGCGCATCAGACTACGGATGCGAAGGTGGTGGGTTCGAATCCCGCTCGGGTAAGGGTGATTTAGCGCAGGAATGATGTTATATTATTTTTGATGGTCGATAACTATGTTTTTATCGACAAAATAAACTGTTTACAATGTTTTGTCGAAATTAACTTGATTTAAACCATCTTCTCCGGCTTGATATTTAGTAATTCCGCGATGATAACTTGTTAATAGGTAATTGTCGTATTTATCCTTCTCGTTTGCCATTTCATATCGCGACCTGCTAGTGTGACAAGCTGTGAGTACTAAGTAGTAGCGTGTATGAGTGGATACAATATGAATATATTTGTGAAATACCTCTTTCCAGCTTTTACACTGATTGATAGACTTATTAAAACGTAAGTAAAGCAAAACATACACATTGATTACAACATATCATACTCGTTCGAAGATTGTTAAAAAAAACACGGATATCACGTGAAATATGACGGATATCCAAGCAGCCCTCACAACAAATGCAACAATGGATCTTAGGTACCAGTGGATCTCTGGGTGAAATTAAGCGACAGATATCGGATTACACATGATACCGTGATAAGCATACCACAACACACAATCAGTGGTGAATCTAGGATCCGAGCAGATCTCACGACAATATGCAACTGAATATCTCGGATCTTTGGGTTAAATCTAGCAACATATTTCGAATCACACAGTATCCTGTTATACACACCAGAACAACGGAAGTAACATGCACCTCAGGCCTAGCAGACCTACGGTACAAAAAAAAACAGCCCTCTCGATTCTGCCAGTACCCGAGAAGTTGACAACAAAACGACATGAACAAAACAAGAGAAAAACATGACATGAGTGAATGAGCACAACTGTCCAGTCTATTCACTACAGCATATACACTAGTTTTCACTGTGCGTGGTGTCAGCACTTCCTCGCTCCTCACCGTGCCCTAGACTCGGCGCGTCGGGCCCTGTTGATGTTGCCCATCCTGATAAATGTCCGGACGCGGGCGAAGGAGGCGCGAATCTTGGGATGGACGCGTGGGAACTTGTCCTGGAGGACCACGACAAAGTCCTTGATGACACGGACCTTCGGCTTAAGCCATCGGGCTCCAGAGCGTGGAGGGCACAGACAACCGCCTCCACCTCCTTGAAGGTGGCGTAGAATGTCTCCGTTGGCACCGTCAGGCCGCCAATACTGACGGCCCTGGTCCACAGGGCCTGCAGAGGCACCGACTCGGCCGAGGCGGATGGTACACAGAGGGAGCGGTCGACGGGCCTCTTCCTCGCGATGTAGCCGGCGACGTAGGCCATGGCGCTCTCTGTCGCGGACACACCGGTGACCGTGTCCCGCGCGGCCGACGACGCAGCAGGGCGACATGCTGCTGACTGGGACGCCTCCGCCTGGTGAAGCAGGTCAGCCACATCCCTCAGGTTGTCCATGTCCTCGCCGTTATCGCCGTCTGTTTTCGCTGTCGTCACCTCCTCCACCGGTCCGGTGAACTCCAGCAGGTCTGCCGTCAGTTCGGAGGTGCCGGTTGCCTCCACCTCCAGCATCTGATCCAGCTGCTCCTCCAGATCACCAGTCTCCGGCTCTGCCGCCTGATCACCGTCTCTGCAGACGGGACTTACGCCTCGCTGCATGACGAACAGGAGGGTAAGCAGGCGAATCCTTGCCCTCGCTTCAGTCGGTGAGGGGTTCTGGTTGGAGCCTCCTGG
Organism: Chirona hameri; assembly: GCA_036785665.1. Lineage (NCBI taxonomy): Eukaryota > Metazoa > Arthropoda > Thecostraca > Balanomorpha > Balanidae > Chirona > Chirona hameri. The sequence goes on along the minus strand of JAXIVJ010000419.1, from coordinate 226,399 downwards.
GCCTCTCACCATGCCGAACAACCCTTCCAGCCTGTCCTGCGTGAGCCGGCGAGTCAGGACGAACACATCACCGAACTCTGCCTGGAGGTCCTTGAACAGGCCACGCACCGACCGGATGCTGATGACCATCCCTCTCTGGAACGGGTACATGCACCGTGCGGTACCGACACGCATCAGCGTGGCCTCCGTCACAGCGGCGGAGATAGCCCTCTCTTGTTCATCGCTGCCACGGTAGCCTCTCCGTCTCCGCAGATCTTTTGTGTCGCCTGGGTAGCTGGCGTTGAGGACATCCGTCGCTTCGTCCACGACACGAAGGAACCTCGCCTCCTCTTATTTGCCCGCGATGTGCCGCTGCAAGACGCTGGCAGTCGAGGCGCTCAGGAGTTGGAGACACGGACCATGCCGGTGACCTATACAAATAATAATTAGACACCAATAGAGATGTGAATGGATGGCAGCAGACGCTGAGTGGAGCCCAGAAGGAACTTGTGACAAGTTATATAGAAATTATTGGTCACTTTTAGGTCACGCCAATATTGAGGTCATCACACTGCAGACTGGTTATTTAATATTGATTCAACCTTTTTTGGAACGATTCAACCACGATTCATTTTGGAACCTGAATGATTCAATCACCGCTCGATTCATGGATACACATTCGATAATTGATTCTTTCCGATTCAAAGAATCAAAAACATATTTTAATCGATTCACGCTTGATTCAACATTTAAATGTATGTTGTATTTACGTCAAAGCAATACAAATGGAAACACACATACATGATCATTAAAACATTGTTACAGCAATCATATTTCAGTAAAAATGAATGTAGCCGCTGGGACTACATTGTATTTGCACAATCTACCATGTGCACTTGAATCGTTAAGTCTTTAAATCTTTTGATTCAATCAGCCTTGATTCCATGCGGGGTTTGATTCAATCACGATTCATGAATAAAAAGTCTGGTGGTGAATCAATTTGATTTTATGCAAGGAATTTTGATTCAACGATTCCAATCGATTCAGTCAGTCAAATCAATAACCATTCTGCATCACAGGCCAGGCTTGTGCTTCATTCCGGTGGAATTGAATCCAATTCCGGAATCGATTCCGTTTGTGCTGGATTCGGATTCGATTCCGTTGACATCTGAGTGTAATAGGAATCAGTTGGAATCAATCATTTTGTTTTTAGAAAACGATGGAATCGGTATCAATGGGTTATTTCAAGCGATTCCTTTTTATTTTCGTTTAAATCGTCCTCACCATGAAATTAGGTTTCTTCAAGGTTATCTACACTGATAAAATTTCTACTCTCCAAACTTTTGCGACTCAAACTACTCGACAAAGGGTAGTTTGAAAAAAACTCAAAGGTGGTCAGAACGGGAATCACTTCTTTTTCGAGTCAGCGAATGCTGAATTAAACGATCGACGACTCTGCGCTAAATGCAGAGTAATACGACTAGCATTATCAGGGTCACCAGCACGCATTGGGTCGGTGCACTATTCTGCGGCGATTATTTTGACCCCTCAATCTTGGGAGGTGCTTGCAGCATTAAGCAACCCGGTAAAATCGGGTAAATTCAGCTGGTTATGGCGTTTCCCGCCCATTTCTGCTGCGGTTGAGACTGAGTCGCATGGCTCGTGGTACGTTCGCCGCATACGTCTCCTGACTGTTGCATCTGCATGGCTGTGTGATGTGATGTGACGTTCGCTAGAAACACTGAAGGTTGAGGTGAGTTAATATGTATATATTGTCTGATTGATATGGAGTCGTACAAAATGCTGCATTTGTCATGTGACGTGATGTGTTGATAACCGTTTGGTGGAGTTCCATCTTCAGTTGATGCGGTCATAGCCCCACAAACTTTGAGTTTGCTCCACCAACTTTGGCCAGATTTGATGGTATTTTAACATTAGCCAGCCATCCATTTGTAAACTCTCTAATATGACTCAATATGCCACACCAATTTCTGAAAATCGACCCATTTTAATAAGCTGTGCCATTGGAATTGGGTTTGTCAGAAAGTACCTACCTATCACACTATAGGTAGAACCGTCCCTGCTGCACAGTATCTTCCATGACGTCGCTGAGGGCATACGTATTATCTGGCATAGCAAGCTAAATATATGGAACACTACTTCGCAAGTGACACATGTAAAGTACAACATCAATAATGTACAAGGGCGGATCCAGCCGGCCGTTTTGGGGGGGGGCCAAACCGTTTTTTTAGCGGACCTTACCTACCCACAATTTCGAATTTCTTCCCGGATTTGGGCCACTTTATTTTGCAACCACACGATTTCGATTTTTTTCCCCATTTTTTTTTAGGTTTTCGACCTTTTGGCATATCGAAAAAGGAAAGATGTCAGCTTGCAGTTTGTATTGTTCCGACATTGCCTTACACTGATAAAAACTATGTCAATTGTCAGCTGCACCCAGGGGCGTCGCCGATAATTTTTGAGTGGGGGGTCGGCTGAAATGACGACAAAAAAAAATGTACCCCAATTTGTTATGTGTGTATTTAAGCCTTTGCAACATTTCTAATGTGGATTTGCATGTTATAGTAGGTACTTGTTATTTAGCGCCGCGAAGCGGCGCGATTTTTTTTCTTCTCGGGTTTGCCTGATAAAACCCAGAAACATAGGCATTTTTAGCTTCTTAGCCTTGTAGAGGATAATAAGCTAAAAATGTTATTCATTCAATTCAGCGTTACGACGAAACGAAGACGATGACGATGGCTTCGTTATGACGATGGCCACTGATGTGACGCCGCGAAGCGGCGTGAACATTTACATTTTAGGTCGTGGAAAACGCATTTTTAATATTGGAACCAGACCGTGAGTGGAGCCAAGCCTCAGGTAACCCCTTTTCCTGGTTGCACATCTCGGTATGATGCAAAATGTTGAAATGAAGGTAGTTTTTCATATACATTAGCCTCGGATAGTAAATCACGATGGCCGGTGGCAGTCTGCGCTCAATAGTACATATGATAATAATAACTGTAGTCTGTATACATACCTATGTACCGAACTGTAACAAACAACTGGTAACGGTGCAAATGGTTTCAAAGTAGCAAGAGGCAGACCGACATTTCCGCGCATAAATGGTCCCTGTGGATCTGGAGGAGCCTGGGGGAGATGGCTTGGGGAGATAGTCCTGGCCTGGTCCCCACTATTAGCTCTTCGGGCCAACAAGTTGGGCACCGCTGGAACAGCTTCCGGTTGCCGAAGTCCGCGTCTTTGCGTTCTCGTCGCCTTTTTCGGAACTCGGCAGACAAGCTAAACATGTAGCCCGCTTTAAAGATAATATTTTATGAAGAGAGTTGGCCCTGGGGCCAGCAATTACCGCCAAGGAGAGCCTCTGCAAGACACTTAATGGAATTAATTTTCCAAATTTGTATATGGAATTGCGAAACTTGTGTCATGCCGCGAAGCGGCGCGAAATTTTTCAGTTTTTGACTGAGGCTAGCTTGATTTTGACTGCTGCAATTTTGGGATGCCCAGTACCGTTCTAAAAACGCAAATATAGCATGCATTTAATTTCACGTCTTGGGGGGGGCAAAACATAGTTTGCCCCCCCCCCCCTTAAACAGGCTTGGGGGGGGGGGCATGGCCCCGTTCGCCCCCCCCCCCTGGATCCGCCCTTGGTCGTGGGTCTAGTTATTCCTTCGTCGACGACGAAATCATTATTCATGAACGTGTTCATTTTTTTTCTTAAAATTTCACAGAACACGGAATTTTTTTGTTTTTTTGTATATGCGTTGAGTTATTTATATATATTTATTTTGTTTGGGGGGGGCAAAATACATGTTGGCCCCCCCTTCCAGGCTTTTGGGGGGGGGCATGGCCGGATTGCCCCCCCCCCCCCCTGGATCCGCCAGTGATAATGTATGTTAGACAGTATCAAGTCTCATATTAATGACAAGAAAACTCAGGGATCCAAAAAGTAATGCTGCTGTGACATCACCGGGGGCATTTATTGAACAGCTTATAGGCATTGGAATGACAACAGCCTGGGTTCAACTGGGCTTCCATTGGTTCAGAACTACAGATGGAACAATAAGTGGCACTAGTGGTAGGTTTCAGAATGACAAGGCAGGAGTGTAGGAACATGGCAAAAAATTGGTAATAGTTCAGTCATTCGCCTCCCTGGTTAATGGTGTTCTTGAAGTCCCTAATAAAAACAGAGAGTATTATTACGACAGACAGGAATGTGTACCAGTAATACCAAAGCTATGACGTCACCAAAAACAATACATAATCAAACCTGACCTAACCTTTACAGCAACTACAGTCGCAGGGACCCATGTTTAGAACGCTCGGTTTGCTGTGCTGCAGAACCTACAGGGGGCCGAAGGGGCTGTCCCTCTGTACCCCTCCCCCAGACTATCTTGTAGACAGTCAAAGATAACCCACTTTTCAGTCTGTCGTAATGTTAGTGTCAGCTGACTATTCTTCTTCCATTAGGGACCTAAAGAACACCATAAACTGGGGAGGGGAATTACTGAACTACTACGAAATGTACCTACAGCACATGTTAAGGTGTGACTGATGGTAATAATATTTTGGTGCATTCTTCATTGGGAGAATTTGTCCTGATCTTAATACGGAGCATATAGGAGACAAATAGTTGAACATTCTGATTAGTGATGACCTTACCCTACCTTATCTCATGGACACTTGCTTCCTTCAAAATTAGATTAGATACATACTTTACAGAAAAGGGATTAGTTCATAAATACTTATAGGTTTAGGCTTCTTTTAGGCAGCCGGCAGGTAGAGTAAGGTGATATGAAGGGGCGAGATTGGTGGAGAAGGGGTGGGGGTGCAACCTTCCATGACTGAAGTGAAATGAAGTGCGTGGGATTGACGGATTAGTGGTCTGCCTTCACTCAGCTGCTCTTACCTGTTCTTGACTATCATCTCCTTTACAGCGCCTCAAAATTCATAACCCTTCGCCCCCCCCCCCCCCCCTGCCTCGGACGCCACCCTGCGACTCATGGCGCAGCGCCGTGGACTTCTTGCCCGGGAGGGCCGGACTCCTGCCTTCCTCACCTTGGATAAACAAGTAAAATCGGCCATCAGACGAGATGTCAGAAACGATATTTCCAGCCGGGTGAGGAGGCAGGGTCCGGTCTCCATCTTTCGCAACGTGCGTCAGGTGATCGAGGGCAAGAGGTTCACTCAGCGAGTTGCGCCTGAGGCCACCCCCAACGAGCTTAAAGGGAGTGTGCCTACTGTTTTGATCTGTCAAAATTATTTTTCCTACGATAAGTAGCTATTGTTGTGATGGTTGGATACAACGAAATTTACATCTGGAGCCCCTTTAGTTGAATTTTCGCTTAAATTGTTCTTACTTATTTTTCGTTTCGATATCGAAAAAACGATCCCCACTACGGTGAAGATAATCAGAGGTAACAGATTGCTACGTGAACGACGCACCTAAGACAAAATACAGGCCGATCGTTTCGCCCAGGCCACGGTAGATAAAATACGTTCCGCCTATTCAATACGTGCGCTTGCGTGGGTTTGGGTTTGGGTTATACATATCGCCTTGGGTTTGGGGATATATCACCTTGGGTTTGGGGTTGGTGCTGGTGGTTGCAGTTTATCTGGGATCGTATAGCTCCTGTTGTATCAAAAGTAATGATTTCGTAAATACTAAAGTGAGATATTGACCTCTTTGACTACAGCAAGCTGTGTAAGTTTATTGAAAACTGTAAAAAGGCCGATTTAGATACATTTTAATTCAGTATCCTAGCATTGGGAAATTTGGGTGGAAAATGACACCCTATGGATACTATTTTTCCACACTTTTTCCTGAGTTTTACTGTGAATTTCCCACTCCTTATTTTAAAATGTATTGGATAATTGGAAACCTGATACTGATTTATGGATGTAATGATAGGGACAGCCTGTGGACGAAAAGACAGGTAAAAATTGTCATAGGTAATAACTAATTTTGGTGAGCAGGTAATTGGGTGATAAGGCCTGGTACATATGCTTTTTGGTTTAATTTCCCACCCTTTATACTTATTTTAGTCAGAGTTTTCCACTCCGCACACCAGCTCCCAAGCAATTCTAGGAGCCTGTAATTCAATTTAATTCCATGTTTCTTATTGTTGTGGTAGGGACTAGGTAGGTACCTACCACCTATGCACAGTTAATACTTATTTCAATTTAGAATAAGTAAGACATCAATACATGCTACACCTACCTTTATGTTAAAAATATCAATTGTGTGAACACAATTTAATTATACCTGTATGAGGATGGGAATTAGCTACCAGATATTTACTGCAAGTTGGTACCTATAACACTGTAGGTATGGTAAAAGCCCAATCTTCAGACATGTCTTACCTCAGGCTTGTAATGCTATCAGAGTTATAGGGGCTACTGGCACACAGTGTGTCTGTATTGTTAACAATCTGATGGCATAAAAAGTCCAAGGTTATGATGTTTCCGAGGTTACAGCAGTTCACCCTACCAACAGCTACCAATGGTGTTAGCCTGCGTCCATGGTACCAGCTAAAAAGTGATGAGTGTTTTTAACTTTAAAAGGCAAATAAGTTAAGTGAGGAACATGTGTGATTTATGTTAATAGATTTACACATACCTAAATTGGCAATGTAAATGTAAGTTATTTTCAATATAAATTGTCAAAATAAGACAATAATGGCCAATCTGATATTTTTGCTGTAACAATGGTTTAATGACCACACACATGTAGGTATGTTTCCATTTTTATTGATTTGACAAATTCAACATATATATTTAATACTTATACTTACTTATACTTATAAACGTGCAGAATTTAGAAAGGCCACATGGCCTCATTGATCCAAACGATACTGAGCTCCTTAGCAAGATTCTCTCCCTCAGTCGTGTATATATTTAAATGTTGATATAACTTAAATGTCATATATATTTAAATGTTGAAGCAAATGTGAATCAATTAACATATTTTTTTATTCTTTGAATCTGAAAAACGATTCTAAAAAAAAATCCATGAATCAAATGGTGATTTAATCATTCAGGTCCCAAAGATGAAATGAATTGTGATTGAATCATTAAAAATGTTGAATCAATAACCAGTCTGCTTATATTGACAATACATATTGTCAGTACAAAATGGCATATAATAACACTACTCCACCTGCCACCACCTATTCAATACATGTACGTACATATTGCACAAGTTTCGGGTGATGGCTGTAATCAAGGTTACTTTACTAATAGCTGCAATGACCTTGGCTGCAGTGTTACTGGTATCATAGAGCTGTGATTGTATAGGAAAAAATATAAGCAGTGAGGAAAGATGACTCTTGGATGACTAACTAAGAAGAAGAGTGCAAGTTTATGGAAAGCTGGTAACGCTGATTTAGATGCATTTCAACATCATGTGTCTATGCCCTATGGTCTTTTTATTGCAATATATTTATTTGCAATTATTTTGCAGATTTATTTGCATTTGCAATAATTTTATTGCACTTACATGAAGTGAATATTTAAAAAAAAATGGACATCTTCAATATATAATTTAATATAATTGGCATTGGAATGGGAGGGGGCGATTTTCCCCATTTCTGGTGATATTTTTTCCCTTTTTGTGAAAATGGGAAAGCAATATTTCAACAATGGTGTACTTTCCTTGTTTAAGACACCAGTAACAAAGAACAATGTTACTGTGTTTTGTGGGAGATTTCTGTCTTCATTCTCCATTGTGGTGGGTTGCTATTTTTTGTCCCAGAACAGTGCCAATCTTATATTGTGTTCAGTATTCACTGCCTTCAGGCTTCCTTGTTGTGTTGTCTGCGCGGTTGTTCCGCAACTCGTTGGCGGGAGGGCGTACTGAGAAGCTGTAATGAAACATCGGTGGTAGCAGCGGCGACTCGCCCAGCCAGGAATGTCACGACAGCCGGGCGAGTCTTTGTATATCGTTCAAAATAATTGTTACGATGAATACATGGTTTTACGCAGCCTTTACCGTTGATTTAAGTTACAAGCTTCATTAAATAATGCTTACAATCAAACATGAGTGGTTTTCTGAATAAATGGTTTCATGAATCGTTTCTTCTCTTTTATAATTTTTAGTACTACCACATGTAGCGTCAACGTCCCGTTCGATTGACGGACTGTCTAGTAGGACATCACATATCAGCGTCACAACTCAGCTACAGCGGTCTTAGAACTAGACCAGAGGCGCAGTCACTAAGTCCTGGTTCAAACACCGATAAAAACCATGCTTACTTGTTCTGGCTGTATTATGAAACAACAAAGTCAACGGATGAGCCATTCATACATTTTACATTTTTAGTAAAAGCAATAGCAACGTAACAATAACAATACCAAACATGACCAATTCCATTCTCCACAGCAAATGATGTCACCATTTCACCTTTCCTCCGCACCTTAGAAATGTACAACAAACGAACAAGTACTCCATGTTAATATCAACTGTGCGATATAAGTCAAAGGTCAGAAGTTGTGCCTAACTACAGCCACATGCCGAGGTCAGGTCAGAAGTCAGACAGTAACCGTGTATGCCTGCAGGTCATATAGAGACATACAGACACAGGACAGGTCAGATGTTATGCCAGAGGTCAGACCAGCGGTCAGACAGCAGTCGCGTCTCCTACCAGGTAACAGACAGAGGTCATGTCAGATGTCAAACAGCGTCCCCCTGCAGGTCACGCACAGAGTGAGGTCAGGTCAGAGGTCGGATCAGATGTCATGTCAGAGGTCGGGTCAGATGCCATGCCAGAGGTCGGACCAGCGGGTCAGACAGCAGTCGCATCTTCTACCAGGTCACGCACAGACAGAGGTCAGGCCAGATGTCAAACAGCGTCCCCTGCAGGTCACGCACAGAGTGAGGTCAGGTCAGATGTCATGTCAGAGGTCGAGTCAGATGTTATGTCAGAGGTCGGGTCAGATGTTATGTCAGAGGTCGGGTCAAAAGTCAGGTCAGAGGTCAACCCGGAGGTCAGGACAAATATCAGGCCAGAGATCATGGCCATGCAGCAGCTGTGTCTCTAAGCAGGGCACACACAAGATACAGATGCAAGGGCGCTGCCACAATATTTTTAGACGGGGGGGGGGGGCAGGCAGGTGTTCTCTCTCCCTACCTCACTTTCATTGGGCTGTTAAAATTCTACTAATTTGGGGGGCAACCCCCCCCCCCCCCCCCGGTGGGCGACGCCCCTGCACAGAGTGCAGGCATGTGAGGTCAAACAGCAGCCATTTCTCCCCTTGGGTCACACAGGCAGAGGTCAGATCAAGTCAGACGGCAGCTGTGTCTCCCTGCAAGCCACTCACAGACAGAGGTCAGGTCAGAGGTCAGATGGCAAAAAGCGTCCCCTTGTATGTCACACACAGTGAGGTCAGGTCAGATGTCATGCCAGAGGTCACACCAGCGCGGCGGTCAGACAGCAGTCGCGTCTCCTACCAGGTCACACACAGACAGAGGTCAAGTCAGAGGTCAGATGGCAAAAAGCCTCCCCTTGTATGTCACACACAGTGAGGTCAGGTAAGATGTCATGCCAGAGGTCACACCAGCGCGGCGGTCAGACAGCAGTCGCGTCTCCTACCAGGTCACACACAGACAGAGGTCAGGTCAGATGTCAAACAGCGTCCCCCTGCAGGTCACGCACAGAGTGAGGTTAGGTTAGATGGCATGCAGAGGTCGGGTCAGATGTCATGGCAGAGGTCGGGTCAGATGTCATGGCAGAGGTCGGGTCAGATGTCATGGCAGAGGTCGGGTCAGATGTCATGTCAGAGGTCGGGTCAGATGTTATGTCAGCGGTCGGGTCAGAAGTCAGGTCAGAGGTCAACCCAGAGGTCAGGTCAAATATCAGGCCAGAGATCAGGCAGCAGCTGTGTATCCAAGCAGGGCACACACAAGATACAGATGCAAGGGCGCTGCCACAATATTGTGAGACGGGGGGAGGGAGGGGGGGGCAGGCAGGTGTTCCCCCTCTCTACCTCACTTTCATTGAGCTGCTAAAATCCTGCTAATCTGCCCCGGGGGGGGGGGGGGGGTCGACGCCCCTGCACAGAGTTCAGGCATGTGAGAGGTCAGACAGCAGCCATTTCTCCCATTGAGTCACACAGGCAGAGGTCAGATCAGAGGTCAGACGGCAGCCGTGTCTCCCTGCAAGACACTCACAGACAAGGGTCATGTCAGAGGTCAAATGGCAAACAGCGTCCCCTGTATGTCACGACACGCACAGTGAGGTCAGGTCAGATGTCATGCCAGGGGTCGGACCAGATGTCAGATAGCAGCCGTGTTTTCTTCCAGGTCATACACAGACAGAGGTCAGGTCAGATCAGATGACAAGTGGCCCCCTGCATGTCACGCACAGTGAGGTCAGGTCAGCTGTCATGTCAGGTCGGGTCAGATGTCCTGTCAGAGGTCGGGTCAGATGTCATGTCAGAAGTCGGATCAGATGGCATGTCAGATGTCGGGTCAGATGTCATGTCGGAGGTCGGGTCAGAGGTCAAGCCGGAGGTCAAGCTAGAGGTCGGGTCAGATCAGGCATCAGTCGTATCTCAAAACAGGGCACACACACATGCAAGGGAGCTGCCACATTTTGAGACGGGAGGGGCAGCTAGGTGTTTGCCCCCTCCCCCTACCTCACACTCAATGAGCTGTCAAAATCCTGCTCATCCATCTGGAGGCAGCCCAGCCCCAGCCCCCCCCCCCTCCCCGTCTTCCTGCAGGCCACACACACAGACAGAGATCAGGTCGCTCCTATTCAGCCGCGCCGGCCGGTCGCGCGCGCCCAACAACTGCAGTTGTCCCGTGACACCCAGCACGTGTGTGCCGCTCCTTTTCAGCCGAGCTTCACTGCTGCCACTGGTTACCAGAGCTGATGGACCGTCTGCAGGCTCCGGAGCCATGTCAGGAAGGTGCTGGAAAGGCAATGTCACTCAGGTCATGAAATGTGGATTAGATACTGAATGATGTATTTTACAATTTACTCGATTATTAATTATGTGTAATTCAAATCACATGAACAGACATAAACAGTATCAGGAAATATTAAGTCGTGTTATGCTTGGACAAAATACCACTGGAACCCAGTATGTACCAGTAGTGTACTTTGAAATGCTTGAGAAATATGCATTTGTAAGCAGTAATACTGAAGCAAAATTACACAGACATATTTGATTTCACTTCTTCTTGTACTTCTCACCAACACACTTGCATACAACACTGGCAAACCTCTCATGCTAGTCAGCGGCGGATCCAGGAAAGAAAATGGGGGTGGGGGGGGGGGGGGGGCGGTGGCACATCAGACGTCAAAGGGCCCACGAGCTGCAAGGGGCTCCCAAGCATTTTTGCCAGTCTGAAAGGGCATGCAGTCGGTCCAAGTGTATTTTCAGGTATGAGAAGGCCCTTGTCAAGCCTGAGAGGGCCTATGCCAGTATTGTAGGGCCCTTGCAAGACTTGAGAGTGCCCTATGCTGGCCTGAGAGGACCACCAGCATGTGCAGACCTGGGAAGGACCCTCTCAAACCAGCTTTGTGCTCCCTTAGCCTGGTAAGGGTCCCTTGGACTGTCGTAAGGCCTCTAAGCTTGGTAAATGCCCTCTCAGGCCCAGCGAGGGCCCTTTCAGACCAGTGTTGGGCCATCAAAGGTCTGGAAAGGGCCTTCTCAGTCATGGCTGTGCCCCGGGCTTGGCAAGGGCCCTCAGGTCCTCAGACACGGATGGACCCAGGCCCAACCATCCACAGAGGGGGCCCTCCTCAGACGTTTTGTGGAGCATGTGTCCCATTTCCCCCTGGATCCGCCCCTGATGCTAATCAATAAAATGTAAACAAAATTTGGCCCAAATGGTAAGCCGTTACAATGATTTTCAAAGAAATTGGTGCTCCAAAATGTGTGTATTCCTTCACAAGGCAAAGTTTATCAAAGTTAAGCACCTACTTTAATACACAAGCGGTAAGGATCAACACGTACCAGTGATGGGATGGCAGACTTCTTCAACTTAACATGTGAGCCTGACTCATAATCATGAGCCGCAAAGTGCCTGAAGCACACACACATTGCCTCCTTCAATCTGCATGCTGCCATCGAGGCAGCCAACTGCTGTCTGTCTGCCCTGGCACCCTGAAATATAGAACATATATAAATGCACTTTTTTATGCATTGATTTAATCAATTCACAAACAAATTGTTTCATGAATTGAACAGTGATTTAATCATTCAGGTTCCAAAATGAATTGTGATTGAATCGTGCCAAAAAAGTTAAATCAGTAACCAGTCTGGACTGAGCATGAAACCCATAATCATGGAGGAGCGAGTTTTTTTTTGTCTTCAAAAGTCAAAAATAATTCAATATATTTATTTAGTGATCTATCAAAAATAACTATTACAAAACAATTATAATATCTAATAGCTCTCTTTTGAAGATGAGCGTTGAGGCAAAAATAATTATAAAACCAAAGCGTTACACTAATGATATAACACAACATGACAATGACATAATTACACTAATGACATAAGGGACAAGTTTCTGTTCAGTTTCAGATTTTAGTTCAGTAATTCACCTCCTCAGTTAATGGTGTTATTGAGGTCCATAACAAAGAAAGAGAGTATTATTACGACAGACAGAAAAGCGTACCAATAATACCAAAACTATGTCACCAAAAACTACATAATCAAACCTGACCTAATATTTATTACGAAGAAACCGTGAAGATCGCATTTCCGTATTATCGCCAAATATCGCTTCCGAACCCACCCAAAACTGTACCCTGGAACCGCCTCTGTTCAGGTTAAGAACTCAAATTTTTTCCTCCAAATGCGGTATTCAATTCTATGAAAAGTCCCAAAATTTCATGGGCCTGCTCCCAACCGTTCTGGAGATATCTGCGATAAAAAAAATGAGGGGGGGGGGCGGAATCCCCCCCCCCCCCTGTTACAAATAGGGTTAAGACACCAGTAGCAAAGAACAATGTTACTGTGTTTTTGTGAGAGATTTCTGTCTTCATTCTCCATTGTGGTGGGTTGCTATTTTTTTGTCACAGAACAGTGCCAATCGTATATTGTGTTCAGTATTCACTGCCTTCACCTTGTGTTGTCTGCGCGGTTGTTCCGCAACTCGTTGGCGGGAGGGCGTACTGAGAAGCTGTAATGGAACATCGGTGGTAGCGGCGGCGACTCGCCCAGCCAGGAATGTCACGACAGCCGGGCGAGTCTTTGTATATCGTTCAAAATGATTGTTACGATGAATACATGGTTTTACGCAGCCTTTACGCCTTTACCGTTGATTTAACCCATTAACGCCCAGCAATACTTCCAGTCATTTTAATTGTGTGATTTTTTTGTACGCTATGCGGGTTGTGGCAGATTAAGAAATCCTGAAAATATTAACTTAAAATATAAATAACTTTTTGAGATACAGCATCGACCAAAAATGACCCACCGGGCGCCTGCTCGGGGTGCGCGCGCTGCCTCTGCTGCGACGGCGCGGCCGGCCCACCCCGTCGCCCGCGCCGGCGTTGACCTAATTTATGAGGTTGAGCCGGCCAAAAAATAAACTGTGGGGTGTCGCGTACCAGCTTTATTGGCATCAACAACCACCTTGATCATGCGTCATCACGTATTGCAAAACCATACGAGTCATGACTATATCGGCACGGTACTTGCCTATTTCTGAACCGTGAAGGTAGAACACAATCACGAGCACTGTGCATGCGCGATTAGCGATTTATTTCCCTCACCTGTCGTCTCTTCATAGACCTGCATAGCTGCCAAGGAAGCACTACATCCGCCAGTGGCGGCCGATTCCCGGGGCAGGGTGGGCAGTTGTCCACCCAGGAAACAAATAAGGGTGGGCAAAACTATGTTTTTCCACACCCACTTCGGCCTAGGGGCCCTATGTGCGGAACCGATGCCTTCCCGTGCGGAGGACAGGCCCTTCCGTGCAGAGAGGAGCCCCCCCCCCCCCCGTGCAGAGAGGAGGCCCTTCAATGCAGAAAAGAGACCCTTCTATGCAGAGAGGAGACCCCTCAGTACGGAGAGGAGGCTCTTACATGCGGAGAGGAGGCCCTCCCGTGCGGATACGAGAACCCTATATGCGGAAAGGAGGCACTCTCGTGCGGAGAGGAGGCTCCTCTGTGCGGAATAGAGGCCCTACCTTGCGGAGGAGAGGCCCTCTCTTGTGAAGAGAAGGCTCTTCTGTGCGGAAAGGAGGCCCTCCCGTGCGGAGGGGAGGCCCTCTCTTGCGAAGAGGAGGCTCCTCTGTGCGGAAAGGAGGCCCTACCGTACGGAGAGGAGGCCCTTCTGTGCAGAGAGGAGGCCCTTCTGTGCAGAGACGAGGCCCTCCCAGGTAGAGAGGAAGCCCCTCTGTAGAATGGAGGATTTTCCCTGCGGAGAGGAGGCTCCTCTGTGTAGAAGAGAGGCCCTCCCGTGCGGAGAGGAGTATTCTTAGCTCTGGCAAGGACCTTATTATGCGGAGCGTTCCAGGACAGATCAACAAGGCTCTTACACCAAATACAAAGTCAAACAACTCAACACCTCGAATCACAAAAATTTCAGCACGTTCGCACGCTAAACAGTGACAGGAAACGCTGACCCTTCCTCGTTTCGCGCGTTCTGCCCGGGATCCCTGTCTGCGCGCGGGCGGCCCCCGGCTGGTGCGAGGGGCGAGCACACGCCCGGTGAGTCAAAATTGGTCGATCAAAATTTCGCGCTTGCTGTGAGCCGCGAATAAAGAGGAAAGTGAAAACGCTTGATATGACGGAGTACATCGTACATTTATCTTGCATTTGACAAACTTTATCTGGCCATAATACAGGTTGCTGGTCAAAATTTCTAGCCTGGATAGACCCAATGTCGTGGTATAGAAAAATCGCCAACTTTGTCACCCTGCCAAATCTAGTTCCGGCAGCCGGCGTCGCTCAAGCCGGAATGTTTACTTTTAGACATCCCTCCCCCTAGTCTAGACGGTCTGGCAAAGCAATCAGTTGAAACACGACGGCGGTACAACCCTTCAAATGCATCGACCATTTTTGACGCGCTGGGCGGTAATGGGTTAAGTTACAAGCTTCATTAAATAATGCTTACAATCAAACATGAGTGGTTTTCTGAATAAATGGTTTCATGAATCGTTTCTTCTCTTTTATCATTTTTAGTACTACCACATGTAGCGTCAACGTCCCGTTCGATTGACTGACTGTCTAGTAGGACATCACATATCAGCGTCACAACTCAGCTACAGCGGTCTTAGAACTAGACCAGAGGCGCAGTCACTAAGTCCTGGTTCAAACACCGATAAAAACCATGCTTACTTGTTCTGGCTGTATTATGAAACAACAAAGTCAACGGATGAGCCATTCATACATTTTAGATTTTAGTAAAAGCAATAGCAACGTAACAATAACAATACCAAACATGACCAATTCCATTCTCCACAGCAAATGATGTCACCATTTCACCTTCCCTCCGCACCTTAGAAATGTACAACAAACGAACAAGTACTCCATGTTAATATCAACTGTGCGATAGAAGTCAGAGGTCAGAAGTTGTGCCTAACTACAGCCACATACCGAGGTCAGGTCAGAAGTCAGACAGTAACCGTGTATGCCTGCAGGTCATATAGAGACATACAGACACAGGACAGGTCAGATGTCATGCCAGAGGTCAGACCAGCGGTCAGACAGCAGTCGCGTCTCCTACCAGGTAACAGACAGAGGTCATGTCAGATGTCAAACAGCGTCCCCCTGCAGGTCACGCACAGAGTGAGGTCAGGTCAGATGTCATGTCAGAGGTCGGATCAGATGTCATATCAGAGGCCGGATCAGATGTCATGTCAGAGGTCGGGTCAGATGCCATGCCAGAGGTCGGACAAGCGGTCAGACAGCAGTCGCGTCTCCTACCAGGTCACGCACAGACAGAGGTTAGGCCAGATGTCAAACAGCGTCCCCCTGCAGGTCACGCACAGAGTGAGGTCAGGTCATATGTCATGTCAGAGGTCGGGTCAGATGTTATGTCAGAGGTCGGGTCAGAAGTCAGGTCAGAGGTCAACCGGGAGGTCAGGTCAAATATCAGGCCAGAGATCAGGCAGCAGCTGTGTATCCAAGCAGGGCACACACAAGATACAGTTGCAAGGGCGCTGCCACAATATTGTGAGACCGAGGGGGGGGGGGGGGGGGGCAGGCAGGTGTTCCCCCTCTCTACCTCACTTTCATTGAGCTGTTCAAATCCAGCTAATCTGCCCCCGGGGAGGGGGGCGACGCCCCTGCACAGAGTTCAGGCATGTGAGAGGTCAAACAGCAGCCATTTCTCCCATTGGGTCACACAGACAGAGGTCAGATCAGAGGTCAGACGGCAGCCGTGTCTCCCTGCAAGCCACTCACAGACAGGGGTCATGGCAGAGGTCAAATGGCAAACAGCGTCTCCTGCATGTCACGACACGCACAGTGAGGTCAGGTCAGATGTCATGCCAGGGGTCGGACCAGATGTCAGATAGCAGCCGTGTTTCCTTCCAGGTCATACACAGACAGAGGTCAGGTCAGATCAGATGACAAGTGGCCCCCTGCATGTCACACACAGTGAGGTCAGGTCAGCTGTCATGTCAGGTCGGGTCAGATGTCATGTCAGAGGTCGGGTCAGATGACATGTCAGATGTCATGTCGGAGGTCAAATCAGAGGTCAAGCTAGAGGTCGGGTCAGATCAGGCATCAGTCGTATCTCAAAACAGGGCACATACACATGCAAGGGCGCTGCCACATTTTGAGAAGGGGGGGGCAGCTAGGTGTTTGCCCCCCTCCCCCTACCTCACACTCAATGAGCTGTCAAAATCCTGCTCATCCATCTGGAGGCAGCCCAGCCCCAGCCCCCCCCCCGTCTTCCTGCAGGCCACACACACAGACAGAGATCAGGTCGCTCCTATTCAGCCGCGCCGGCCGGTCGCGCGCGCCTAACAACTGCAGCTGTCCCGTGACACCCAGCACGTGTGTGCCGCTCCTTTTCAGCCGAGCTTCACTGCTGCCACTGGTTACCAGAGCTGATGGACCGTCTGCAGGCTCCGGAGCCATGTCAGGAAGGTGCTGGAAAGGCAATGTCACTCAGGTCATGAAATGTGGAAATGGGAATGATATAATGCCATTAGATACTGAATGATGTATGTTACAATTTACTCGATTATTCATTATGTTATAGTGTAATTCAAATCACATGAACAGACATAAACAGTATCAGGAAATATTAAGTCGTGCTATGCTTGGACAAAATACCACTGGAACCCAGTATGTACCAGTAGTGGACTTTGAAATGCTTGAGAAATATGCATTTGTAAGCAGTAATACTGAAGCAAAATTACACAGACATATTCGATTTCACTTCTTCTTGTACTTCTCACCAGGCACGTAGCCAAGGAGAGGGCGGCGGGGGCGCCGCCCCCCCCCCCCCCCCCCCCTGGAGGCCAGGAGGACCCTTTTTGGCGCGCGAGGGCCCTTTTCGGCGCGCGCAGCGCGCCGAAAAGGGCCGACGAGACCGCGCGAAGCGCGGTATCATAGGCTCTTTAATACACGAAGCGTGGTCTTTAGAGAGTTTAGAGGACTTCAGAGGCCCTTTAGGGCCACTAGGGCCCTCTCTGAAAGACCAGAGGGCCCCTTGGACGTTCAAAAGAGCCCTGTTCATGTCAGAGGGGCCCCTGGCCAGACCGAAAGGGCCCCTGAGCGGGTCAGAGACCCTGAGCACGTCGAATGGGCCCCTGAGCACGTCGAATGGGCCCCTAGCCAGCACAGAGGGGACCCTGGGCAGGTTGAGAGGCCCCTGAGCATGTCGACAGGGCGACAAAGCGGCCAGCGCAGTCCTTTTCCAGGTCATAAGGGCCCCTGAGCAGGTTGGAGGGCCCCTGGACAGACCAGAGGGCCCCTGGGAAGTTAAGAGGGCCCCTGTGCAGGTCAGAGGGGCCCTGACCAGACCGAAAGGGCCCTAGGTGGGTCAGAAGGGCCCCTGAACATCCGAATGAGCCTCTAGCCAGCACGGAGGGGCCCCAGGGCAGGTGGGAGGGCCCTCGGAGCATGTCGCAAGGCGACAAAGCAGCCAGCGCAGTCCCTTGCTAGGTCGGAAGGGCCCCTTAGATGGTTAAAGGGCCCCTGGAGAGACCAGAGGGCCCCTGGAAAGTTAAAAGGGCCCCTGCGCAGATCGGAGGGGCCCCTGAACAGACCGAAAGGACCCCTGGACGGGTAAGAAGGGCCACTGAACGCCGCCGCGGCGGCGGCGGCGGCGGCGGCGGAGGCGGTGGAGGCGGCGGCGGCGGAGGGGGGGGGGGGGGCTCGGGACAAATGGGGGAATGTCTGTTATGATGAGTGCTGTCACCTCGTTGGTCTGCGTGGTGGTTGTGCCTCGTGGCGTTGGTGAGGAGCGGTGTTGGTTGCCGTGACGTATAAATGGCAGCACTCGTCTTGCTCAGCTGACGTGCTTGCTGTTCGTGGTTTCGAGAGGAATACAGGCTCAGACGTGGCGTTTTGCTTTTGCTGAATCAGATTAGGATCAGGGACGATGAAACAGTGTCTCCTGCCCCCCTCGCTGTACCTGTACATTGGTGTTTTTTTCAACCAAAATTTCCATTCCAGCTCAATAATGGAAATAATAACGTCACATACTATCCAATTTGCAATGCATTCTACCGAGTAAAGAATCGCTAACTTTTTGCTACTTTTCCAGCGGTGGTGACAGCTTCTCAATTGGCAACGAGAACGACGCCTGCAGCCAAGAAACCGCGGACCAGTCCGAGGCGTCTGCTACTGGCTCGAACAGAAGCTCTGCTGAAGACAGCGCCGAAACGGAGAGCGAAACCCAGTTTTGGTTACCTGCTTCTGGACCAAGGTGAGCATTTATCACGAAGACAAATATCCAGTTGACTCATCATTTAAATTTTGCCACCAGATAAGTGTCTCAATCCCAATACATTGTTCAAGATCCCGTATATTCGAGGAAGTTCCTAGTATGTCGAGCAGGGAAGTGTGGGTGGTCTGCAAGATCACAAATCAATATTTTCGTTGACAAGCTGCTGGAGCCATGTTTGACCAAACAAGGTCCCGATTTGCGTTATTTCAAGAGTATGTGTTTGTTCCAGCGGCGTCGTCCTGGCATTGGCACCGCTGATAGCGCCGTTGGAGGCAAACATCTACCAGACGGCGGAGGAGGCCCGATCGCCCAGTGTGATGGAGCCGCCATCGCCCGTGACGTCCGGCTGCTCCGCTAGCAGCGCGGGGCAGGCAAGGGGGGGCAAGCGTAGGCGTGTGTCACTGCCATCTGACCAGCTGTCACAGTTTGAAGATAGTGTGCTGACTTGTTTCCGGGAATCAAAGCTTCCGAAACAGGAAGACGACTGTGACCATTTTTGTCGGGGGATCGCGGAGGGACTGCGTCGCCTGGATAGGGAAACGCGCTTGGGCGTGGAAATTCAAATGCTCCAGCTGCTGAAAGAGGCGGAGTTCCCTGGGCAGTGACTGGTTGGTACATCACCCGACAAAAATGGTCACAGTCGTCAGTGCAGGCGATGTATATCATTCGAAGTCATTGAACCACCGCCGCGCTCCGTATTCGTATCCTAGAATCCGTATCATTATACAATACAATCAGTCGTGAAGATGTTCTTTATTTACATTTGAATATGGAGGATGACTGAGCTACGGGCATGACTATAGGCAAATACAATAATAATAAGTGCTTTACGTCTCACGGGCATAGCAAATACAACCGTAGGTGTTACACATAAATCCTCCGTGAAGATGCATACAGACTAATTATGCTTTGCGCGGGTCACGCCGTCTCACGCAGCCCGAGTCACCTGAAGGAGCACTCGCCTGCCATGAGTGTGAAGCATCATCTCTATCGGCACGGCCGCCATAGCGGTGAGAGCGACCACCACGGCACATATCGTCAGTCTCGATCGTGGTGTCAGCCGATAGCGCAGTTTCGGGGCTTAGCGGGTACCTCTGCGGACCACAGCTTCCTGCCAGGGAACCTGGCCTTCGGGTGACGTAAACACGTCAGCGAAGCGGTCTCTGATGCTGCCAGCTAGGACCGAGTGGCTGTTGGAGCCCATGCGTCCAGCCTCCTGGAGGCAGCCATCATGACACTGCTGGCGCCAGGCGCCTTGCCGGAGAGACCACTCTGCGTCCTCGCTGTCGACGTCACCAGGTCCGATGTAGCGGCGGTCGTTTGACGTGCCATCGCGCCTCCTGAGGAAGTTGTGCAGTACGCATGCATACTTGACAATGGCATCCACAGTCTCCACTTTGGCGACAATGGGCTGGCGAAAAATACGCCACTTGGACACGAGGATGCCAAAAGTATTTTCAACTACACGGCGCGCGCGGCTGAGCCGGTAATTGAAAATGCGCTTCTTCTCGACATCTGTGGTCATCCGCCGTCCCGGATACGGTCTCAGGATTTTGGGCGTCAGAGGGAAGGCTTCGTCAGCAACAAACACATACGGGAGGCCATCAGGTGCGTCATCAGGAAGGTTCAGTGTTCCATCAGCCAGGCGTTGGCCGAACGATGACTGGGAGAACACGCTGGCGTCGTGCTCCCTACCATAGGAACCTACACTGACGTAGGTGAACATGTAGTTGGCATCAGTCACTGCCATCAGGACCGTGCTGAACGTGCCCTTATAGTTGTAGTAGGCCGAGCCAGACTTCGATGGGCACTGCACCACAACGTGTTTGCCATCAATCGCTCCTGGAAAATAAATGAATCTTTGTTTGTTCTTGCCACACACTGCCATCTCTCCTGCGACACAGTAACCTCCAGAGGATGTCAAGATTTCGATTGGTGGTTACACCAAACATAATTCCAAAAGAACTCCCGTTTGGCTGCCATGAGCAGCGACAAAAACTTGTCAACACACCTTTCACATACCATCTTTGGAATAGCGAAATGATGTGTCACTGAAATGAGTATTGAGAAGATAGCTTAATGATGGAAATGCTCAACTTTGCTTTTACCCACAATAATTTGTGTTAGAAATTGTCAGAGAAAATATCATATATGTTGATTGCACATCACTTATTGTTTTGCTCACCCAAACAATGTGGGAAGTTCCACCTTGTTCCGAACTCTTCAGCCATTTTCAGCCACGAGTCTATGTCTGGAATGGCCATTTCCTGTGAACCCAGCACGTCCCAAACTGCAGAGCAGACATCTGGGATGATGCCAGACACTGTTGACAGGCCCATGCGGAAGTATCTGGCTGTGTCCGTTATTGACATTCCAGATGCCAGGTACCTGAAACATATCATGATGCTGTGATAGTGCCACATGTTAGGTCCCACCATGAGTGCAGCTTTTCAGAACACAAAATATCATATTGGGTGGTTGTTTTGTATGGCTGAGGTGAAAAATCACCATTTTAACACCAGAAAACCTTCACATTTGGCAAAAGTTGGTGGAGAAGAACACAAAGATGGTGGGACAGAACACAAAGACAGTAGGGTTAAAATAAAAGTTGGTGTAGTATAATCTATGGTGAGATTAGTGAAATTGTGTTGAATTGGCAAAGTACCCACCTGATGGTTACTGCAAGGCGCTCAGCAGGTGCTATTGACAGCCTGTAGTTGGTGTTTTGCCGATCCAGTCTTGGCGTCAGCTGCACCATGAGCTCATCAAACCTTTCTGGCATCATCCGATAAGCTGCGTAGAAAGCTTGTGGGTTCTGGCGTTCTGCTTCTGTCATGGCCTGGTACTCTCCATAGTCTTGTCTCCTCAGCAGTGGTTCTCTAACCCAAGTGCTTCTAGAGCCAGATTGAGCTCGACGTCGTCTTGACGATAGTAATGCCAACATGAGAAGGTCATGCTCAGCCATAACTAATTGTCTGTAATTAATTTATTGTTAATGAAAAGAAGTGTTTTGTCTGCACGTTTTTTCTTCAAATCAAGTAAATGTCAGCAGGCACGACATTTATTTACCTCGGCAATACACTAATTATGCGTCGGCGAACATAAGTTGTTTATGTCGCTTGCGCGTCACATATCACTAGGTTGAAAGCTACCATATGGCTTGCGGGCAGCTGCCAAAGTCCATCTCCGTGCGCGAACGCATGCGTCGGGTCGTTTACGCGTGGGGGCGCGGAGTCCGCGTGCGGTCGCGGAGTCCGCATCCGGTGTGAAGCCTACTTTATTCATATCGCCTTGGGTTTGGGGATATATCACCTTGGGTTTGGGGTTGGTGCTGGTGGTTGCAGTTTATCTGGGATCGTATAGCTCCTGTTGTATCAAAAGTAATGATTTGGTAAATACTAAAGTGAGATATGGACCTCTTTGACTACAGAAAGCTGTGTAAGTTTATTGAAAACTGTAAAAAGGCCGATTTAGATACATTTTAATTCATGTCCTAGCATTGGGAAATTTTGGTGGAAAATGACACCCTATGGATACTATTTTTCCACTCTTTTTCCTCAGTTTTACTGTGAATTTCCCACTCCTTATTTTAAAATGTATTGGATAATTGGAAACCTGATACTGATTTATGGATGTAATGATGGGGACAGCCTGTGGACGAAAAGACAGGTAAAAATTGGCATAGGTAATAACTAATTTTGGTGAGCAGGTAATTGGGCGCTAAAGCCTGGTACATATGCTTTTTGGTTTAATTTTCCACTCTTTATACTTATTTTAGTCAGAGTTTTCCACTCCGCACACCAGCTCCAAAGCAATTCTAGGAGCCTGTAATTCAATTTAATTCCATGTTTCTTATTGTTGTGGTAGGTACTAGGTAGGTACCTACCACCTATGTGCAGTTAATACTTATTTCAATTTAGAATAAGTAAGACATCAATACATGCTACACCTACCTTTATGTTAAAAATATAAATTGTGTGAACACAATTTAATTATACTTTTATGAGAATGGGAATTAGCTACCGGATATCCACTGCAAGTTGGTACCTATAACACTAGGTATGGTAAAAGCCCAATCTTCAGACATGTCTTACCTCAGGCTTGTCATGCTATCTGAGTATAGGGGCTACTGGCGCACAGTGTGTCTGTATTGTTAACATTCTGATGGCATAAAAAGTCAAAGGTTATGATGTGTCCGAGGTTACAGCAGTTCACCCTACCAACAGCTACCAATGGTGTTAGCCTGCGTCCATGATACCAGCTAAAAAGTGATGAGTGTTTTTAACTTTAAAAGGCAAATAAGTTAAGTGAGAAACATGTGTGATTTATGTTAATGGATTTACACATACCTAAATTGGCAATGTAAATATAAGTTATTTTCAATATAAATTGTCAATATAAGACAATAATGGCCAATCTGATATTTTTGCTGTAACAATGGTTTAATGACCACACACATGTAGGTATGTTTCCATTTTTATTGATTTGACAGATTCAACATATATATTTAATACTTATACTTACTTATACTTATAAACATGGAGAATTTAGAAAGGCCACATGGCCTCACTGATCCAAACGATACTGAGCTCCTTAGCAAGATTCTCTCCCTCAGTCGTGTATATATTTAAATGTTGATATAACTTAAATGTCATATATATTTAAATGATGAAGCAAATGTGAATCAATTAACATATTTTTTTTATTCTTTGAATCTGAAAAAAACGATTCTAAAAAAAATCCATGAATCAAATGGTGATTTAATAATTCAGGTCCCAAAGATGAAATGAATTGTGATTGAATCCTTACAAATGTTGAATCAAAGTCTGCTTATATTGACAATACATATTGTCAGTACAAAATGGCATACAATCACACTACTCCACCACTTATTCAATACATGTAGGTAAATATTGCACAAGTTTCAGGTGATGGCTGCAATGGCCTTGGCTGCAGTGTTACTGGTATCATAGAGCTGTGATTGTATAGAGAAAAAAAATATAAGCAGTGAGGAAAGATGAATCTTGGATGACTAACTAAGAAGAAGAGTGCAAGTTTATGGAAAGCTGTAAAGCTGGTAACGCTGATTTAGATGCATTTCAACAGCATGTGTCTATGCGCTATGGTCTTTTTATTGCAATATATTTATTTGCAATTATTTTGCAGATTTATTTGCTTTTGCAATAATTTTATTGCACTTACATGAAGTGAATATTTAAAAAAAAATGGACATCTTCAATATATAATTTAATATAATTGGAATGGGAGGCCATTTTCCCCATTTCTAGTGATATGTTTTCCCTTTTTGTGAAAATGGGAAAGCAATATTTCAACAATGGTGTACTTCCCTCGTTTAACCCTATTTGTAACAGGCTCCTGGCTACCCTATTTGTAACAGGGGGGGGGGCGGATTCCGCACCCCCCCCCCCGGAGATCTCGAGATCTACCCGTCCGATTCTCAAAAATGAAACGGCGTTTGGTTCCCCTCAACACGATCTACATTTCTAAATTATACAAAAAATCTAAATTTTTGATAGGGGGCAACAGGGGGGCAAAAACCACAAATTGTAGTGGTATTTTTGATCCAACATAACAACAACAACATGTTTATCGACCGATTTTAACACAATTAATACGAATCGATAGAGATTGAATTGGAAATTGATATATGACAGTGGCGTTTGAAAATTCAAAAATCATAAGCGTGTGCAGGTCACTCAATATGGGGGTGAAGTAAATGCGTAATAAAACCATTTTGTATGTTGTTTTTTTAAATAAATGAAATGGTATGTGATTGTGACATTAGACAAAACAGTTAAAAATCATATGTTTTGCCATAGGCGGTACCAGGTTAGTGAAAAAGGGGGGTAAAATTGGAAAAATATTAACCGCAGACAAGTTGCTACCCAGCACTATAAATATGTTACTGATCGTAGATATTCCTTTTTGCATGTTTTACTTCATCATAGGCGTATCCAGGATCCAAACTGAGGCGGCTCAATACCTTTTGATAAGTATATTATCCGCTATTATGATACTAACTAGTCAACAGTGACTATTTCACTTACAACTTCAATTAACATTGCTTACCCCCCTTTTACCCTACCTGGACTCGCCTATTATCTTATAATCGTTCGTAGAGTAGCCTGTGGTGCGTGTTTCATCCGAAAACTACAGTATGTTATGTCATTGTACGCCCATGCCTCTTAGCTTCCTTGCAATAATATGACCCTCTTTCTTCCATTCCTGAGCGCGCCTCTGCAAAAAATACTATATTCCCTTTCCTGGCCTCATATGTGCATATATAATTATAAGCTAACCGTCTATTGCGCCGTTATCGCTGGTATATCGTCATCACCAAGACAGTCACCCCCTTTTCATGTGCCTGAACACGCCCCTGAAACTCTATATGTAATAAATTATGCAAATAATGGAAGCAGAAGCTATCTTTTACATCTTGATAACTATAAATGCCCCTTACATTGCTCTATTTGTTTCCCGCCAAGCATTGAATACTTCCTGGAACCCCCCCCCCCCCCCTTTTTCAAGCCCCTGAAACCGCCTCTGCCATGAAATTTTAATGATATTTCATTAACATCAACTAATTTGCACTTGTTGCAATCACCGTGAACCGATGTAACTCCTTCATACTTGAGGCAGTTACGAAGAAACCGTGAAGATCGCATTTCCGTATTATCGCCAAATATCGCCTCCGAACACCACCCTAAACTTCTGTCGACACTCTCACACTGCCGGTATTCATTTTTTACTTACAATTCCTCCAATATACGAAATTCAATCTATGAGCCATTCTCCCAACCGTTCTGGAGATATCTGCGAAAAAAAAATATGAGGGGTGGGGGGGCGGAATCCCCCCCCCCCCCCCCCTGTAAGTAGACCCATTAGCCCAAATAGTTCAAAGTACACTCAGTGATGTTTGTTTGTGAGAGATTTCTGTCTTCATTCTCCAATGTTGGTGGTTGCTATTTTTTTGTCACAGAACAGTGCCAATCTTATATTGTGTTCAGTATTCACTGCCTTCACCTTGTTTTGTCTGCGCGGTTGTTCCGCAACTCGTTGGCGGGAGGGCGTACTGAGAAGCTGTAATGGAACATCGGTGGTAGCGGCGGCGACTCGCCCAGCCAGGAATGTCACGACAGCCGGGCGAGTCTTTGTATATCGTTCAAAATGATTGTTACGATGAATACATGGTTTTACGCAGCCTTTACGCCTTTACCGTTGATTTAAGTTACAAGCTTCATTAAATAATGCTTACAATCAAACATGAGTGGTTTTCTGAATAAATGGTTTCATGAATCGTTTCTTCTCTTTTATCATTTGTAGTACTACCACATGTAGCGTCAACGTCCCGTTCGATTGACTGACTGTCTAGTAGGACATCACATATCAGCGTCACAACTCAGCTACAGCGGTCTTAGAACTAGACCAGAGGCGCAGTCACTAAGTCCTGGTTCAAACACCGATAAAAACCATGCTTACTTGTTCTGGCTGTATTATGAAACAACAAAGTCAACGGATGAGCCATTCATACATTTTAGATTTTAGTAAAAGCAATAGCAACGTAACAATAACAATACCAAACATGACCAATTCCATTCTCCACAGCAAATGATGTCACCATTTCACCTTTCCTCCGCACCTTAGAAATGTACAACAAACGAACAAGTGCTCCATGTTAATATCAACTGTGCGATAGAAGTCAGAGGTCAGAAGTTGTGCCTAACTACAGCCACATACCGAGGTCAGGTCAGAAGTCAGACAGTAACCGTGTATGCCTGCAGGTCATATAGAGACATACAGACACAAGACAGGTCAGATGTCATGCCAGAGGTCAGACCAGCGGTCAGACAGCAGTCGCGTCTCCTACCAGGTAACAGACAGAGGTCATGTCAGATGTCAAACAGCGTCCCCCTGCAGGTCACGCACAGAGTGAGGTCATGTCAGAGGTCGGATCAGATGTCATGTCAGAGGTCGGGTCAGATGCCATGCCAGAGGTCGGACCAGCGGGTCAGACAGCAGTCGCATCTTCTACCAGGTCACGCACAGACAGAGGTTAGGCCAGATATCAAACAGCGTCCCCCTACAGGTCACGCACAGAGTGAGGTCAGGTCATATGTCATGTCAGAGGTCGGGTCAGATGTTATGTCAGAGGTCGGGTCAGAAGTCAGGTCAGAGGTCAACCGGGAGGTCAGGTCAAATATCAGGCCAGAGATCAGGCAGCAGCTGTGTATCCAAGCAGGGCACACACAAGATACAGATGCAAGGGCGCTGCCACAATATTGTGAGACCGAGGGGGGGGGGGGGCAGGCAGGTGTTCCCCCTCTCTACCTCACTTTCATTGAGCTGTTCAAATCCAGCTAATCTGCCCCCGGGGAGGGGGCGACGCCCCTGCACAGAGTTCAGGCATGTGAGAGGTCAAACAGCAGCCATTTCTCCCATTGGGTCACACAGACAGAGGTCAGATCAGAGGTCAGACGGCAGCCGTGTCTCCCTGCAAGCCACTCACAGACAGGGGTCATGTCAGAGGTCAAATGGCAAACAGCGTCCCCTGCATGTCACGACACGCACAGTGAGGTCAGGTCAGATGTCATGCCAGGGGTCGGACCAGATGTCAGATAGCAGCCGTGTTTCCTTCCAGGTCATACACAGACAGAGGTCAGGTCAGATCAGATGACAAGTGGCCCCCTGCATGTCACACACAGTGAGGTCAGGTCAGCTGTCATGTCAGGTCGGGTCAGATGTCATGGCAGAGGTCGGGTCAGATGACATGTCAGATGTCATGTCGGAGGTCAAGTCAGAGGTCAAGCTAGAGGTCGGGTCAGATCAGGCATCAGTCGTATCTCAAAACAGGGCACACACACATGCAAAGGCGCTGCCACATTTTGAGACGGGGGGGGGGGGGCAGCTAGGTGTTTGCCCCCCTCCCCCTACCTCACACTCAATGAGCTGTCAAAATCCTGCTCATCCATCTGGAGGCAGCCCAGCCCCAGCCCCCCCCCCCCCGTCTTCCTGCAGGCCACACACACAGACAGAGATCAGGTCGCTCCTATTCAGCCGCACCGGCCGGTCGCGCGCGCCTAACAACTGCAGCTGTCCCGTGACACCCAGCACGTGTGTGCCGCTCCTTTTCAGCCGAGCTTCACTGCTGCCACTGGTTACCAGAGCTGATGGACCGTCTGCAGGCTCCGGAGCCATGTCAGGAAGGTGCTGGAAAGGCAATGTCACTCAGGTCATGAAATGTGGAAATGGGAATGATATAATGCCATTAGATACTGAATGATGTATTTTACAATTTACTCGATTATTCATTATGTTATAGTGTAATTCAAATCACATGAACAGACATAAACAGTATCAGGAAATATTAAGTCGTGCTATGCTTGGACAAAATACCACTGGAACCCAGTATGTACCAGTAGTGTACTTTGAAATGCTTGAGAAATATGCATTTGTAAGCAGTAATACTGAAGCAAAATTACACAGACATATTCGATTTCACTTCTTCTTGTACTTCTCACCAGGCACGTAGCCAAGGAGAGGGCGGCGAGGGCGCCGCGCCCCCCCCCCCCCCCCCTGGAGGCCAGGAGGACCCTTTTTGGCGCGCGAGGGCCCTTTTCGGCGCGCTGCGCGCGCCGAAAAGGGCCGACGAGACCGCGCGAAGCGCGGTATCATAGGCTCTTTAATACACGAAGCGTGGTCTTTAGAGAGTTTAGAGGACTTCAGAGGCCCTTTAGGGCCACTAGGGCCCTCTCTGAAAGACCAGAGGGCCCCTTGGACGTTCAAAAGAGCCCTGTTCATGTCAGAGGGGCCCCTGGCCAGACCGAAAGGGCCCCTGAGCGGGTCAGAGCCCCTGAGCACGTCGAATGGGCCCCTGAGCACGTCGAATGGGCCCCTAGCCAGCACCGAGGGGCCCCTGGGCAGGTTGAGAGGCCCCTGAGCATGTCGACAGGGCGACAAAGCGGCCAGCGCAGTCCTTTTCCAGGTCATAAGGGCCCCTGAGCAGGTTGGAGGGCCCCTGGACAGACCAGAGAGCCCCTGGGAAGTTAAGAGGGCCCCTGTGCAGGTCAGAGGGGCCCTGACCAGACCGAAAGGGCCCTAGGTGGGTCAGAAGGGCCCCTGAACATCCGAATGAGCCTCTAGCCAGCACGGAGGGGCCCCAGGACAGGTGGGAGGGCCCTCGGAGCATGTCGCAAGGCGACAAAGCAGCCAGCGCAGTCCCTTGCTAGTTCGGAAGGGCCCCTTAGATGGTTAAAGGGCCCCTGGAGAGACCAGAGGGCCCCTGGAAAGTTAAAAGGGCCCCTGCGCAGATCGGAGGGGCCCCTGAACAGACCGAAAGGACCCCTGGACGGGTAAGAAGGGCCACTGAACATGCCGAAGTGGCCCCTGGCCAGCACGGAGGGGCTCCAGGGCAGGTCGGAGGGCCCCTTGAGCATGTCGGCAGGGCGACAAAGCAGTCAGCGCAGGCCGACCAGAAGAGTCGCTGGGCCAATCGGAGGGGCTCCTGGGCAAGTCAGAGGGGCCCCTGGCTAGACCGAAAGGGTCCCTGGGCCGGTCGGAAGGCCCCTTGAACATGCCGGATGAGTTCCTAGCCAGACTGGAGGGGCCCCTGAGCAGGGGCGGCGGATTGCGGGGGCAAGGTATCCAAAATTTCCCACAGTCGAAAATCCTGGGGGCAAAGGGTAGTTTTGCCCCCCCCCCAGATTTTAGTCTGCTCAATCTGGGGGCAACATGACCCTTTCCCTCCCCAGGATTTTCATTTGAGGGAGGATTTTGGGTACCCTACGCCCCGCAATCCGCCGCCCCTGCCCCTGAGTATGTCGGCAGGGCGACAAAGCAGCCAGTGCAGTCCCTGTCCAGGTCGGAAGGACCTCTTGAACAGGCCGAATGAGCCCCTTGACACACAAGGGGGGCTTCTTGGAAGGTCAGAGGAGTCTCTAGTGAGACCGGAAGGGTCAAAGCACGTAGAGATCCCAGATGAAGATTAAAACAAGGAGGACTTACTCCACAATACAAATATTAAAAGCGGAGCTTTCGGGTATATTGTAACACCCTTCGTCAGGGTGCTACAATATACCCGAAAGATCCGATTTTATTTTTTGCTGTTGAGTAAGCCCTCTTTGTATTATATATATCACCCACTCCACATCATGTCTTTTCGTTTCGCGGATCCCAGATGAGTCCCTGAACATGTCGGAAGGGCGTAGAAAAGGTCAGAGGGGCCCCTAGACGATCTGAAGGGACCTTGGGCCTTTCAACAGTAAGAATACATACAGTTGTACAGGGAATAAAACTCAAAATTTTCGCACCGCTCCGCGGCGCAATTTAACTACAAATTCAATTATATGCGGGTTAGGAAAAAAATAGTCAGTTTCTCGGCGCATTTATGTGTTATGTTGCTACTTTCCTATATTATTGGGTGAAATAGTTCACTTTAGCACTTTCCCCCCGCACTTTTTAACGCACCATATAGCAATTTTCGAGGTCCGCACCATACGCAATGCGACGCATTGATGAGAAACCAACCCAGGGCATAATACTCAAAATTTTCGCGCCGCTCCGCGGCGCAATTTGTTTAAGAGTTCCAGCTCTTGAGCTTAAAAAATATTCCAAGTTGGTATAGCTGATTCCAAATTCGTGTCGCTGGTTCCAAAGTTGATGTGGCAGTTTGCTAACTCAAGCTCCTAAACGTTGGTATGGCCCATGACATACCTGCCATACTGCATTTTCCAGCCTTATAACGTGCCTTTTCATGCGTTTTTTTTTTGGGGGGGGGGCCTTTCAACGTTTAGGAAGGGGCCCTTTCAACGCTCGGGAAGGGCCCTTTCGAGGCGCCCCCCCCCCCCTGGACAAAATCCTGGCTACGTGCCTGCTTCTCACCAACACACTTGCATACAACACTGGCAAACCTCTCATGCTAGTCAGCGGCGGATCCAGGAAAGAAAATGGGGGGGGGGGGGGGCGGTGGCACATCAGACGTCAAAGGGCCCACGAGCTGCAAGGGGTTCCCAAACATTTTTGCCAGTCTGAAAGGGCCTGCAGTCGGTCCAAGTGTACAAGTGTCGGTCCACGGAAGGACGAGAGCGCTTCTTGGTCGCTCGTAATGAGCGACCCGACCCGGCACGTGGCTACGCTTTTGAGAAACTCATCTGCAACCGCACCTCCGATTGACAAGCGAGCTTCTTTGCTGAGCATCTATCCAAACTACCCTGTTTGAGAACAGTACCGCGTGAGGGGTGTTGAAAAGTGTTTTCTCGCTTGGAGCTTGGAGCACCCGCTCGATAACCGTAGCAAAGTTATAGTCTTCTGCTATGTTATAGTAAAAGTCTGAGCAATGTTATTAAGGTAACCAAATGTGCATACCTGTCCAAGAGCGCTTCGACTGCAGTCCCAGTGGTCAGGTTCTTTTCCTGTGCAAATAAATGGAGTCGGTTGTAGACGTCCAGTGGCAGGCTTATCCGCCTGTCATGATCCAGCTTGTTCCGCGCCGACTTGATACGCTTTTTCTCAGAATCAGTCCTGCAAACAATATATTTATGTTCTAACTGAAAAGGCATATAAGCACACGCACGCAGGCACGCACGCACGCACGCACGCAAGCACGCAAGGTTTCTTATGTTTACGATCATCTACAGTCACCAGGGGCGCAACCAGACCTTCAGAAGGGGTGGGTGGGGGGGGGGGGGCAAGCCAGTCATGGTGGGCCCCTGGGAAAGAGGCCTCCCAAAATATATATATACCCCTGGATATGAAAAACTACGGATTTCGGCCACTTTATTTTGTGAGCCCCTTTTTAAATAATCTCGACTTTTGATTGGCTAGATTGGACCAGGACCCTCAGTATGGGGGTGGTATTTGCTTCTGAAGGGGGGGGGGGGGCATTTGCTTCTGGGTACGCCTATTGTCCGGTTTAGATAGCGTCTGTTCTGCTCCATGGGGCGGCATTTGCTAAAGGGGAATGGGCATTTGTCCAATTTAGAGGGCGCCTGTTTTACCCCGTGGCGGCGGCATTTGCTTATTGTCCGGTAGGGCGCCTGTTCTGCTCCATTTTTGCAGAGGGACGCCTCTCCTTCCGTACCGTGCGGAAGGAGAGGCGCCCCCCCCCCCGTCACTAGCCGGAGGGGCGCCGTCACTGGCCAGGGCGCGTCACGAACGGAGAGGGGCGGTCACTAGTCGAAGGAGCGCCGTCACACGCCGGAGGGGCGCCGTCACTGACCGGAGGGGGCGCCGTCACTGGCCGGAGGGGCGCCGTCACTGACCGGAGGGGCGTCGTCACTGACCGGAGGGGGCGCTGTCACTACCCGGAGGGGCGCCATCACTGGCCGGAGGGGCGCCATCACTGATCGGAGGGGCGTCGGCACTGATCGGAGGGGCGCAAGCTTTGCATGGGCGCCTCGGGTCCAAAGGACCAGGTCATGCCCTGAATGACCGTATACTCTGTACGCCACTGGTGCCTGTTCTCTTGGCGGTGCTAATTACAAAACAAAAATGGTCCGGGGCCTTCGGCGCCCGTTAGAAACGATACGGACTTTCCGTACTGTTCGTATATGTATATAGGCGCCCTGCTGAAATGGACGGTATTTTAATTTGGATTGGCGTGCTTTGATGCAAAGGGGCGGCCTCACGTGCCGGGGGCTACTTTATCGCCGAGAGGGGCATTTCAGCATCTTTTTAACTGGGGTGGCAAAGTGTCGTCACTGGGCTTGCATTCTTCATGACTGGGGTGGCAATTGCCACCCTATGCGGTGGCAATTGCCACATAGCGTATTTTTACTATGTTAAAATACGCTATGTACAGACCAAACTTCCTGACTTCCAACATTATGCCTATATGTGAGCATTGCATGACAACAATTATCTTCATAGGGTTGCTGTCCCCCAACTCTCTGCATGTGGCGCTGCCCTCAACATAATATATCATACAAAGTAAGAGTGCATACTTTGGTTTCTTCGGCAGAGGATGTGCTGCAGTTGGTGTCAGCTGAGCTTCACTGCTGCCGCTGGAAGCCAGAGCTGATGGGCCGGCGGCAGGCTCCGGGTCCATGTCAGGAAGGTGCTGGAAAGGCAATGTCACTGAGGTCATGAAATGAGCCATTATAATGCCATTAGATACTTAAAGGAAATAGTTCACCTTCAACATGGGTTTTGAACTGCGATAGCAGTTCTGTAGCCTGTGTTGGGAAACCCCTATCTGCAAGTTTCTTGACTGAAAAGACTCCAGCCAAATATATTTGATTTTTTGGCGAAGGAATGCGGTGCTGACGATGGCCTGGGCAGAGGCCATCGTCAGCCAATCAGCCAATCAGCTTGCAGCTGGTGCTAGCAAGCAAACCGCCGGTTGGCACTTCTCTAATGCGAGTCTATCCTTATGTGACTACCCTCTCAAACCAGCTTTGTGCTCCCTTAGCCTGGTAAGGGCCCCTTGGACTGTTATAAGGCCTCTGCTGAAAGCTCAGTAAACACCCTATCAGGCCCAGAAGGGCCCTTTCAGACCAGTGTGGGGTCCTCAAAGGTCTGGAAAGGTCCTTATCAGTCATGACTGTGCCTCAGGCTTGGCAAGGTGTCCTCAGGCCTGACTGGACAAAATACACTCACTACGCTGGACGCCTCTGCAGAGCCGTTGCGCCGAAATTTATTGGGTGCTACACCGCATGCACAACACCTGTTAACACATACAAATGTGAAGTCAGCGTGTGCAAGGCCTCACAGCGCCGCGTCAACCTCGGCATCAGGGTGTTGCCATCTTTCAGTGCAAAGCATCAGGGCCATGCCCCCCCCATCTAGGGGGGGGGGCAAGGGGCCTTTGCAGCAAACATTGGGTGAAAACATTGCCTTTGCAGCAGTCAAAATCCAGCTATCCACATTGAAAAACCTTAAAATATTGTGGCGCTTCGCGGCATGATACAAAATTCGTAATTGCTTATACAAATTTGGAAAATGGGCAAATTAATTAATTAAGTGTGGCAGAGGCTCTCCTTAGCGGTACCTAATTGCTAGCCCCAGGGCCCACTCCCTTCATACAATATTCACTTTCAAGCAGGCTACATGTTTAGCTAGTCTGCTGAGCTTCGAAAAAAGGTGACGCGAACGTGAAGACGCGGACATCGGCTCCCGGAAGCTGCTCCAGCGGTGCCCAACTTGCTGGACCGAAGAGCCTAATAGTGGGACCAGGCCAGGAACATCTCCCCAAGCCATCTCGCCCCAGCCACATTAAAAATGCTGCAAACGCACACGCATAAAAATGTGGGGGGGTACATTTTTTCCCGTCATATTAGCCGACCCCTACCCAAAAGAGAATCGGCCACGCCCCTGCCCCCCCCCCCCCCCCCCCCCACTCAACAACTTTTTGGAAATACGCCACTGGATTTGCCCCCCCCCTAAAACCCACAGCTTGATCCACCCCTGTATTGCATGGCAAGGTCCATCCAGTGAGCGCCGTCCCCGAGCACAGAGTACCACTCTGGCTGCTCCACCCCCTCGCACAGAACGGCAGTTGTGAACCCTTTGCTTTGGTACTGGCCGTCGCCGCTGACTCCACCCAGTACCGTTTGTCCAGGGCTGGCAGGTGCTCAGCGATGGTGGAGGCCACCTGTTCGCCAGCTCCCCCGACTTTCCGCATTTTAGGAAATTTTTGGAATTTACTTCTATAAATGGGAACGCATTTTCCAAAAATGGAAGTTTCCGAGAATATAAAATTTAACCATAGTGTGCCCGACTGAATTGTGAAGTCAGTGGCGAGGCTCCTGGCAGGAGCAGCCCAGTCGTGGACCAGTGGACAGTGGACCCAGTCGTGCGGCCTTGAAGGATGGAGCCGGGATCTCGGGGGTCTGTGCGCCGAACTTTTGCTAGATGAAATTACGCTGGACGTGCGCCGAAATTTTCGGCGCAATATCCGAATTACGCTGGACATGTTGGTGAAAGCGTGTATTTTTTCCAGTCGGGTCCTCAGGTCCTCATACATGGATGGACCCAGGCAGTGTTGAATTTTCATTTCATGACTTGGTCCCGGAGAGTAAAAATCCATAGGCGGAGAGTAAAATTGCATTGTCAGGCAAGTTAAGATTTTCATTTTTGTTTTTAATTATTTTATTTGGAAAGTAAAAAAATCCTGATTTGTAATAGATATTAAATCCTTGAGGAAAATTGAATTATATTTTAACTACAATGTCGGTAAGATCAGGCGAAAAGAGAGCAAATTTCCTGAACAAATATGGAGAGAGCAAAATTCTTTAGACCCAAAAAGTCCAGAAAATGGCCCAAATTCCAAGGCTGGACCCAGGCCCATCCATCCACGCAGGACCCAGGCCCATCCATCCTCCTCAGACATTTTAGGGGGCACATGCGACCTTGCCCCACTGGATCCACCCCTGATGCTAGTCAATAAAGTGTAAACTAAATTTGGCACAAATGGTAAGCTGTTACAATGATTTTCAAAGTTAAGCACCTACTTCAACATGAGTGGTAACAGTAAGGATCAACACGTACCAGTGATGGGCTGGCAGACTTCTTCAACTGAACATGTGATTCTGACTCATAATCATGAGACTCAAAGTGCCTGGAGCACACACGCATTTTGTCATAGGATTTTGAGTCAGCGTCCTTCGATCCGCATGCTGCCATCCAAGCAGCCAACAGTTGGCTGTCCGCCACTGGTACCCTGAAATACAAAAAATATATAAATGCAATTTATTTCTGCATTGATTTAATTTATTTAACCAATCCTCTCAAATTTGCTCCATGAATCAAACAGTGATTGAATCATTCAGGTTCAAAAATGAATCGTGATTGAATCATCCCAACCCCCCCCCCAAAAAAAAATAGCCAGTCTGGACCAAACATGAAAGGCATTTTCTTCGTCAAAAATAATTCAACATATTTATTGAATGATCTATCAAAAATAAACATTAAAATACAATTATAATATCTAATAGCTCTTTTGAAGATGATCATTGAGACAAAAACAATTATAAAAACTGAAGCCTTACGCTTACGCTAATGACATGTTTTAATAAGGGACAAATTTCAATCATAGTCCATTTTCAGGTTACCAATCTGATTAGTTGCATTTATGTCTATATGTCATGTTAATGTTACTAATTAATTCTATAATACTTAAAAATACCTACAAACATTTGTAAATTATGAACCATTGATTTTTCACATTTATTATGTGTTAAGAATCAGAATCAGGTTACTGACTAACCTGAAGACGGCCTATGCCAATGACGAATACTGCCTTACCTAACATTTAAAATACATTATAATAGCCAACAGGCTTAGGTGTTCAATAATAATTTGTATTAAAACAACTATCAGTCAATATCGTATGACAACACGTCACGCACCGGTGCAGCGATCGAGGTACTCCTTCGTAGTCATGTGCACGCTTTTTGTATCTGCAACCACGGACGCAGCACTGGTGCGGCATTTCCACAAATGACCGTTATTGTATTTGTTTTAAGATTTGTCAAAGCATTAGCTGTCAAGTTACTGGAATGACGATACCCATATCTAACAAATACCACGATGACACAACTACCGAAGATACGAACAAGATAGCTCGCAATAAAAGCTTGAGCTTTCGCAGCAGTTGGCCGCCAGGGACCACTAGTGAGCCAGGGCCAACACCATAGCTCACTAGCGGTCCCTGGCGGCCAACTGCTGCGAAAATTCCAGCTCTTAGTGCAAGCCCGAACAGCGCATACAATGAGATCGCATCGCATACAACCAGTCTGGTTCAATGTAAACACACCGTCGAAAAGCATGATGGCCGCCCAGGTTCTGTTCGGCAGCTGTTATCAGCGCGCACGAGCTGTTTGGTCGAATTTCTATTGCCCGTTGATAACTATATACTAGCGGTGTAATCGATAGTTGCAGTGCTTTTAGTAGTGGGAAGTCATCTGGAGTCTACCCGATAACTTTTTGCTTCCAAGCAAATTACTGGAGTCTTTGAATATCTCAGCAACTAGGGTGAATCTAGAGAAATGAAGTAATGGTTCAATTCAGAAAATTGTGTTCTATAGACCAGTGGCAATAACTCCAAATAAGCGATGTCAGTAGGCACACTCCCTTTAACGAGTACTTTGTGGGGGTAGGTCCTCGAGTCGCGGGTGAGGTCCGAGCCAGGGGGAGCCCCTTCGTCTTCCTTGCAGGCTACCCAGGGTGGGTGCCTGTGCCTTCTCACTGAAACCTATTTCACTTCAGTCTCTCCGGTCTGTTCTCTTTTCTATGACAAACTCTTCTGCCACTGACTCTGACGGTGTTAGCATCGGGATTATTAGGCTGTGTTTTGATGCCATTGGTCACGTCCTTCTCCATCTAGTCAACACCTGTTTCACAACCTGTGAATTCCCCGCGTCCTGGAAGCACTCCACCGTTCACCCTATCCACAAATCCGGCAGCCTTTCCGAAGCATCCAACTTTCGTCCCATCTCCATCGTCCCTGCCTTCCCCAAGCTTGTGGAGAAAGTTGCTCAGCAGCAGCTATACTCCTATATGTCTCAAAATCATCTTTTCTCCTCTTCCCAGCACGGTTTCCGCTCCAGCCTATCCACAGAAACTGCGCTAGTGTATCCGACCACATCCTTTCTGCTACCGACCGCCAGGAACTCACGCTTCTCTGTCTTCTCGACCTTTCCAAATGCTTTGACGTCATCGACCACTCAAAGCTTATTTCCAAACTGCAAGCCTATTGTATCGATCCGACCTGGTTTTCCTCTTACCTCCGTGGTCATACTCAATCTGTTTGTACAACTGGTGGGCGGGGAAACCGACTCCTTTCCAGTTCTCTCCCCAATCCTATGGGTGTTTTCCAAGGTTCCACACTTGGCCCGCTCCTTTTCCAGATTTTCGCCAACGACCTCCCCCTCTTTACCCCTGAGGCGCACGTGGTGCAGTACGCTGACAATACCCAAATTCTACTCTCTGGCAAAAAAGACTCCCTCCCTCAGCTTATTGCTACCATGGAACAGGTTTTAAACTCTTTGGATACCTGGTTCCACTCCCACGGTTTGAAGGTCAACACCGGCAAAACTGAACTTATCGTATTTGGCTCCCGTCAGAATTGTCGTGGCTTAGTCCCGATCTCCATTCGATTTCGCGAGGATACGATCCGTGAGGGCCCTACGGTGAGGAACCTTGGCGTGGTGTTCGACAAGCACCTCACCTGGGACTCTCATGTGTCTGCTCTCGTCAAAAAATGCAACGGTATCCTCATCGGCCTGTCCCACGTGCGTCATCAGATCCCGCCCGACCTTCTGCCTACTCTGGTCAATGCCTTGGTCCTCTCGCACGTCCGATACTGTCTTGCTGTCTTTGAAAACGGGTCAGAGAAAAATATACAGCGCCTCCAAAAGATCCTCAATTTTGCGCTGCGCGTTGTCTCTGGCCGACACAAATTCGACCACACATCGGACGTGCGAGACGAACTGGGGTGGCCTACCGCCCGCCAGTTGTACGAACTTCACTCATTAAATTTTCTGCACAAAATTCGCCGCACCGGGGAGCCAGTGGCCCTTTCCTCTCAGCTTCAGGTCAACTCTGCTCTTCGCTCTCGAACCACCCGGCAGGACGCAGATCTGGCTCTCCCGCGCGTGAGAACCGAAGCAGGCAGGCGGCGCCTTCTTTTTTGTACGGCGCAGGTATATAACCGCCTCCCGCTGGAGATTCGCGATTTATCCCTGGGGGCTTTTAAGCGTGCAGTGTCCGAACTTTTAGTTGTGTGAAGTGAGGAAAATGAGTGTGTGACTGCGTGTGTGTGTGTGTGCGTGTGTGTTTTATTTTATATAGCCCGTGTGCATTTTTATATTCATCTGATCTTATTATGTGTTGTATACCGAGTGTCTTTTAACATGTCTCTCTTCTTAACCCTGACCCGACACTCGGAATAGCCATTGTAAAATGGAGTGTTTTAATTGTTTAATACAAATACAAACCTTGGATGGGCCTGAGAGCATATTTATTGCACTTTTCTTTTATGTCTTTATTGTTATCAGGATATAAGGCCCAATGGCTTCCAAATTAATTTTGGCAACACAAATTAGATGTGTAACATGTGATTGCTTCGCCTCATTGGAGAATAACGGGTGACACAATCACATGATGTGAATGAAATTTGTATACTTTGTAAGTGTCATTCATCTGTCATATTTGTAATGACCAACTGAAGAAGTTATAGAAACGTGTCTTGGTCATTAATAAATTAATATGAGGAGTTGACTGTTTTTTTTTAATAGGCCAGTATTAGCGATCATAAACATATTCTGAATTAAAGCATAGGGTTCTACTTTCCTGTGCTGAGAAATCTGCAAAGCAATATATATTACCTAATATTTTTTGTCAAAACGTAGACAGTATGGTCAAGGTCTGTATAAATAGCCCCCAGTCAGTCAGCCCCAACCAGTAACGGTTGGCAGCACTCGGGCGTTACAAACCTACCACACCATAGGATCCCATGTTAAATCGATGATTTTCGGACTAAGCTGTCTCATAACCTATGGTATATATTTGAAATCAGACTTCAGGACCAGATAGCTACACGCCTAGGTTACAACGTTTTTATTTACCATTTTTCGATATTCTGGGCGTAAAGTGGCTAAATGGGCTTGGGGTTAAAAAAACGTCGGAACGAACGCTGACTGCTTCCAAATACTACTACTGGTACTGAAATATACACTACTTCGACAACTACTTCGTAGGGCATTAATAATGACCGCTTCCAAATGCTACTACAAGAACTGAAATATACACTACTTCGACTACTACTTCGTGTATTTGCTGGAGTTTAATTAAATAAATACAGATTTAATCTATGGTAATACAAGTTATTGATAGTAAACAATACCTTTAATTTATTATAGACAAAACAATTCCCAGAAAAAACTATATCTTGTCTATTTCATTTGGGCGTTTACATTTCGTACTGTTCTACCCGTTCTATTACCCTGGTTGCAGTGAAACAATATTTTCCCTTGGCTTACATTCTGTGCTTGCGTAACTGGCGCACATGAGACAAATGTCATATTGTATAATGCATTTTATAATGGAAATTCGCATCACATGGGATGAAGAGTTTCCAAGCCCCAGCTTAGCTGGGGCTTGGAAACATTATAATACAAACTTTTTCTGTTCCATGTCCAATGTCCATGCATATTCTTTACCAAGAACATTAGCATAGGCGTACACTGCATAAGTAGGTGAGAACCTTTGAGGATATGAAGGTATACTTTGATATATGAAAGGCCCAAAGCTCTGATCAGGACCAGCCTAAAATCTATGTTTTGGTTGATACTGTGTTCCACACTGTAAAAAAAGTTTAGATTTCATGGTATGGTGCTATATGGCTCTTTTCGTAGCACTTTTAGGAACCAAAAGCACCCTATGACTTATGAAAGTAAACTCATGCTTAATATCTGCTAATAATACGCAATTTCTCCATGAAATATGCATTCGTAAGCTTCCCTGTGCTTCCATGAAGCTTCAGGTGTACTTTTGCTAGCACACCCTACCATAATAGATGCTTTTAATAGCTTGTATGTCAACTAGCACCAAAGAAAGTGTTCAGCAAGCTCAGATTGCTTGCAATGGTGCGTTCGTTAGCATAACAATAGCATCAGCGATGCTTAAGCTAGAACCCATTCAAAATTTGGCGCGACAAATAGCACTTAAGAAGTGATTATATAACGCTCAAGAATCTAACACATGCACTGTAGCACCTAAACCATGCTAATCCAAGCGCTTTCCGTAAGTCTCGAGCGGCGTGCAGCGCGTGTGGCGGCAGCCATTTTTCGTCCGAACGCCGAGCTCAGGGGACATGTTCTGACGTGCGCTGACATGTGAACTTGTGAACGGATGCCGCCAGTCTTCAGATGTGGTGAGTGTGATATTGTATATTTTCTAACTTACTCGTATAACAGATCATAACATACTACAATCATTGTTTGTTTGGTTAAGTCAGTGGCGGATCTGGACGGGTGGTTTGTGGGGACGGGGAGCCAAATCTTCGCCTGTGAACGCACTGATAACTGATTTTAAACAAAAGTTATTCGTTCCAGGCTGCACAGAATTCAAGCTGCATCAAGAAATGTCATTTTTGTGCAGATTTAAAATGGTTTTGGCTGGGGCTGCTGGGCACCATGGTGGCCAAATTCAGAGATTTAGGGGGAATGGAGGGATGACAAAATTGCTTGTTTCATCAAAAATGATAGGACAAAGGAGGTGTCTGGGCATAAAACCATGAAAATAAGGTCAGAATTTGCATGTTTTGTGCTGGACACTTCATATCACATATGGCATCATGCAATAATTTTGTCATCCCTCCATCTAAACTCTCTGAATTTGGCCACTAGTGGGGCAAGCATGTGAACGTGAAGGGATAGCGGGGCTGGCGTCACCAAGATCCGGCATAGGTAACACTGGCGTCACCCAAGTGTTCAGCCTAACCTAACCTAGCCTAGCATACCTACTAACCTTCAAACCTATCTTGATCTATTATTAACCTACGATTTGTTTACATTGTCAGTGACGGCCAAAAGTTTTGGTGACGCCAGCCCCACTGGTACCGGTGGGTATCAGCGTGGGCTGCTGGCTGTGACTGGCAGCTGGCCGCTTCTCGTGACTTAAGTATTTGTAATGTTAAATTATAAGATTTTATATAATCCTATAGTGGGCACAATAACCTATTTGTAAAATTTAATATAAAAACATATTTCAAAATATTTGACCATAAGCAATTCAAATTGACCATATAACCTGGTTTCAATGATAACTAGAGCAGCATCAGCCAGAAAAGAAAAAACAAACAATGTTTCCTCTTCATGCATGTATCAGAGGACACAATTTACATGAATGAAGTCTTAACTTGGCCTGGCAAGTGAAAATCAAATTAATCTTGATGTAAAATGCAATAACCGCCGACCAACTGACGCACTCACCTTAATACCTTAGTCCGCACATGAGATATTTGGACCTTTGGTACCGTCAACCGGGGTAACTTTTATACCCAGGGTAACTAATTGTCAGAGCAAAGGAATTTAGCCAAGCATTGGCTCAAAACAAAGCTGACAGAAAACATGTCAAAAGCAGGTCAAAGAACACAAACTCACGCACCAGCGACATGGACCGACTGGGAATTTTTCTCACCCCGGCCGCCGCCGGCCCAGCGGTGCCGCCCGCCCAGCACGTGCCGGTGGCTGACTTCGGCCACCGCGCCCGACCCTCGCGGCCGTCTGGGCTGCGGCCGCCGCGGCGCGCGGCGCCGTCGGCCCAGACGAGACGTCAGGATTAGAGCGGCACTTCGGTCGGCGGGAAGGGCTACGGTCTCGGCGCCCCGCTCCGGCCCCTCGCCGACCGTTTCTCCCGCGGCGCTCTCCTCTACCGGGGGAGGCGACCCGGCTCCAGTGCCGGGCCGTGACGGCGCGCCCTGCCTGCCCCGGGCGGTGCTGCTGTCTGCCGCCCCGGCTCTGCTCGGCGCCACACCCCTGGTGTGCGGCGCGGGCGGAGTCGCATCGTTTGGGCGCTGCCGTGATGGGGACTCGGCGGCAGGCGCTGGCGCGTTTCGGCCGCCGCCCTATCTCTCGGGAGACGTCGATGGTGGTGCCATCTCGGAGGAGCTGGCGCAACTTCTGGTGGACTCGGTCGGCGGTGGGGTTCGGTCGGCGTCGTCATCTCCATCCGTGGCGGCGGCCTGTTCGCTGCTGAGTCTCATCGGAGATAATCGTCAGCGTGTAGGGGCCGCTGCGCGAGTTCGGCCACCGGTGGCGGTCCGGGTGAACCCGGACTATTACGCGGCGCATCATCGGGTGCGCAGTGTGCTGGCGCGCGGACTGAAGGTGCGGGTGCCGGTGATGGTGCCGCCTGTGTGGCGCGTCACGCCACGTTCGAGACTGATGAGTGCCGCTGTCGAGGACTGTGTGGCGGCGGGTGTCTTGCGGCTCGGCAGGCCGACGGCGTGCTACAGACTGTTTCCGGTGGCAAAGTCTGAGACGGTGGCTCGGCTGGTATACGACATGTCAGAACTGACGCCCTTTTTGCCTGACCGTCCGTGTGTGTTGCCGTCAGCTGAGCGTGCGTTAGAATTAGCATTTAAAGGCTTTAAATATGCTATTAAAATAGACCTTCGTGACGGATTTTTTCACATACCGTTAGCGCCTTCAACGCAGAAACATTTTGGGGTTAGTTATGAGGGGAAAACTTATGTATTTACTAGGCTGCCCATGGGGCTTAAGGTGGCGCCAGCAGAGATGCAACTGTTTTCGTATGTTACTGTGAAGCTGGTGGAGGAGCGATTTCCTGGGGTGATAGGTATTGCATATATAGACGATTTTCTGTTTCTCGCGCGTGATCCTACATCGTTGGACGGTGTGTGCAAATTTTTAACAGAAGTTGGTCTGTGTATTAATTTGGAAAAATCTGATCTTATTCCCGCTAGCGCTGTTACATTTTTGGGCGTATGTATTGATTTGATTAAGTGTTCGGCACGTGTTAAATCTGACGTAATTGTGCCTCTGCGGAGTGCTTTGTCGCGGTGTTCGCCTGCCTGGCCGCGTTTTGGCCGGTTTTGTTAATTTTGTCCGTCCATTTATGAAACTACCACTGGAAGTTGTGACGGCGGTTCGGGATGGCGATCGATGCGCGTGCGAGGCTGCAATGCCGTATGTGTCTGGAGCAACGGAGTGGCGATATGCTGACAGGATCGCCTGGTCGGATTTGCATGAGCGCAATATTTTTGTAGACGCTACACCGACATGCATTGGCATTGTGCGGCCGGGCTGTGTCCCATTATCTATTAATTTGCCAAGTGTTGTGCCTATTTATGTAGCTGAGTACGCCGCTGCTCTGGCGGCAGTAGCGCTTATGTCTGACGGCGAACCGTTTACTATTTTTTCGGATAATATGGGTGTATGTTATAATTTAGATAAGGGTAGATGTCCGAGATCATGGCTGCCTGTCATGTTTGGAATTTTCCAGAAGAGAGTTTTTTCAATTCGGTATATACCGACGCAATGTAACCCGGCTGATGCCCCGTCTCGCGCCATGTGTCGGTGACCTGTCCTGGGGTCAGTAGGTGGCGTGATGGTCAGCTGACCAATCGATAGCGGCTGGTGGGCTGGCGACAGCCAATGGAGAGCCGGCTTTGTTGGCGACGGTACGAAGCCGGTCCCCGCAGTTTTGTGTGGAGTCAGTCGCGACTCGTCTGTATTAGGAAATACACGTGTCGGTCGAGAGCCTCGGCCCACAACAAGGCCCAATCAATCAAGGTTGATGACAAAATAGATGGAACATTCACTTGTAGTTATTGAATTCCACAACACTGAATTCAAGCCAAAGTAAATGACTATAATGAAGCTCATCCCATGGAGGATTGGGATGCCAGTTCAACAAAATGTTTACACATCATTGATGAGATTGGCAGAACATAATAATTTATTGGTCACAGCCCCGGTCCCGGCAGCTGACCTAGCTCAAAAAGTCGCAGCGTGCTAGTAGCCAGG
Organism: Chirona hameri; assembly: GCA_036785665.1. Classification (NCBI taxonomy): domain Eukaryota; kingdom Metazoa; phylum Arthropoda; class Thecostraca; order Balanomorpha; family Balanidae; genus Chirona; species Chirona hameri. Next base: position 182,027 of record JAXIVJ010000419.1, on the reverse strand, counting down.
TCAATTTGAGTCCCGGCTAGCTCACGGTAATACAATTTTCAACACATGCAATAGTTATGTAATATTTATCCTAAAAGTTGACTTTGCTAGAACATTGATAGAACAGAAACATACAAAAACTGCTAATAGGTACCTTGATGACTGAGGTAGGCTGGATGTAGGAAATGCAATAAGCATACAGCTATTTGTTTCCAATATTTGTTTTTAAAATGCCACAGAAAGAAGATCAAAGTATCGAAGTAATCAAACATAGAAATGGAATGTTTAACACTAGTAAATATGGGACAATCAAAGAAGATGGATGGTAAAGCATAATTCCAGCTGACGTTAATGACAAGCCATCAAGCTGCACATAAGATATTGAACAATTTTGCCTGAATAACCTTTTGAAATACAGGTATAGGCACAACAGTTGGGTAAACTATGGTAATTTGGGGTTACAGGACACATTGGCGAATGTTATTTTGCCGAATGTCATTTTGGCGAATGCATATTGTCGAAGGACACTTTGACGACATGTCTTTTTGACGACATGTGGATATGCCGAAAAAAAATGGCGAATGCCTTTTTGTCGAAATGCCTTTTTGCCGACATGTCATTTTGTCGAAATGTCTTTTTGTCGACATGTCAAAAGGTCGAAATGTGATTTTGCCGACATGTGAAAAGGTCGAAATGTCTTTTTGCCGAATGTCATTTTGCCGACATGTGAAAAGATCGAAATGTTTTTTTTTTGCCGAAATGTGATTTTGCCGACATGTGAAAAAGTCGAAATGTCTTTTTGCCGAATGTCATTTTGCCGACATGTGAAAAGATCGAAATGTCTTTTTGCCGAAATGTCATTTTGTCGACATGTGAAAAAGCCGAAATGTCATTTTGCCGAATGTTACTTTGTCGACGTGTGAAAAGGTCGAAATGCTTTTTTGCCAAAATGTCATTTTGTCGACATGTGAAAAAGTCGAAATGCCTTTTTGCCGAATGTCATTTTATCGACATGTGTAATGTCCGAATTTTATTTTTGCCGAATGCCTTTGGTGCCATGCGCAGCAATTGTCGTAATGTGTCAATATTGTTCGTGCGCTCCAATCATCATAAGCATCAACAGCGATCCTCCACCGGTAACCAAAGCGGAGTCGGCTATCGCTGCTCATAGTAGTTGCGACAGTTGCCGGCGGAGTGCACGCACCTCAAGAGTCTTAGAGTCACGGTCTCTGCCACTTGATAGAGCCATTCTATAAATATTGATTTCAGATTACGTTCTTGCACCGAACATTGCGCGAGTCACGTGACATGGGTCATGCGCAGGGGGTTACAGAACACATTGGCGAATGTTATTTTGCCGAATGTCATTTTGGCGAATGCATATTGTCGAAGGACACTTTGACGACGTGTCTTTTTGACGACATGTGGATATGCCGAAAACAAAATGGCGAATGCCTTTTTGTCGAAATGCCTTTTTGCCGACATGTCGATACACGCCACGCCCTTTACAACTCAGACGCACTCGGGCGCTGCATCTCATGTACACCTTGTCGTCACAACTCCTCTTGTCTTCCGTATACAAGAAACCACGGCGCGCCAAACGCCGTCGTGTAGTGCCATGCACCCACTCCATGATACAACCTCACTCCTCACTGCTCTCAATACGGTCTGAACTCTGTCTGCGCCCGTCGTGTCGCTACTCGCTTCCGGCCGTCCAGGTCAGTGTTGGTGTCATGCAGGCGCGAACGCGAAAAAAACTGCGCGCGCACTGATATCTAATTGGATGTTTGGTTCCCGCTGAGCGGGAACTGAAGTCGGGGAGCTCCTGGAGGTAGAAGGCAGGGGCACAGCCTAGGCGGGGGAGGGGGGGGGGGGGGGGCAATCGCCCCTCCCCCATTCGGATACAGAGGATTTAGATGACCAAGTATTTTTTTCCCGCTAATTGACCTTCAGAAAGCAGCAGAATGGCTATAAAACCTACCGAGAACTTTTGCCACCTCTAATGCCTCCTCTAATACCTGGTAGATGGTGCAAAACCGCAGGAGCAAGGGAGGGACAATCGAGAAGGATGTGCTCGGCAAAAAAACGCATTTCGACCTTTTCATATGTCGACAAAATGACATTCGGCAAAAAGGCATTTCGACTTCTCGGCAAAAAGGTATTTCGACCTTTTCACACGTCGACAAAATAACATTCGGCAAAATGACATTTCGGCTTTTTCACATGTCGACAAAATGACATTTCGGCAAAAAGACATTTCGATCTTTTCACATGTCTGCAAAATGTCATTCGGCAAAAAGCATTTCGATTTTTTCACATTTCGACAAAATGACATGTCGGCAAAAAGACATTTCGACAAAATGACACGTCGGCAAAAAGGCATTCGCCATCTTGCTTTCGGCATATTCACATTTCGACAAAAAGACATGTCGTCAAAGTGTCCTTCGACAATATGCATTCGCCAAAATGACATTCGGCAAAATAACATTCGCCAATGTGTCCGGACACCGTAATTTGGACCCATTTTTGGAGCTATTCCATTTTTGGAACACCGTACCCAAAAATGGGTACGCTACTTCCAAAAATGGGTACATGAATTCGTGTCATCTCACCTGATTGAGACCAACCACATATTAAAATAACGAAATCTCTCACCCCAAAATAGTCAGTAGTCTTAAGTCGTCACTAGTCACAATTTCCACAATACACTAGCCACAATTTCAATTAGAATACAATTTCCAAGGACAACATTCATGGGAGCCAAGGCCATAAATATCATGGGGGCGAGCAAACCCTTGGCAAAACCAGGGTAATAGAACAACGGGTAGAACAGTAAAGAATGTAACGCCCAAATTAATTAGACAATATATAATTTTTATCGTAATTGTTTTGTCTATTATAAATTAAAGGTATTGTTTGCTATCAATAACTTGTATTTCAATAGATTATATCTTTATTTATTGAATTAAACGCCAGCAAATATACGAAGTAGTAGTCAAAGTAGTGTATTTGCAGTACATGTAGCATTTGGAAGCGGTCATATTAAATTATAGGGAGCGTGTGTATCGAGTTAAATGTAAAATTACTCAGGGCAGTTCTATTGTGTAAATCACGTCAAATCCGAGTAGATTTACTCCACCCCTTGTTGCCGATAAAATCACGTCAGATCGGAGTAGATTTACTCCACCCCTTGTTGCCGATAAAATAACGTCAGATCTGAGTCGACTTACACCCGGCTGCCCTGCTTGCGTATATCACGTCTAATCCTGAGGTAGGTCTGAGTCAATTTACACCCGCGTGCCACCTAGCGTAAATCACGCCCAATCCTAGGGCAGATCCGAATCGGGCCGCTTCAGCGAGACGTGACGTCACAACAGAGCATGCGCAATAGCCACTATTTTAAAGGGATTATACGGGTTTTTCCCAGAATAATTGAGTTACATAGTAAAACTTACTTATAAAGGTGGTAGAAGTCACACGGTAGTCACATTTTTATGGAAATTACCTCTTCTGCACGTAAGAACATTTCAAAGTGCGCGGTGATGCCACCGCGTACTTTCTGAAGTACTGGTTGAGGCGGAGCCAGTCATCTCTTTTATGTAAATGAAAACACCTCACGTATGGCATATTTCCGGTTACAATAAGCAATATATTGATTAAAAAAACGTGTTTTTTCCAACGACAGCAGCAGTTACCTAGTTTTTCCCATAAAATTCGATGTTTTTCATGAATTTGCATGCCAAAAAAGTAATACGCCACCACCAAATTTTCAACGCTAAAGGCCGCAAGGAAAAAATCCACAAAAACCACAAAACCCGAACGAACAGTATGTAGTTATAAAGAGTCCCGCAAGAATTGAATTGAATAGTCTTTTTGTGATCCAGTATAGGACTTGCAGATAATTCAAAGCTCTAAACTTGATGAAAAACGAACAAAGGCATGACATTATCGTCCTGGCCAAGAGCGTCTTGAATTTAGTAACTCCTTCTACAATCGTCATCCAGATGGCAAAGAGCGCAAGAATTGTCACGTATGCCAAGGCCAAGGTGATCTGCATCGCATATTGTCAATATTGATATTGTACCCGCCTTGATTGTACCATGCCCTAACCCACCAAGAACAAGAGGATATTGTAGCACAGAGTAAGTTTATATCTACCATATTGTATCATTATTTTATATTGTAAGTATTTTAACTACCGTCAGTAAGTTGTGAAAAGGGTGTTGTAAACCATACAGATCAAACTATTTAATAGTGAGAAATATTTGTATATGACCTTACAAAATACTATTCAAGTTTTAGTGCATTTATATATATATATTTTATATGAATTTTCGGCCACGGGCCATGATCACATATACAATAAAGCAAAGATGAATGAATATGTCACACAAAAACCTAGCCAGTGGTTACATCATCAGTTTCCCTGCACCTTTCACGTGATAGCATACATGGTACCTATACTTTAATAACACACACTCATCAAAATAACACAAACATGTAAGTCAGTATTGCTTTTTAGTGAACACTCCTCTAAAACCAGTCAAATGATGTGCCAAGATGAAACATTTCTGTTCAGCACCAGTTTATGTTTTCAAATGTGGAGGGATTCATACATTTTTCTGTGCTGATGGTCGCTAGTTTTTTGGGTAAAATATCAACAGATAAGGGGATTTCTCCATGTAGACATTGGTGAGCCGCTATGAAATTATCTCCAATAGGTGTCTCAGGGGTTTTGTTTTTGGCAGTGAGGATGTGTTCATTAAAACGCAGTCTGATTAGTCTTTTTGTTTCCCCTATGTAGGTCACATCTTCCCCCTTGGCCCCACAGACGACACATGGAATCTTATAAACTACCCCAAAGTTAAACATCTACCTTTAAGACCAGGCTCGCACGCATTGCAAACATGTAAACCAGACGGACACTGTGGTTGTGAAAAGGCAGAACGAGTAAGACAGCTTTTCAGAGTGTTTGGCCATGCAACCGCCACTCCATGTGAGATTGTTTAGCAATAGAGTTAACTTTCGCACACACACACACTCGTCAATGTATGGCAAGCCAGCCTTGGAATTTTTGCCATTTTCTGGGCTTTTTGGGTCCAAAGAATTTTGCTCTTCATATTTATTTGTTCAGGAAATTTGCTCTCTTTTCGCCTGATCTTACCGACATTGTAGTTAAAATATAATTGAATTTTCCTCACAGTGATTTAATATCTATTACAAATCAGGATTTTTTACTTTCCAAGTAAAATAATTAAAACAAAATGAAAATCTTAACTTGCCTGACAATACAATTTTACTCTCCACCTATGGATTTTTACTCTCCGGGACCAGGTTGTGAAATGAAAAATCCAACACTGGACTCAGGTACCCGTCAAGTGACTTGTGCTCTTCCTTCTTCCTTTGCTGACCTGGTTGATTCTGTCCAACGTTACGAGGTCGTCCTTTCTGTGACTAGACTACTTCCTGGTGCAGGCGGTGCACAAGCTGCTTTCTATAGCCATTTGCTCTGAATAACTCCTGAATTTGCTGGCAAGAACGGGAGCTAGCAGCTGCATCCCAGTTAGAAGATACAACTATTGATGGCAAAGGCATTTGATGGTGACTCCTACACTCCCGTACCAATCCAGTCCAGTATGCAAAACGTGGCAGGAACATTGGGATAGCCCAAATCCTGTCCCAAATGGGACAGCAAGCTGTCCCATTTGGGGCAGGATTTTTCTCTTTTTTTCCCTGAGGAGGACATTTCGGTCCTCGGTCAGCAAATAATGTTGACATGGGGGGGGGGATAATTCACGATCGCGTTTTATCTAGTATGGATTCACCTTTCAGCCTAAAGCTGGCGGTCGTAATCACGATCGCGAGTAACAATTTACCGATCCACACTAGTGTGGATCGGTAAATTGTTACTTCTGCCCCAAAATTCCCACAGCTGCACTAACTTTACAATTCTGCCCCTACATTTAAAAGCTGCCCCAAATCTCCAAAACTGCCCCCAAATGTTAAAAAGCTGCCCCCAAATTTTCAAAAGCTGCCCCAATTTTGATGTGTTGGTGCCAACCCTGCCCAGACGAGATCTTGTCGAAACTTGCCACGTTTTGCATACTGGCCAATCCTAATGTGATTGTTTGCTGATGTTTGGTCACCAGTGCATAACTGATGTTGTTTTGATTTTCCATGACGGTGTGTCGGAGTTTGAATGAAATCTTGGGTGACTGTGGCGATGCGTTGATGGAGATGGGGTGTTTTATCAGGTGTTTGTGTAGGCTATTGCGGAATTCGAGTATTTTGCTGTATGGATGATATTTGTCTTCTCATTCGTCACCGGTACTTACAAAAAAAGAATTACGAAACACAAACTTAGAAAGGTGAAAAATTATTTTTTATTTTTACATAGTGCCAGTTATTTGTGAAGGAAAAGCCACTGCTGGTCGATCCGTTACTGCCGGTACCGAACGTGATTCAGTTTGGAATAGTCTGGTTGGACATCCCATACTCCACCATTTACACCAATCCCGAGTTGCATTTAGCTAAAAATCAACATTTGTATTGTCGACATGCACGTGAGGTTATAGTCGTATACGTTTCATTCCGCTCGTCAATGGCTTAACTATTGTACGTATATGTAGATGTTATCTGTCGCGTTATGCCGGCGCCTGGTGTGTCTGATGTCTGCCTCTGGCCGTCCCCAGGTGCAGGCATACTTCGCGCTTATCTGGCTGGTGGAGACGCCCGCCGAGGCGGTCACCACCGACCGTCAGGAGGCGGCGCTCCGCCAGCTGGCCGCCCTCAGCGTGGAGGACGTGGCACCGCCACCGCCCCGTCGGACCGGCTGACCCTGCTGCAGCTGTTCACGGCGGTCATGGGCGGCGGCGCGTGCCGCCTGCTCGCAGGCCGCGCCCAGGCTGGTGCGATTGGAACTCGGCCTCGCGCTTCCTCCTGCTCGGACTGGTGCTGCTCAACCTCAGCCAGCCGGACAAGGTGTACGGTGTGTGTGTCGTCTCGGCCGACGCCGTCGGCAAGGAGCAGCTGCTCGGCCGGCTGCTGTGGCTCTAGTGTTGTGTTGATTAATGGCAATTGCCCTGGACCGGTTCGATAATTATGATGTTTCGTTACCTCATGTCATGTTGCGCGTCTCAGGTTATGCTTGCTGTGCCTTGGTTTCGCACTGATGTTATTGGAAGCCATGTAACATACCTCATTGTAATGAATGTAATATGCGGCATTGTTTTACCCCGTACTCATGCTGTTTGCTGTTTATTATTGTGGTATGCGTGATGTATTGTTACATTTGACATTTGAAGCTGTGTCGTCCAATGTACGTGTTAAGCCTTTGCGATGAGTTGTCCTGTGATGTAAATTCATCATTTCTCCTTTGCAATAAAACATTTCATTGTATCAAAGTAAGTCATTATTTGTGATAACAACAAGAACAGTGGACCATTACGTAATACAACTTGAAAACGAAAACATTACTCATTACAATAACACACAAAGTGACACGATATGACATACACAGCATGATACATAACGACACGCAGACTGAACGCGGGAGTCGGCGCTGAGCAGGTAGTCATTCAACATGCGCACAGGTGGGGGCAAGGCAATTTGACCCATCCCAAAGGTTTTCCAACGCAGTTTCCCGACGGTTCGACATAGCACCACCAACTATGCATTACTGTAGATAAATGAATAGCCGATCTTTTGATACAAAACACAAATATGATATAGGTGCCAAGGTCAGATTCAGACTTAGAGCGGGTCAGATTCAGGTAATGATTTCCAGGAAAGTTAATTCGCAGGGCATGTCACACTAATGTGACAGCACGAACAAGTACAAGCAGTGAAATGTGTTTCATAACCCGGAGCAATGCTTGCTATTTTCGAGATCACAGATTGAACAACCCCCCACCCGCGCTTGTCACATTCACCCAACCAGCCGGACATCAACATCAACCAACCAGTGGCGCATCATCTACAACGGAATGTCTTTATAGCCACTGTAAAAACCTTGCGGGCTTGGGTACGCGCGTTGGATCCCACAGACGACGCACGAAGGGATGACGCGCCGATGCCCTCGTCCAAGCGATCCCCACCTGGCAAGGACACAGCAAAAACAAAGCTGTTCATAAAACAACAAATTAATTGTTATAGTTGACTTCTGAAACATTTAATTACCAAATAAATGCAAACAATAGGCTCACAGTTTGTTAACTTTGTTATTAATCATAAAGCTACCAAAGAAGTTGGAGTGATAAATTGTTGACCCGAGGCATGGTTATGCGATGTCATCTGGGTAAACTGCAATCCGAAGAATTGTATACTTTGTGTAGGTCGGATCCCACAGCAAACCCCCACCCATCAGCTTTAAGTATTCTTTACCAGGGCTTGCTGTTTTTCTGACCTTAACTTAAAACCTAACTTGAAGGCTAGGCAGCAAAGAATGCTCTGGACATTGCTACTAATTTGCCTGGTGAATATCTTTCAAAGACAATAGGGAATGAACTACTTTATTATAACTGTCTGTCAGAAGCGATTGTGATCATTGCCAAAATGACATACAGTCAATGTAGCGAAAATTAAGTCGTTGGCGATGAGCGAAATTATTATATAAAATTGCTTACCACCACATGGCATAGTGGCGGTATGCCTGAAACCGGAACTGCCGGTGAAGGCCTTCCACGTCGCCTTGCACCGGCTCCGCCTCCCCCCACCGCTCGTTGTGCTGGATACGACCCAGTTGCAGCATGATTGGATCCAGCACAAGTTGTAACTCCTGGAAAACATTGCAGGACATATTTAGGACAAAAAATAGAATAGGGGAGTGCACGTGCGCACGTGCAGAGGCACCCCACCCATGACTTGTGGGAAAGTGGCGGATGAGAGGTCCTTAAAGGAAATAGTTCACCTTGGAAAATTTTTACCCAACACGATTTGATTATATTTTTAATACAATTTATTTTTATATTGTCAAAAATGGCCTTATATCGCGCCGATTCAGGACAGAAGGCCGTAAATTTGTATTGTTTATCAAAACTATATGCATACTCTCTGAGTCAGAGCCCTGACGTCACGCGAATGTAACAAATGGTTCAGCCAATCAGATTCGAAAGTAAAGATAGACTCGCATTGGAGATGTGCCAACCGGCGGCCGGCGTTCGCTCGCTAGCACCAGCTGCAAGCTGATTGGCTGATGGTATAGCCTCTGCCCGGTCTCGAACCAGTACAACATTATTTCGCCAGCACCACATTCCTTCGCCAAAAACTCAATTATATTCGGCTGGAGAGTCTTTTCAGGCAAGAAACCTTGCAGATAGGGGTTTCCCAACACGGGTTACAAAACTGCTATCTCAGTTTAAAACTAATGTTGAAGGTGAACTATTTCCTTTAACCACACATCAAATTTGAACACAATCGCCTCAGCCATTCCTGCGATATAGAATAGGGGTGCGCACGTGCGCACGTCCAGAGGCACCCCATCCCTGACTTTGGAAAAGCGGCGGCTGAGGGGTCCCTAACCACACACCAAATTTGAACACAATCGGCGCAGCCATTCCTGCGATATATAATAGGGGTGCGAACGTGCGCACGTCCAGAGGCACCCCATACCTGACTTTGGAAAAGCGGCGGCTGAGGGGTCCCTAACCACATACCAAATTTGAACACAATCGGCTCAGCCGTTCCTGAGATATAGCATAGGGGTGTGCACGTGCGCACGTGCAGAGGCACTCCACCACTAACTTGTGGGAAAGTGGCGGCTGAGGGGTCCCTAGACACACACCAAATTTTAACACAATCGGCTCAGCCGTTGCGGAGTTATTGCGAGGAAACACCTTCCAACACCTCTCACGCGGCACGCGCCACACGCAGTAGAAGTCACCCACGTGAGTCGGCACTGGTCTCAAACAGGGTAGGTTCAATGGGGCTACTCAGCAAAGAAGCCCGCTTGTCAATCGGACGTGCGGTTGCAGAGATATTAGCTTCTCAAAAACGTCGCCACGGGCCGGGTCGGGTCGGGCCGCTCATATTCAGATTTTTCCCATATACCACGGAAAGACGAGCGAGCGCTTCTCGCTCGCTCGTAATCACTGCGATGGGAGCTGCTCATGTATGCAGACGTATTGGCAGCAGCTGGCAGGCCGCGTTGATCATGCGGTAAACACGAATAAGTACCACTATGTTGACGTTATTGGCAGCTGAGGTGTAGAAATCAAGTCATGTACTGGTTTACTTCATAACTATGAAGTAAACCAGTTCTTTATTGTAGCCGCTCACGTAAGAAAACGTGTCGAAGCAAATAGATGGGACTTACTACAAACTGAGCATGCTTTCAAAGTTTTTTGCTCATAGTCATATCAATGTGATAACTGAAGGAAGCTGAACTTGACGCACATGTTTGGCCAGGGTAAAACATAATTATTCTGTAACTGGCACATCACCAGGGCGGCCAGACTATACAAAATGGCAGTGATGCACAATGCACATGGGTTAACCCTCGCCAGTGCAGGGTGGGGGGTGGGAAGTTGACACCACCCCCTCGGTTTTTCGGGAATAACTCGCGTAAATATCAACCGATTGCGATGAAACTTTCAGTCCCCTACTTGTGAACAATTTGACACATATTCTGAAATTTGTTAAGTTGTAAGTCACATGACCCGTGACTTTTGACCTGTTTTTCAAGGTCAAGTCAGGCGCAACTGGCGTCCCGTAGTATTGATCCTTGTAACTTGTGCAGTTGCATAGTGTTTGTTGTTCAGGAAGCATATGCACATGTGTTTTCAGGTGACAGTTGTGGTTTCCATTGAGATTGTGACCTCGATTGACTTTTTCCGAGGTCAACCGAGGTCACTGACCTTCAATGACATATTACTGTTTTGGCTTCCAGCAGTTTCTAGGACATTTTGTGACGCTGATTTCAAATATGGCATCCATTTTACATAATTATATATTCCAGTGGGGTCATGCGCCCCAACAGGTCAACCGAGGTCACTGACCTCAAATGACCTGACATGACCTTTTTGGAATTTGGCAGTTTCTAGGACATCTTGTGACGCTGATTACGAATTTGGCACCCATTAAGCATTATGATATGCTCATTCACGATTCTAGCTCGATACAATTAAATTTATACGCATTTTCAATTTTGATGATATTTGGGTCATTGACATGACCTCAGAGGTCCCCTAATGACCAAGGACCTTAAAATCGTGTATCAATGGCTTCCTCTCGTAACAAGCAACACGCTCGTTTTTTAATCGAAGCTCTAGCCCAATTAGGAGCGAAATGCTAGGACGGGGGGGGTCGTACCACCGCCCCCCCCCCCCCTGCACGCTCACGCACTGATCGGACGCTGCACGGGCGAGGGTTAAAAGGACAGATAACGCACCTCGCTGCGTGTGATGCACTGCTGATTTCCACAGCAAGTCTGCTCCGCCGCAGACGGCATCGGTCGGCATCTGATGGACAGATTCATGTTGCATGCTATGTAGCTATCAAAATTATATCTACATGACCTTTTATGAGTGAAGCAAGTAAAGTGAACCTGGTGCGCCAAACTATGACACTATGTCAGAGCTCAACAGTATTTAACGTAAATAAAAATATTTTGTGCACAACAATCTTTATATGAAACCTCAATTAATATCCGGATTATTGCTCACGATATGCATACACAGTGGTCATAATTGGAATATGCGCAACAACGCAACCTTACAGTCAAGCATGCATGTAGCAGTTGTGAATTCAAATTGCAAGGTTGTATGAATGCAGACCAGCACCAACCTGGTACAGCGGCACCACTCAGGTCCTGGTGTAGCCGGCACGGGCGAGGCTGGCCGAACAGCTGTTGCTGCCGGCCGCGGCTGGGTGGGGCGTGCAGGCGCTGCTTCTGCAGCGGCTCCTGGACGAACAGGAGCCGCTGCTCGAGGCGCTCCAGGACGCCTGGGCGCCGCGGCAGCTGCCGCTTCAGGCCTGGGCGATGGTGGTGGCAGGCGGTCGGCATACGCCCAACGCACGTCTGGGCGCTCGATTAGGATCGTGCCGAGCAGGTCCAGCACTATGGCTGTCGGCGCTGCCTGCAAAGACGCCTCTAACAACGTTTGATGCAGATGAAACATACATGCAATGTCATGCTAAGTGCCTATCACATATTCATGGAATTATGAAGCGTTAAAACGTGAAATTCAATTAGGGACTCTTTCAGGTACACAATCGGCAAAACAACATCAATTACTTGTATTTCCTACTTTTTTACCAAAACAAAATAAGTAAAACACTTGTTTTTGCATATAACATATGGCTTGTAAGTGCTGGACTAAGTCAAACAAACTGGACTAAAAGACACAAGGGACGAAAATAATCACGCTGGCTGATTGATGTGAATATTTATGTCTTTTTGAAACAGCGAACGGGAGCCAGCGACACAGATGTAGCTTTAATAATTCCTGGCGGTTGTGCAAAATACAGGCAAGAAATTCCAAATAAAGACTAAGTACATGGATTCGGGATTAGACTACACTATGGAAGAAACCACAAACGAAGCTACAAGCATGCAAACCTGGCTAATGTGAACAAAATGTGCGCCATATGACGTAATAGTCGACAAAACAGAAAGCTAAAGTCATTATCAATGATACAAATATGCATGTCATTTGCTGCTAATATATGATTAATAGTAGTACACTCTCCCTGTAATACCAACATCATACATGACGAAAAACATAATAACTACAACACATGTGCTTGATCTATAAAGCTCTAAAATGCTACTGCCACTAAAGCAATGTGCAATTAAAATGGTGCGAACTGTTTGAAATGATTACTCTGAGGTCTGCTGCATGAAGCAGCACTGACTGCTGTCTTCTGTGTCTGTAAAAACAATAATCAGTACTAATTTGCCTGCTGGGCATCTTACAAAGACAATATGGAAATGAATGAACTGCTTCATTATATATGTATGTAACAGTAACAACTGACAAGGGATTGTGATCATGGCCAGAATGACATATATTTTCATATATATGTCATATATTTTTTTTAAACATATTTCTAAGAAACACGCATGTAAACTGGAAAAAAAATATACCATTAGGTTCAGATTAGGTATATGAATTCAGATTAGGTGCTTAGGTTCATTAATATAAAAATATAAACAAACACAGGATTAGAATACATACATTAAGTCCGGCTGGAAAAGCTGACGTCTTGGCCCCCTGCTCCTACCACGCCTCTGGGGCCTCCTTTCAGACATGCTGCATATAGAGGGGGCAAGTTAGGTTGGTGTGAAGTGATTTTACTCAATTCAACTTCTATCTGCAATTATGTAGTGAATAAGGGAAGTGGAGTAACAACTGTTCTTTCCAGTTATGTAGTGTTTCACACTTATTCACAAATAGCATGCAAACTCATTCAAGGTGCAATTGTTCAGAGGGCATAGTGCACTGCGAAAATATGATGAAGCTGATACTAAATATTGTTGTGCTTTATATGCGAGTGCAAACATAACTTGATGAACAACATGCCCTACCTGTACTGGACATTAGCTGAAGGAGCAAATTCACAGTCTGCCTCCCAAAATGGTGCCTGTCTGTAATAATGTTTAGGTGCACTTGCAGTTATGTGTAGACAAATAAAACAAAGGCATAAAAACATAATTGAATGTTCCTGCAACATGCCAGACTGCAAAGCATAGCATGTACATGCCCAAGATGAACAGTGATTATCTAGACTGCAGGCAAGGTTATGGTCAGTTTAACCAGTTTTTAGTGATGGCATACACAATCCACTCCTGAACATCTTGGTGCACACACACCTGGAACACCTGGTGCACACACACTCAGCACACACCTGGAAATAGCCAAATGTATGCCTGAGTTGGTGTGCATGCTGACAAGATCTTGTCATGGCCTACGATGCAACACTTGCATGTCAAAATGTTTAGGTTTAGGTTGGGTGAGCTGGGTGTAGACAGGGTCTATTTGGTGCTCCCTTCTTCATAGGTTTGGACATGTCACCAGGGTACTTTGTGGCCCAGTGTTGGTCAAGTCTGTTTTTGAAAGAATTGGTGGACTCAGCAGTTACAACTTCTTGTGGGAGTTCATTCCACTGTGTAATGACTCTTTTTGCAAAAAAAAACTTGAGTCTTGATAAGTGAGTTGACACCTTTACCAGCTTCTTGGTGTCCTCTTGTTCTTTCATCCTCGTTTAGTTCAACTAACTGGTTGGGGTCCATGTTTGTTTGTCTTGTCAGGATCTTGTACATTTCTATCAGGTCGCCCCTCAGGATCCTCTCTTCAATACTAAGTAGTTTGAGTTCTCTCAAGCGTTCCTCATACGTTAGATGTTTTATCTGTCCAACCATCTTAGTCGCTCTCCAGTCCTCTGTACCTTTTCAAGTGCCCTGACATCCTGTACCATGTATGGACCAGCTGCCTGTATACCATACTCCAGATGTGGCCTAACATATGTGGTATATACAATCTTGAAGTTTTTCATATCCAGTCTATCAAATGTCATCCTCAGTCTTTGAAGTGCTGATATTGCTTTGCTACCTGCCCTCTTGCAGTGTGTTATTGGCTTGAGGTTGTCTGTTACATACACTCCAATGTCTTTTTCTACTGTAGTTACTTTATGTGTTCTTTGTAAACTGTTTTTTTCTTTCATGACATATTTTGCTTTACTGTTTGTTGCTCCACAATGCATTATCTGATACTTCAGATGATCAAACTTGAGGAGCAACTCTTCAGACCACTTCTCCAAAGTAGTTAAATCCTTTTGTAACAGTTTGGCATTGTGTGGGTTAGCGAATCATCTGTACATTTTGGTATCATTTTTGTGACTTTTCACCATTGTCAGCAATTCATTGACATAGATCAAGAAAAGGACAGGTGCCAAGACTGATCCTTGTGGGACTCTACTGGTCACCATACTCCACTCGGAACTTCCACTACCCACAGTCACTTGTTGACAGCGCTCCGACAAGAAGGCTTTCACCCAGCTGAGTATTTTGCCTTTACTCCTGTAGCCGCTCAGTTTTTTTTTGTAGTCTTCTATGTGGTACACTATCAAATGCTTTTTGGTAGTCAAGGAACACAATATCCAACCCCTGACCTTCATAAATTATACCAGTCCACTGTTCAAGTGCTTCTAGTAGGTTTGACTGGTTGTGCATTGTGATGGTTGGGAAATGTGGACAGAATAGTTTACAAGGTTACATGTAATATAATGGAAATAAGCCAACAAGACAAAGTAGTTTCACATGATGAAGATGTGAGATGGTAGGCCAAAAAAAATTGCAGAAGACACCCATATGAATTAACTGGGTGTCTAATGCAATGCATATCGGCCAAAACCAATCATGTACCTAATTTGAAGAAAACAGTAATGTAAGAAAGGAAACAGTATAGCTTTTTCTGCTAGTGTTATGAGTCTGAGTATAATTGTAATGTTTCAGGGTAAGGTAGGTTCCAATTATGACAAATGACATATCATGCTTCAATTATCAATAACATTGAAGCGACCATGGAAGCGTCCCTATATCTTGAGGAGAACTTTGGTGCCATACTGACAATAGAACTATATAAACTATTTATGCCTAAGATAATAAAATTGAAAGAAACGAATTGTGACCTGTGGCTTATGCGAATACAGCCGTTGCAAACTTGGGCAGTCAGTAATCCTAGTGCAAGTACCGACAGAGCTAGGTTATAGGTACCTACCCTGGGTCTGATAATGCACGTTTGTTTACTGAGGGGTTACTCCACACAGCCTTTGGGCTCAAGTAGCAAAATCCTTACTTTACGTCAAATTTTCTGCTGAACCGAGGTCGCCGCACGTCGCCAGTCGTGTGTCCGATCAAGACCGTATAAGGTTTGGTCTAGTAATCTTGGTATAAAGCAAGGCGATATATACCGTATAAGGTGTCTGACAACTCAAAGTACGGCAGCTTGCTTCCGAGTTCGTAACCGCTATTTTGTCTCAGCCGCGCACATTACTGCACCATCGAATTTCATGCAGATTCTAAGATGAAAAAGTGGTGGACAGTAATGCCGATCAAGTACTCGTTATCTGATACAAGTCTCGAAAAACGTCGACGTTTTAACGCTGATAATTGCTGAAATAATGGACTAAATGAGGATTGAAGTCCCTGGTATATGTCTTAAACGTGTTTAAAGTTCATACAACTGCAGAAGAGTGCATTTCCTTTCAGGGCGGAAACCCGTGTAATCCCTTTAACCGAGCGCAATTCGTTCACAAAGGCTTGGCCGGCGTCGGGGGCATCGAAGGTTCGCGGCTGGCGCCTGGCCCCAGCCGGCCCAGCCCCCCAGTCCCCCAGTTCCGCGTCGGCGGTGGTCGTGACGGGAGTGTGTTGGTGGGGAAGGGGGAAAGAAGAGAGTAGAGCTGGATGCAAAATCTGGAGGACTGAAGGTGGGTGGATTGCATGGCTTTCGTAGATTATTGGTCGTCATTTATTTTGCCTAGACTCTCGTCCCACATTCCTGGTCACTGGATCCTCGTCCTTGAGCCCTTGTCACTGGACCCCCGTCCCTGAGCCCTTGCCACTGGACCCCGTCCCTTGACCCTCTCCCTTGGACCCTCGTCCCTAGACTATCGTCCCTCATTCCTGGTCACTGGACCCTTCTCCCTGGACTCTCGTCCCTGGATCATCGTCCCTGATCCCTTGTCCCTGGGCCCTCTTCCCTCGACCTCCGTCACTGGACCCTCGTCCTTGAGCCCTTCTCCCTTGACCCTCGTCCCTGAGCCCTTGTCGCTGGACCCCCGTACCTGGATCCTCGTACCTGGATCCCTATTACTGAGCCCCTGACCTAGACCCTCATCCCTTACCCTCACCCCTGGGCCCTCGTCCATAGACTCTCGTCCCACATTCCTGGTCACTGAATCATTGTCCTTGGATCCTTATCCCTGAGCCCTTGTCCCTGGACCCTCATCCCTTGACCCTGGTCCCTAGACTCTCGTCCCACATTCCTGGTCACTGAACCTTCGTCCCTAGATCCTCATCCTTGAGCCCTTCTCCCTTGACCATTGTCCCTGAATCCTCGTCCCTGAGCCCTTGTCGCTGGATCCTCATCTCTGAGCCCTTGTCCCTCTTCCCTTGACCCCCGTCACTGGACCCTCGTCCCTGGATCCTCATTCTTGAGCCCTTCTCCCTTGGCCCTCGTCCCTGAATCCTCGTCCCTGAGCCCTTGTCCCTGGATCCTCGTTCCTGTATCCTTATCCCTGAGCCTGGACCTTCGTCCCTAGACTCGTCGCACATTCCTGTTCACTGGATCATTGCCCTTGGATCCTTATCCCTGAGCCCTTGTCTCTGGACCCTGTACCCTCGTCCCTGAGCCCTCGTCCACAGACCCTCGTCCCTCATTCCTGGTCAATGAATTCTTGTCCCTGGACCCTAATCCCTCATTCCTGGTCACTGTACCCTTCTCCCTGGACTCTCGTCCCTGGATTTATTTATTTATTTATTTATTGCAAATCTTTGTGGTATCCAATACATGATTGGCTGTTAGTCCACAGCGTCATACATAGTGTGCTGCCGTAGTCAAAACTCATACACTAGTTCAAAATTTTCGGGTAAAAACACATACATGAGCACATAATAAAACTGCTGATTGAAAGAGCGATTCGTAAACGAGTCGGCACCTGAGCCGTCACACAGCGGCACAAAACGCACACCGTTATGTCTGCTGACGCTAAAGCTCCGACATCAATATGTCCTTCACGCACTTCTTGAAGGAACTGGCGCTCGTGTTCCCACGGACATTGCTGTCAAGCTCATTCCATTTGCGCACGGCGCGAACAGGCACAGTCATCTTGGTCGCCTCCAAGCGGCAACGGTATGTCTCCAATAGCCCGACAGTGGTTGCTCGTGTCGTTCGCTCGGATACATCGGCTCGGTAAGATATGAGATCTTTAAGATATGGATACTCGGTAAGATATGGATACTCGTCCTTGAGCGCTTGTCCCTGGACCACCGTCACTGGACCCTCGCCCCTGGATCCTCGTCTCCTCGTCATTAAGCCCTTCTCCCTGGACCCTCGTCCCTGAGCCCTTGTCCCTGTATCCTTGTCCTTGGACCCTCGTCCCTCATTCCTGGTCACTGTAAATTCGTCCCTCATTCCTGGTCACTGAACCCTTGTCCCCGATCCCTTGTCCTTTGACCCTCGTCCACAGTTCCTCCTCCCTGGACCTTCGTCCCTCTTTCCTGGCCACTGGACCCTTGTCCCTGGACCTTCGTCCTAGCCCTTGTCCCTGGACCCTCCACCTGGACTCGTCCCTAGACCCTAGTCCCTCATTCCTGGTCACTGGACCTTTGTCTCTCATTCCTGGTCACTGGACCTTCGTCCCTCATTCATGGTCACTGGATCTTCGCCCCTCAGTCCTGATCCCTTGTCGCTGGACCCTCTACCTTGGACCCCCGTCGCTGGGTCCTCGTACCTCGACCCTCGTCTCTCGTCTCTCGTCCCTGAGCCCTTCCCCTGGAGCTTCATCTTTTGACCCTCATCCCTCATTCCTGGTCACTGACCCCCCCCCCCTCATTCCTTGCCACTGGACCCCTGTCCTTGAGCCCTGTCCTGGACCCTCCCACTGCACCATCGTCCCTAGACCCTCATTCCTAGTCAGTGGACAGTGGACAAAATCGTGTAAATAATTACGGTGCGTTTAGCAGCATTTTGTATTTTGTTCCGATGTCTTGAATACAAGTTGATGCTTATAAGTTGTCTTATGAATTAAATGGCTAATAAGTTTGATACCGTGATTTTGACGATTCATTTCTGCCTATTCTCAGACTCCTGGACAAAGCCGTGGATGTCTGGATCGCCCGAGTACACAGACCGGGCGATTCGTCTGCCGGTCATCCCGAAATCCCATCCCGTATGCAGTATGCTGTCATGAAGATGATGTGTCGAAGACGCCAGAAGTACCTGCCAAATACCTGACATGGCTGTTACTTCGATGCCTGTATCACTTCCGGTTATGGGATCATAACCTGTTTTGTAAATATAGCGTAAATTGCATGTGTACAGTTAGTTTAGATGAAATATGCACTTAAAGGGAGTGTGCCTACTCACATCGCTTAGTTGGGGTTATTGACAATGGTCTATAGAACACAATTTTCTGAATTGAACCATTACTTCATTTCTCCAGATTCACCCTAGTTGCTGAGATATTCAAAGACTCCAGGAATTTGCTTGGGAGCAAAAAGTTATCGGGTAGACTCCAGAGGGCTTCCGCTACTAGAAGCACTGCAACTATCGATTAAACTGCTAATATATTGTTAGCGCCGGCCAATAGCAATTCAACAAAACAGCTCGTGCACGCTGATAGCAGCAGCCGAACAGAAACTGGACGGCCATCATGTTTTTCGATGATGGCCGATGACCATTTTTTGAAGAAGATATCTATTTAGAGCTACGAAACTTCCACATAATAAAGTTCACAGTGGCAAGAACGTGCTGTGCAAAACACGTCTTTCTATCTTCCATGATGTGACCGTAATTGTATTGTCTTATGTGCGCCGTTTTACATACCATCACCATAGTGGCGATCGTTTTATAGATATCGAAACAACAATAAACAAAAAACAATAAAGGTGAAAATTCAACTAAAGGGGCTCCAGATGTGAATTTCATCATATACAACAATCAAACCAACAGCTACTTACCGCATGAAAAATATTTTTGACATTCCAAAACAGTAGGCACACTTCTTTTAAGCGTCGGCGAACAAACTTTGGCCGAAAAACTACGGCAATGTACAAATGATATGCTGTGCATGTTTCACCAATGCGCTTAACTATGCATGTCATCCAATGTTTCTCCACTTCATTGGTTCAATTTGCATGGAATCTAGTCAAGAATGATGTTAGACTTTGTTCTTATGTCGTACACATATGATGTTCTGCGTCGCCAGTGATGGGAGCATGAACTCCATTCTAGTCCAGAAAGACATTGGAAGAGGTTAGAGATATGTGATGCTGCGTCCTTTTTACGATACTCTTAAGCGTATTACTTCTCCGTATGGCTTTTACATGACTTTCGTATGCTCTATCGACCGTTCAGGGGTTTCTTTAGACGAATTTATGAGTGCATGTATGTGTCGGTTCAGCCCGTGGCCAAAACGTGCGATGATTCAAAAGTCAATCCAGTAGGTATCACTGCCTCCGGAAGACGGACGAATGCTATTTGTTTGCGTTATTCTACTAGCGTTTCCTTTATTTTGCTATTGAATCTGCAACAATCGTTATGCTGCTGATGCATGTAAAAGTTTGCCAAAATGGTGTTTATAGTCCCTTTTGATTTCGACTGTTAGATCCCAGAACTAAGTGCGAAGCCTTTCTTTGTTTGTTTTTCTACAGGATATCGGAACGATATTGACCAATGCTGCGGATTACTTCCTTTGCACTCCTTGACTGTCATATCCTATGCCTCTGTGATCAGGTTGCTGTTTGTCGTGTGATAGATGAAGAACCGACGTCGGACGGGCTGTGTCTGAAGGTTGGGTATTAGAGATGCACAAATTTCCCAAAACACAGGAACCGGCCCCGCACCGCCACCGCTCATACATGAGTTGGGACCGGCATCAAGGCCGGCCACATGTGGCAGCACCCGCCAGGCCCGGCACGCGGCAGCTAGGAATCTTCATGTATACTTCATTCTACACTTAAAATCTTTTAGCAGGAATATTTATAGTTTGCAATGTGCATTTTGCACCATTTTAACACACACCACATTGAAACACCAATGGATAATGGATATATATGGACCATGGAGTAAAAAAATCCCACACAAGTCAGAACTTGAGATAAATAATCAACAACAGACTAACAGTAAAGTCGAACAGGTCAAGGTGAGTAGACTTCTTTCATCTTTGGTGGTTTGCAAAAATAAAACAAAACAAAAATAAGACGCATGATAGATATATAGATCATGCAAGTCCAAACGAGCAGCTTAAAAGTATATAATAAGTATGCATTCATCACTCAACATCACACAATGCAATGTTTGGGTTGTAATTGTAATAGCTTCTACAAACAATGTTGAGGTACTACAACCTACTTATTCGATCAATGTTGACATAGACTAGTAAATAATAAATATACTTCACAGGATAATGGGGAAAAGGCAAGTTTTCCTGGACATTTAAGTATGACACGTACTAAAAACATTGGGAGTGACAATCATATCTTGAATGATAAAAGTAAAATAATCAACCTGTTTTCAATTACAGAGTATCCTCGGTTTTCTCACTATCCAAGCCAAGATATCTATAACTAACATCCAAGCCAGTCACACACAGAGCCACTCTTATACGGCCTTGGCACATATTTATACAGCCTTGGGCAGTGGGCACAGATAAACAAAGCCTGAGCTACTTCACTGCCAAGGCCAAGGCCGTACAACTGCCTTGGTACAACTTCACACGTCCGTCAAGCTAGCAGCAGATTCATATTCGCGAATCTGCTGCTGCCAGACAGACATTCGCCGGGCCCGAATATACTGCTACTGGCAGCAGATTCGGCGAATGTCTGTCAGCTGGCAGCATATTCGTGAACAACTTCCGCGGCCTTTTTGGCGCATCTTAGACGCGAGCAGCAGATTCAGATCTATTGCCTTGATTCAGATATTTGCTGGGCTCGAATATACTGCTACCAGCAGCAGATTCGGCGAATGTCTGTCAGCTGGCAGCATATTCGTGAACAACTTCCGCGGCATTTTTGCGCGCATCATCTGAACGCCAGCAGCAGATTCGCAACGTGATGTGTTTGAGTTGAGTTGTTCGGTGAGAGATAGGTACCTTCTAGGTAAGTAGGTATTGATCGACGTATTACTGACTTGAAGCAGTCAGTGAGTGGCACCTCTAACCTCCTCCTACTTGCCTAGAAGGTACCCATCTTTCACCGAACAACTCAACTCAAACACATCACGTTGCGAACCTGCTGCTGGCGTTCAGATGATGCGAGAAAAATGCCGCGGAAGTTGTTCACGAATATGCTGCCAGCTGACAGACATTCGCCGAATCTGCTGCTGGTAGCAGTATATTCGAGCCCGGCGAATATCTGAATCTGCTGCTCGCGTCTAAGATGCGCCAAAAAGGCCGCGGAAGTTGTTCACGAATATGCTGCCAGCTGACAGACATTCGCCGAATCTGCTGCCAGTAGCAGTATATTCGAGCCCGGCGAATGTCTGTCTGGCAGCATCAGATTCGCGAAGATGAATCTGCTGCTAGCTTGACGGACATCAACTTCACTGCTGTGCGTAATGGCGGCTGAAGTATTTGACAATTGTGAAGTGTTGAGCTCAAAACGGCGCAGACAATTAATCCCGTCACCGAAATGACTAACTTTATCACCATATATTACCATACTTAAAATCACCAAAATGAAAATGTCAACATATTGCGGATTCGGCAGATGGACTTCTTTAAAAATATTTAAACTTCAACTGACACCAAGGGCCACCAAGGACCAAGGACTTGATACTACAGCTTATTTTCGAATACGAACATGAACAATTGTCTTCACACAATTCTGAGGCGTCGCGATTCTGAGGTGTGAAGTTGTGAATATCTGTCAAAGTGACACATTCGCGAATATCGATCTACTGCTTAATTGACACACGTGATTCTTTTACGGTCCAGTCCTGGCGAATTCGTCGCAAATGTGACTCATCAAAACACATGGTATGGAAATTGGGTTTCAATGTGTTGTTGGGGAGTGTCACGTGTAATTACGCAAGGTCATATATAAATTATGGAGCTATTGTGATAAGAAGTTGAAGTGGAACTAGACAGGTTTGCATTCTGGGATAGGTCTTGGCCACTTAAGATTTCTTTCCAAAATGTTTTTTGTTTGTGTTTTGCAGTCTTTCCACCTTTATAATTGTAATTGCATAAAATACAATATTTGTTCACTACCAAAACTACAAATGATATGACTTGAATATGTCCTTTCTCATGTGGAACTAAATGGTAAATATGTATCAATAAATATTCTCAGTAATATGTATTTACAATAGTATTAACAATAATTATTATCATATACGTGGGTGGTTTTGTTCCATAGGTACTTATTTGTTATACAAAATAATTTGGGGTGACCTGGGGCAATGGGATGACTAAATATAATATTGTATGCCACCCCACCTAGTTACTAGTGATGACAGTGGAATATGATTTGGGGTAGTTGTTTCTGTTTGACTGCACTCGACTCCAGCAATGCTGCAGTGATTGAGCTAATGAATTGATCATGAATTGACCCTGTAGTTTGATTTATTCAGTTTCACTGGTGTGTCCACTCCTTGCTAGGTCGTACTAGTTATCACTTTTAATTTGTAAACTGAGACATTGTTGTGTTATGCTGGTGTTTTACTGTTAACTGTTGTATATTTTTTTTATCAATTTATCATGATCTTTAAGCATGTATGTTCTGACTTCTGCCAATATTTATTTCTATTTAATTAGTTTTTTAAATTGATAACTTGTGCTGAGCCCGGCATGAGACCGGCAAGCCTGAGTTCAGACACAGCTTCAGGCACGCCGGGCCTGAATTTGGGCCCAGCGCCGGCTCCATGGTCCTGAAATTTGCGTCTCTATTGTGTATTATAATGATTATCCAAGTTAGGTCTCGGACCTAATGCTTGAATACATTAAACCCATGGACCATTGTGTGTATGTGCAATGCAGGTAGTACTAACTTTTACCCGTCAAGATCCACAGACACGCGTTCTGAAGTCGATTATTTCCATGCACACCCATAGGCGTGATGTTAAAATCCGAAAATGTTTGGGGACGTGCCCCCCCCCCCCCCGCCCCCCTTTCGGCGCCTATGCGTACATATTAAATGTATTCAGAATGTCCTTTAAATGTTAATTGTGTTTCGACTACTCATAAAGTGATCATAACTCGAACACGCTTGTGTAGGTCGCATCAAAACTACTCCGCGCGATATATGCCGAGTAACTTATGCTTAAATCACGTCAAAGCTACTCACAACGTAACATACACTGCACAGCCGTTATGTGTAAATCACGTCAAAACTACTCACAACGTAACATACACTGCACAGCCGTTATGTGTAAATCACGTCAAAACTACTAACAGCGCGACATACACTGCACAGCCGTTATGTGTAAATCACGTCAAATCTACTCGCAACGCGACATACACTGCACAGCCGTTATGTGTAAATCACGTAAAAACTACTCACAACGCGACATACACTACACAGCCGTTATGTGTAAATCACGTCAAAACTACTAACAGCGCGACATACACTGCACAGCCGTTATGTGTAAATCACGTCAAATCTACTCGCAACGCGACATACACTGCACAGCCGTTATGTGTAAATCACGTAAAAACTACTCACAACGCGACATACACTACACAGCCGTTATGTGTAAATCACGTCAAATCTACTCGCAACGCGACATACACTGCACAGCCGTTATGTGTAAATCACGTAAAAACTACTCGCAACGCGACATACACTACACAGCCGTTATGTGTAAATCACGTCAAAACTACTCACAACGCGACATACACTGCACAGCCGTTATGTGTAAATCACGTCAAAACTACTCACAACGCGACATACACTGCACAGCCGTTATGTGTAAATCACGTCAAAACTACTCACAACGCGACATACACTGCACAGCCGTTATGTGTAAATCACGTCAAAAGCGACTCAGATCCGAGTCGATTTAATCAGGAGGCATTTTTGGTGTAAAACTAGTATTAACTCGATTTAAGCAGAAAGGCAGTATAGGATAAATGTACCCTTGACTCGAAGTAAACGCGTCCTAAATTATACTACGAAGTAGTAGTCGAAGTAGTGTATATTTCAGTACATGTAGTTGCATTTGGAAGCGGTCAGCGGTCGTTCCGACATTTTTTAACCCCCAAGCCCAAATTTAACCCCTTTACGCCCGGAATATCGAAAAATGATAAATAGAAACGTTGTAGCTAAGGCTTGTAGCTATCTGTTCCAGAAGTCGGATTTAACATATGTACCATAGGTTACGAGCCAGCTTCGTCTGAAAATCATCGATTTAACATGGGAACCCTATGGTGTAGTAGGTTTTTAACGCCCGTGTGCTGCCAACTGTTACTGGTGGGGGCTGGGCAAAACTATCTATGGGCCTGTTCCAGTGGCACCTCTTACCTCCTCCAAGTTGCTCCAACTTGCAACTGTCTGTGCATTAGTATAGGACAGTTGCAAGTTGGAGCAACTTGGAGGAGGTTAGAGGTGCCAAGGGAAGAGGCCCTATGGGTCTGCTCCCGTCGCACCTCTATCCTCTTCTAACCTCCTCTAACCTGCTCAAAGTGCCTCCGGTCGTTCCCGTGGCTGCTCCAAGTTGCTCCAAGCTCATCCAACTGTGCCCGAAACCTCCTCTAAACTCCTCCAACTTGCTCCCGAAATCGAGGTAGGACAACCGGAGGAGATCGGAGGAGTACATTTATGGCGCGGCTGACACATTTGTTAATGTCAATAGATACCCAACCATGGACGCAAACGGCTGATACTTCCTCTAAACGCCTCCGATGGTTCCCGTGGCGGCTCCCACACGGCTGCTCTGGGCTGCTCCGGCCCCCTCCGAAGTTAGTTGGTAGCACTATAGCTCCTGGGCGTGACTTTCCTACTAGCCCATAGGGTTCACGTGTTAAATGACCCAAATTTGGGAAGCTGTATCTCGAGTTCTATTCAGCCTATTCGCCTGCAGCTAGTCTCCAAAGAAAGATCGTTAAAATATCTCGCGATGATTCCTCTACCATTTTTCACCTAACCCAGCCGAATTCTTAGGGCGTGAGGGGTAAAGATTTGACTGCACTCCGTGCCGGTCTGGCCAGTTATGGCGACGCTGGTGCGCCGGCGGCAATAGCTCAGTCGGTAGCGCATCAGACTACGGATGCGAGGGTGGTGGGTTCGAATCCCGCTCGGGTAAGGGTGATTTAGCGCAGGAATGATGTTATATTATTTTTGATGGTCGATAACTATGTTTTTATCGACAAAATAAACTGTTTAAAATGTTTTGTCGAAATTAACTTGAGTTAAGCCATCTTCTCCGGCTTGATATTTAGTAATTCCGCGATGATAACTTGTTAATAGGTAATTGTCGTATTTATCCTTCTCGTTTGTCATTTCATATCGCGACCTGCTAGTGTGACAAGCTGTGAGTACTAAGTAGTAGCGTGTATGAGTGAATACAATATGAATATATTTGTGAAATACCTCTTTCCAGCTTTTACACTGATTGATAGACTTATTAAAACGTAAGTAAAGCAAAACATTGATTACATATAAATACTCGTTCGAAGATTGTTAAAAAACATTTAACTGACAACTGGTTTTCCCGATACTTTCGAGCTTTTTCTTCGTTTCTCCGACTTCACATCCTGTCTTTTACGAAAACTGACAACCAAGCCATTGAAAGAAAAGTTACTCCAATAAATCATTATTGAAAGCACTGTAGCAGCAATAATACAACAGCATTGTAGGAGCTACAGTGGCACAATTGATGCAAAAGACAAGATGACGCACGTACGAGATAACTTGTTCCTACATGGATTACCAGAGACTGAAGCCCGATTCAAGAAGATCCCTCCACACAATTCAATGACGGATATCCAAGCAATGACGGATATCCAAGCAGCCCTCACAACAAATGCAACAATGGATCTTAGATACCAGTGGATCTCTGGGTGAAATTAAGCGACAGATATCGGATTACACATGATACCGTGATAAGCATACCACAACATACAATCAGTGGTGGATCTAGGATTCCAGCAGATCTCACGAAAATATGCAACTGAATATCTCGGATGCCATATGGGTTACCCGCGCACTGCAGGGGCTTTGCGCCGAACACGAACTGCAGGGGGGGGGGGATTGATTTCCGCCCCCCCCTGAGATCTCGAAAACTACGCAACGTAGCGAGAAGCAAAAAAGGCATGTGATAGCTTCATACATGTTCTATCGAAAGTATTTCAGTGTTTTTTTTAGTCAGGTCAAAATTGAGGTCACCAGAGTCATCAAAGGTCAAATTTTCCAGTTTTTTTCCTGTTTTAAGACATCGTTCCAGAAATTCACATATATCTTAGAAACGATGATAGTTAGAAACGACCGGAAAAAAGCAAACGCCAGCCAGTGAAATTTGTAATCGCTAAGGTGTCCTCAGATTTGATCTCAGGTCAATATTTGAGGCTCCAGAGGTAAAAAAGAAAAAAATGCCGTTTTTTTGCTAAATCGTTTTTTGCTATTAACTTTTTACTTAATAAAGATAACGGAAAACTGTTTACTCCATTGTGTTTATCTTGTCAAGGCGCTTTGAATGATATATATGGTGACCTTGTTAAGTCAACTTAGCAATTTGACCTAAGGTCAAGTGGTGACTCAAGTAGGGCATGTTGCATATGGGAAGACGTGTCTCGACGAGACAAACACATTGATGTGTGTTTTACTTCTCTATCTTCATTATGTCGAGAGTTATTGACAAAAAAAACGATGGTGACCTCGCATGACCTCAAATGACCCAATAGGGGTCACTGAACAAAACTTACACTTGGATCATCAAGAATATCCTATAATAACATGATCCAGAAGTAATTGGACTAGTACCATGCATATCCTTGAAATAGGAAGCATTTGTATATTTCCCCATTGACTTATTATGGGGAGGTTAAGAAATTGACCTGACCTTAGGTCACCGATATCAAAATTCCGAGTTGAACGAATTGTAAGTACTGATGCCCTCATGACATCCTGTAAGTTTCAACCTGATCGGTGAAAAACTCTGGCTTTGGCACAACTGCAAACATTTTTGGTGGTGGGGTCACTTGACCTGGTCTGGTGACCTGACCTGAGATGACCCGATCATATTTGTTTTCTTCTCAAAGTGTGCGCAATTGATGTCCTAACAGGTGTATCAAAACCCGGCGGCGCTGCGCGCCGCCGTTTTTTCGCTATCTTTGAAATACTTGAGGGGGGGCGGAAATCAACCCCCCTGCAGTGCGCGGGTTAAATCTAGTAACAGATTTCGAATCACACAGTATCCTGTTATACACACACCAGAACAACGGAAGTAACATGCACCTCAGGCCTCAGCAGACTTACGGTACAAAATAAAACAGCCCTCTCGATTCTGCCAGTACCTGATAAGTTGACAACAAAACGACATGAACAAAACAAGATAAAAACATGACATGAGTGAATGAGCACAACTGTCCAGTCTATTCACTACGGCCTATACACTAGTTTTTACTGTGCGTGGTGCCAGCACTTCCTCGCTCCTCACCGTGCCCGAGACTCGGCGCGTCGGGCCCTGTTGATGTTGCCCATCCTGATAAATGTCCGGACGCGGGCGAAGGAGGCGCGAATCTTGGGATGGACGCGTGGGAACTTGTCCTGGAGGACCACGACAAAGTCCTTGATGACACGGACCTTCGGCTTAAGCCATCGGGCTCCAGAGCGTGGTGGGCACAGAAAACCGCCTCCACCTCCTTGAAGGTGGCGTAGAATGTCTCCGTGGGCAGCGTCAGGCCGCCGATACTGACGACCCTGGTCCACAGGGCCTGCAGAGGCACCGACTCGGCCGAGGCGGATGGTACACAGAGGGAGCGGTCGACGGGCCTCTTCCTCGCGATGTAGCCGGCGACGTAGGCCATGGCGCTCTTTGTCGCGGACACACCGGTGACCGTGTCCCGCGCGGCCGACGACGCAGCAGGGCGGCATGCTGCTGACTGGGACGCCTCCGCCTGGTGAAGCAGGTCAGCCACATCCCTCAGGTCGTCCATGTCCTCCCCGTTATCGCCGTCTGTTTTCGCTGTCGTCACCTCCTCCACCGGTCCGGTGAACTCCAGCAGGTCTGCCGTCAGTTCGGAGGTGCCGGTTGCCTCCACCTCCAGCACCTGATCCAGCTGCTCCTCCAGATCACCAGTCTCCGGCTCTGCCGCATGATCACCGTCTCTGCAGACGGGACTTACGCCTCGCTGCATGACGAACAGGAGGGTAATCCATGCCCTCGCTTCAGTCGGTGTGGGGTTCTGGTTGGAGCCTCCCGGGCCTCTCACCATGCCGAACAACCCTTCCAGCCTGTCCTGCGTGAGCCGGCGAGTCAGGACGAACACATCACCGAACTCTGCCTGGAGGTCCTTGAACAGGCCACGCACCAACCGGATGCTGATGACCATCCCTCTCTGGAACGGGTACATGCACCGTGCGGTACCGACACGCATCAGCGTGGCCTCCGTCACAGCGGCGGAGATAGCCCTCTCTTGTTCATCGCTGCCACGGTAGCCTCTCCGTCTTCGCAGATCTTTTGTGTCGCCTGGGTAGCTGGCGTTGAGGACATCCGTCGCTTCGTCCACGACACGAAGGAACCTCACCTCCTCTTCTTTGCCCGCGATGTGCCGCTGCAAGACGCTGGCAGTCGAGGCGCTCAGGAGTTGGAGACACGGACCATGCCGGTGACCTATACAAAATAATAATTAGACACCAATAGAGATGTGAATGGATGGCAGCAGACGCTGAGTGGAGCCCAGAAGGAACTTGTGACAAGTTATATAGAAATTATTGGTCACTTTTAGGTCACGCCAATATTGAGATCAGTGTGATGACCTATTCACACTGCAGACTGGTTACTGAATATTGATTCAACCTTTTTTGGAACGAATCAACCACGATTCATTTTGGAACCTGAATGATTCAATCACCGCTTGATTCATGGATACACATTTGATAATTGCTTCTTTCCAATTCAAAGAATCAAAAACATATTTTAATCGATTCACGCTTGATTCAACATTTAAATGTATGTTGTATTTACGTCAAAGCAATACAAATGGAAATATACACATAAATGATCATTAAAACAGTGTTACAGCAATCATATTTCAGTATAAATGAATGTAGCCGCTGGGACTACATTGTATTTGCACAATTTACCATGTGCACTTGAATCGTTAAGACTTTAAATCTTTTGATTCAATCAGCCTTGATTCCATACAGGGTTTGATTCAATCACGATTCATGAATAAACAAGATCTAGTGGTGAATCAATTTGGTTTTATTCAAGGAATTTTGATTCAACGATTCCAATCGATTCAGTCAGTCAAATCAATAACCATTCTGCATCACAGGCCAGGCTTGTGCTTCATTCCGGTGGAATTGAATCCGATTCCGGAATCGATTCCGTTTGTGCTGGATTCGGATTCGATTCCGTTGACATCTGAGTGTAATAGGAATCAGGTGGAATCAATAAAACAAATTAGAAAACGATGGAATCGGCATCAATGGGTCATTTCAAGCGATCCCTTTTTATTTTCGTTTAAATCGTCCTCACCATGAAATTAAGTTTTCTTCAAGCTTATCTATGTCTCATAGCACGCATAGCTAAAGCAAAGGTTGGTGACGATATGCAACCTAATGAGGGTAAATAGATATGCCCAGTCATTCTGCTTATTTAGGTGGAGAGTGGAGACATACAATAATGTTCACTTACGCCAATTATGTTTTTTGTCCCGAACATTCTCATATGTTTAAATATAAATACATCCATTTCCCTGTGCATCATATTGCAAAACA
Source organism: Chirona hameri (assembly GCA_036785665.1). Classification (NCBI taxonomy): domain Eukaryota; kingdom Metazoa; phylum Arthropoda; class Thecostraca; order Balanomorpha; family Balanidae; genus Chirona; species Chirona hameri. The sequence continues at coordinate 151,447 of JAXIVJ010000419.1, read as the reverse complement.
TCATTCATGCATCATAAATTACAGGTGCGTCTATAATAATAATATTGTGTTGTTTGTTTATTATCTTGCTTTTTTTTAATTCGTCATTTTCGAACCGTCACGATTTTGCAGCACATCTCAGGTTTTCAACGAAATTCATGAAATGATTGAAGTTTGCTATCAAAAACGAAATTCATGAAATGATTGAAGTTTTCTATCAAAATAAATATATTGAATATACTTGTTAAATATATTTAATATGGCTATATGGTGATCGCCTCTATAATTACTAAACATAACATTATATATAAAATGATGTGTAATATTATAGGGAAAAGATAGATAGTCATATGGGGATGTCACCATAGACAGCCCAGTCTTTTAACAGTAGGTAATTATTCAAATTGCCATACCTGAACTGTTGTGCATCAGTGTCTTGATGTCCAACAGATTGGGTGGCACCTGGCTCTTCTCCTTTACTACACGAGCACCATCCTTGAATCCTGCAGTATAATAATTTTGTATGAATCATGTGCGCATAGACAGAGTATATTACTGGGTAACCCAAAACCCAAATTATTCATAACAGGTATACATAACCAAAAGGTTAAATATGTGACACATACAATATAACTGCTGCATGTTAAGTTGTGATGACAAAAATGTAGATTATCCCTAGTGAAATTTGAGATGGCAAGGTCATGAATTCACACTTAAATCACAGACACAGACACAGTGCAAAGAAGATCATCAATAGTCATATAACAGAACATAATGCTACCAGCTATGTGTTATGTCAGATTTAACAGCTAAATTATTTAAACACAAGTTACACAAGAAGGTAAGCACCAGATAGGGCAAGGCAAATATACCTCAATGAAACCCCAGATTTTCTAAGCCATGGATGCAGGCCAACGTCTAACCACATCTAAATGTAGATTATAAAGAGTAACATTAATCTTTACCATATGAAGGCAATAGAAAGCAACAATTACCATAGCTGTTCCGAATCGGCTGCTGTGCTGTTGTCAGCTGAAGTTAGAGCCTGATTCGCTGGAAGATTGATGGCGCCAGATGCATTACCATGTCATACCAGGCGACATCATACTCCTGCTAACAAGTGCCAGCTCTGCTGCTGCGACAAAGTAGGTGCAGTACAAGTGTTTTGTCAGCAGGCACATAAATTGGCACATGCGGCAGTGGCACAGTTGAAGGCGGGCTTGTGCCTTGTAAACAAAGCAGAGCGCTTGTTCCGGGTTGAAAGCAGCAAACTCTGCCATGGCTATCACAATCACTTTGCTGTATGATAATCTTTTTGGTCTTTGTGCACATGCATTAGAATATGTCCTTTCAGCGGCAAATCTGTGAAGCTCTTTGAAGCAGGATTCCAAGAAATGTTCAGAGCAATTCCCAGGGTCTTTAACCTCTTCCCTTGCTGCATCTCGTCGAATTAATTGCCACCAAAGATCGGCCACTTTGGGATCACGAGGAAGTCGGTGGTAGCTACTAGCCAGTCCCCAAATGATTTTAATTACCCTTCTCCGTACTATTGGTACAGCCAGGCACAACACAGTAGGGCATAGCCGGGTACAAAACGTGAATTGAAAATGGAAGAGATCAAGCTCTACCCGACAACTTAACAGTTAAAAACTTTACAGCGCCTTACGTACCTACAGTCTACAGAAGCTAGCGACAGATATGAATAATCTCCAATGCATTTCGATTGTTTCGTTTACTCTAAGAGCTTTCGTAATACCTGCGCGGCTTTCGCTCCTCGGTAAAGCTACCACATATTTAGATGGAACTAAACAAACTAGTATATAGTAGTGAATCTAGTACTTTTCTAGTATTATCCTAAATAAATCATACTAAAATCCGTTCCACCCGTCCTCTATCACCCTGGGCTGCTCCAAGTTGCTCTAAACTCCTTCCGGGAGGCGCCACTGGAACAGACCCTATATGAACCTTGGGCAAAACCAATATTGAGGGCAGGGGGGTGACACCGCTTGAGCGCCATTAGGCCGCCTCGTCGGTGCTCACAAAACGTGATTTGACGTCACAGGAGGCAGGGCGCTGCACCAATCAAATTGCAATATTTCAGCTAGCAATAGCGCAATAGTTGAACTTGAAAAACTTGAAATTGAACAGTCTGTTGGTTGCGATTGTTGCGTGGTAGTGCCAATAGCGCTAAGGCCGGTAACGCTTGTTGCGTGCGGGTTTCGATGGCTGGCGTTCGTCAAGTTAGCAGCTCAGAGCGCTGCTCGGACGCACGCTAGTAGCGCTTTCGTTCTCCATGGCAACCAGGCGTCAGCCAATGAAAAGCCAGAACGTATTCCCTTTCTGGCTTTTCATTGGCTGACGCCTGGTTGCCATGGAGAACGAAAGCGCTACTAGCGTGCGTCCGAACAGCGCTCAGATATCACACTGGCAGTGTGATATTCCGAGACGTCTATAAAGTTGGCAACAAATTCAAATTCAAATTAGAGATCGATTTTCGATCGATATTCGGATGGGCGGGCCCCTCAGAATCGCTTGCAAATCTCCACAATGATAGAGTGTGCTCGTGTCATTACGAAAACGTCAAAAGCTAAGCTCGGCAAGTCCTAAAAAGAAATTTATAGCGGGTCAGAGGTCAAGGTCATTTAGGGCGGACCCCTTTGATTTGCTTCAATTTTTTACACGTATAGATCTTGACGTCCTGAATACGATGAGGATAAAATCTAAGCTCGGCAAGCGCTATCATCTGAGTTAGAGGAGGTTCAAGGTCAGGGTCATTTGGGGTTAGCCAGTTCGGCTAGGCGGACCCCTCAGAATCACTTGAAAATCTCCACAATGGTAAAACGTGATCGTGTCATTACGAAAAGGTCAAAAACTAAGCTCGGCAAGCCCTACAAATGAAGTTATAGTGGGGCAAAGGTCAAGGTCATTTAGGGCATACCCTTTGATTTTCATGACATTTTGCACACTTATAGATTTTGACGTCCTGAATACGATGAGCATAAAATATAAGCTCGGTAAGCGCTATCACCCTACACCTCATATTTTGATGAAACTTTGTTTAGAGGGTAATTGGGGGCCCAGAACACGCCTGTGCAATTTTCAGCTCACTCCGACCAACGGCTATGGAGATATAGCCTGCGGCATTTTCACCTGGTCAGACAAACTCAATTTTGTTTTGTGATTTTTTTGACCAATTTGGATTGTTTAAATTTAACAAACCTATATATTATTCGACTCCGCTTGAGCTGAAGAACATTCTGGTAATTTGAATTTATTTTTTCGTGTAACTCAAACTTGTTATTTCGAGTGACCTTTGGTGACCTTGCATGGCCTTGGCAAAAGGGCAATTATTTTTTTGATTTTTTTCCTTTCTAAAATTGACCTCAGGGTGTCATCTGGTATGTGCAAAAAATGGTGGATAGGTGTTTTCTATAAATGCCATTATTTTCCGTCCAAGCAATAGCCCTCGCCCTGGTGGGGGTCATTTTAACCCCCTCTTAGTTTTTTCGCGAATGGCGAGAAAACGGCGGCGTGCAGCGCCACCAAATATGGCACAGCTATTTGGGAATCAATTACCCACATTTTGTGAAAGTTTTAACTTCAGGTCATCACAGGTCAGGTCACCAGGTCACGTCAAGTGACCTTACCTCCAAAAAAAATGTTTGTGGTCGTGCCAAAGCCACAGTGCTTGTCCGAGAGCTGTGAAACTTGCAGGATTTCATAAGGTCATAAGTGCCTACAATTCATTTATATCGGATTTGTTTGTATCAGTGACCTAAGGTCAGGTCAATTTCGTAACCTCCCCAGTATAAGTCAATAGGAAACATACAAATGCTTCCTATTCAGAGAATATCTCAAACTCTGGGCTCCTGAGCCCAGAGTGTTGTTTAAGACGTAGGTGCATACATTATTCATTAACTCATTACGTCCAGCTTTTTGCATAGTGCTTGTTTGCTGCAACACGCCTTGTCTTTTTTCGTTTTAGGTCGTCCTTTGACCCCGTTGCGCTGACGAGGCCACTCCGAGCCAAGCTAGAGGAAGGTGCAAGCAAGCTCGTGAGGTCCGAATGGAGCGAAATCATGGACTGCATCTTTGTTGCATACACTGCATCTGCTGAGAGGTAAGGGAACATCGATATATATATATATATATATATATATATATATATATATATATATATATATATATTGATAACAATGCTCGAATAATGGCTTATCTTCTAAATTAATCTTCTAAATTAAGTAGAAGGTTGTTTGTTTCCTTGAGTGAGTTTTGTCATCCCTATGTTGATTTTTATTCTTTTGTGATCCCGAGTTGTGTAAACATCGCTAATCGTGGCGCGTACGTTCTTTTTTTAAATAATCCAATGGGCCGGGTGGTAACTTAATAGTATTATAATCGTCGGACGGCCCCCACTGCATTGTCTTTATGCATGATGGAAAGCCCTTCATGCTGTCTGTGGTCCCGCTCAAACTGACCGAAGGCCCTTTGGGGTAGATCGACGGGCCCCTCGAGCCGGTTAAGGCCGAGGGCCCACTCATTGCCCCCCCCCCCGCGTGGGCGCTGCATTGTGGGCGCCGATAGCCAAAATCGTTCGGGCGTCCGAAAATCCAAAACCACCACCACGCCTATTGCAAATGTGTCGGACCGGACCAGTGTGACCGGACCGGACCCGTGTGCCCGGACCGGACCAGTGTGACCGGACCGGACCAGTGTGACCGGACCGGACCCGTGTGACCGGACCGGACCAGTGTGACCGGACCGGACCCGTGTGACCGGACCGGACCAGTGTGACCGGACCGGACCCGTGTGACCGGACCGGACCCGTGTGACCGGACCGGACCCGTGTGACCGGACCGGACCCGTGTGACCGGACCGGACCCGTGTGACCGGACCGGACCCGTGTGACCGGACCGGGCCCGTGTGACCGGACCGGACCAGTGTGACCGGACCGGACCAGTGTGACCGGACCGGACCAGTGTGACCGGACCGGACCAGTGTGACCGGACCTGACCCGTGTGATCGGACCGGACCCGTGTGACCGGACCGGACCCGTGTGACCGGACCGGACCCGTGTGACCGGACCGGACCCGTGTGACCGGACCGGACCAGTGTGACCGGACCGGACCAGTGTGACCGGACCGGACCCGTGTGACCGGACCGGACCAGTGTGACCGGAACGGACCCGTGTGACCGGACCGGACCCGTGTCGGCACTGGAGCTGTGCGTGACGATGTGAGACAATTTCGAAGTCTCAACAGACTTGTGAATGACTATGATAGATTCATTTTATTTCATGAAAATATTTCATGAATCGAATCACCTACTAAAAATCTTGTCATGAATCATTGACTGAATCATTTATACAAAGAAATTAGGGTGATTTAATTATTCATAGCGCGAAGAATCATTTTTTTTCTGAGAAAACAGCACAACCGAACAGATTTTTCACCTTCATAATGAGGAATAGAACTGAGTTTACCCATGTCAACATCACTTTCGGCACCTTCATTTGGGGTGTAAACCCCCTCATTCTGAATGAGTGCAGTTTTATCATGAAAGATGATAATCCTGAGGAATAGAATCATTCATTGAATTTACGATTCTCATGTTAGCCAGTGAATCACTTTGAATCAATACTCCTGTGGTGTGATTGAAATCATGATTGAAGAATAGAATAGCCTGTACATCATTGAATTGATTAATGACAACATTCAAAAATCTAGTTCTGAGAAGTTTAGAGCATGTGCTTAAAGGAAATAGTTCAACTTAGAAAAACTTTTGAATACATTTTTTGATAAAATTATGCAATAGTTTTCTTATATATTGTCAAAAATGGCCACCAAACGCGATAATTTAGGACAGAAATGTCGTAAATAAGCAACTTATCAAATACTATGTTATTACGTCACGTGGGTAAACAAATAGCTCAGACAATTAAGATTGAAAGTAGGGCGCGCTCTCACTATGGTTACCATGGTAACCGCGGTAACGAACGACTTTGACTATAGCCTCATGATCTTACTGATCTCTAGCTTAAATTCCACATCATGTCCGACATCGGCTCATTGAAGCCATTGGTGCCTTATGATTTGAAATCAGACGAATCGCCGATAATGATTTGCTATTACTATTATAACCCCCAAAGTAACCGTTTAAAGGGAATAGGTCACCTTGAAAAATGTCTTAAAAATTGGCTATACAGCATATTGAGCTGAAAATCACGAATATGACATTTGTTTGGACGATAGATGGATATCCGTTGAGAAATGGACATGTTTCTCTTTTCCCCTTCATGGCCATACAAAACTTCAGGACAATGTATGACGTCATGCATATGGTAGCTTGGATATGGAAGCAATTGCATACAATAAAGGCGTACTTGTAACCAAAATATGACGCGTTACCAGAGACGATAGTGGAGACGTCAATACAAAATAAAACAAAACGTTTTATGCTCTACAACTGTTTGCTCTGAACTATTTATTCGCATTTGTAGGTACATACTGGATAACTAGATGTCCCATATACCACACAACAAAATTTGGTATCTTCAACTCTGCCTGGACCAGTTACCAGTTATCAATTATCCTAAAGTGAAGCAATGTTTTGTGAGTCTTACGGTATGAGTGGATAGGATGAGGTTTGCTTGATCAGTCTGTAGCAGTCTTGTCAAGGCCTGCCTGTACAATGTACATTGTTTCCTTTGTATTATTATCATGTGAAGCATACTAATAATGTACTCAAGAATCAGCTATACCTATGTATCCTTCCTTGTCATACCTGGTTCTTTCACCAAAATGGCCCTTACACAGTTTACATTAAATGTGTACCCATCACAGCCGAGCGTATACAATACATGCAGTAAAGCACCAGAGCTTTGGTGTGTTGATATCATCAATAATGAGATAGCATGAAATGTCTGCTAGAAGGAGCCCTAACCCGACAACAACAACAACTGCTAGAAAGCTGTGACAAAATATTATATCCTTACATGGATGTAACATAGGTACATGCATAGGCGTAAGAGCCAGGGGGCAGCCGCCCCCCCCCAACATTTTTGATTTTAACATTACGCCTATGGGCGTTGCATGGAAATAATCGACTTCAGAATGCCTCCTGTCCCCCTACCTGAACATAGTTCCTACGCCCCTGGGTACATGTTAGTGTGGATGTTTTTTAATCTTATTTCTTGCATGCAAATTTGCACTTTAAATTTTGGTAATTTGTCCAACTGATTATCAATGTTTCCTGATATATGATATTCCTGATATTTCTGACTACCTTACATATCCATTTTAGGTACAACCAAAAGCTGCATGAAGAGAAGCAGGGGAGTGAAGCGCCCACAAGTGAAGCATCCTAGAATTGGGAAATTTGGGTGGAAAATGACACCCTATGGATACTATTTTTCCACTCTTTTTCCTGAGTTTTACTGTGAATTTTCCACTCCTTATTTTACAATACATTAAATAATTGGAAACCTGATACTGATTTATGGATGTAATTATAGGGACAGCTTGTGGATGGAAAGACTGGTAAGCATTGGCATAGATAATAACAAATTTTGGTGAGCAGGTAATTGGGTGATAAAGCCTGGTACATATGCTTTTTGGTTTCATTTTCCACTCTTTATACTTATTTTTAGTCAGAATTTTCCACTCTGCACCCCAGCTCCAAAGCAATTATAGGAGCCTGAGTGAGTGAGTATGTAGCATATTTATTTGTTGCTCTTTATCTCTTCTTGTAGTTAGAAACTTTAGTTACTCATCTATTATGTTTCATTATTATTTCTATTGTCAAAGATTTACCATTTCGCTTCATCAACGAGCTTAGCATGTCAGCTCGTAATTGTTACTATGACTGATGTGTGCAATGTTTTTGTTTTCTTTTTCTGCCAACATTTGTTGTTCATGATCACACAGTGATTTTGAGCCTAGCCCAGGATGCAGGAGCCTGGAGCAGTCTCATTATATGTGCTCATGGACAAGATGTGTTGCCATCACAATTCACAAAGTATGTGAAGTTTGCAATGCTGCCACACAAATGGGAAAAACACATGCAACATGTTATTCAATGGAATGTATGTGTTTCTTCATTTGCAAGCAAGAATGGTCTTCAATCCAGTAAAACGTTGTCATGCAGGGTTGTCATATGCACTATCAATACTTCCATATAATATTTTGGCCCTTTAGGTTCAGGCTTTATTGGTTTAGTAATAATATAAAATTATGTAAGATGTATTATTTTAATGAATAAATGGACAACACTTCAGCAATCCTATAGACTGCCATTTGAACATTGTATCAACATGCTTGTCTGCAGCCCTTCACGGGAAGATGGAATAAGTATTTATGCATGTTTTATGTTTGTGTCATCAGGACCTTGTGTCACAGCTAGAGGCCACGCAGCGCACCTCCACAGTCCTCAAGGACATATTGGTGCGGTACCCGGCCCTCGCGTGGGAGGTGGAGGCCAGCTTGGCCGGTACCACCGCAGGCACGGATCCTGATGACACAAACATAAAACATGCATAAATACTTATTCCATCTTCCCGTGAAGGGCTGCAGACAAGCATGTTGATACAATGTTCAAATGGCAGTCTATAGGATTGCTGAAGTGTTGTCCATTTATTCATTAAAATAATACATCTTACATAATTTTATATTATTACTAAACCAATAAAGCCTGAACCTAAAGGGCTTTAACCTTGGGCAAAATAGTTAACTTTAGTACTTTTCCCCGCACTTTTAAACGCACAATATAGCAATTTTAGAGGTCCGCACCATACGCAATGCGACGCATTGATGAGAAAGCAACCCAGGGCATAATACTAAAAAAAATCGCGCCATTGCAAGTTGGTATAGCTGATTCCAAATTCGTGTCGCTGGTTCCAAAGTTGATGTGGCAGTTTGCTAACTCCAGCTCCTAAACGTTGATATGGCCCATGCCATACCTGCCATACTGCATTTTTCAGCCTTGTAACGTGCCTTTTCATGAGTTTTTTTTTGGGGGGGGGGCCTTTCAACGCTTGGGAAGGGGCCCTTTCAACGCTCGGGAAGGGGCTCTTTCGAGGCGCCGCCCCCCCCCCCCTGGACGAAATCCTGGATACGTGCCTGTGCCTGGCCTAGTTGAAGTTTTTGTTTTGAGACGACATGTAAGGAAGGAAGTTAGGAATTCATCTTTGTGTGTGACTGTGTGTCAGCAATTTAAGTTTCGTTCGAAAGTAGTCAACCGCTCTTTTTCTTGTGTGGAGGATGTTACGGGCGGCACGTCGCTGGCGCCGTGCCAGCGATGCATTTGATGCTGTGGCCAGACTGGTTATTGATTCACCGTATTTGGAAGGTTTCAATCACGACTCATTTTGGAATATAAATGATTCAGTCACCGTTTGATTCATGGATAAACATTTTGAGAAATTATTCTTTCCGATTCAAAGAATAAAAACATTTGCTGATCAAATCATGTTTGACTCGCCATTGAAATAGCATTGCACAACCTTTTTTATTTACACAGCCTTGTTTCTATGCGAGTTTTGATTCAATCACGATTCATGAATAAAACAATCCGGTGGTGAATCGATTCTTCTTTGATTCAGGGATTTTGATTGAACGATTCTAATCGATGCAATCAGAGTCGAATCAATAACCAGTCTGGCTGTGGCGACAGCGGATCGTGGACCTGTCTCGCAGAGCAACTCCTATGTAGATTTAGTTGATGTATAGCCCGGTGGCGGCGCTGTGTTCGTTCGCTCTTGACTGCGCAGTCTGTGCGACTAGGAGCGCAAGCAACTTTGTTGGCATTTAATACCTTTTGTACGGATATACTATGAATGTAACGTTCATACTTCCGCACAGAGGAATTCCCTGTGGTGAACCAGGAACAAGAAGATCTAACACTCAGCGGTAGGATGTACAGTGCAATATACTATGTGATTGAATGCAATATCTGAATATATAAATTCGTTCTCGTGCCACGTCCAAGTTCCGTGCGACCCGTCTTTCAGGTGCACAAGGCCGTAAGGTGTTGGACAGTGCCGGCCTCGCGAAAAGCTACCGCATGTTGTACACATGGTTACTGTATAGGTAAATTGAAACGCTCTTCCCTCTTCATGTGCGTACTGTAAACACATTGCAAGCCACCAAGTTTTATGGTCAAATGATGTACTGGATGAGTATTATATTATATACATTGTACACTGTACAGGTGTCATAGCCGGTGCTTCAACCCAGCAACACTGGCACCACGAAGCAATGCTGATCACCACCAGGGACGAAGACAAGGGGTGGCTACCGGGGCCCTGCGCCCCCCCCCCCCCCCCCCCGAGGAAAATATATTTACACTAGATAAAATGAGATTCTCTGACGACCACCCCCCCCCCCCCAACATATGTCTGAGGAGCGAAATTTGTTTCTATCACCGACGTGCCCCCCACCCCACTCCTGAGAAAAATCCTGGCAACGTGCCTGATCATCACATACCGGGTCGAACCACCCCCCCCCCCCCGCTTCCAGCTTCACTGGACGCTGTCGTTGAAGCGGGAGTGCTCTGCCCAGCTGCTGTCGAGAGTCTCCTTCGACTCATCTGGGCCTGTAGCCCGATGGCCGTACGGCCCAATCGACCGGCGGGGATCGTCCTGGTGAACGATGGGGCCGCAGATGCCCCGCCGTTTCCGCATCGCCACGATCTTAGCCAGACTCGGGCGAACGTGCAGAACGGTTTTTGGCACCTTGATGGGCGTCACGATGCAGGAGTCCGACACCCGTTTGAAGCACCGCACTGTTCTGAAACAACGATGTAAGCGAGGTATAATGCCTGGCGTAAATGTAATAATGGTAGGGCATCAAAACGTCCATTATGTCCCTCCCCCCCCCCCCTGTACGTGTTGTACGACATTAAACAACAGAGATACAGTCTGGAAGACAACCGGACAACCAAGGACCACAGCTAGTTACATGACATGAACAGCATTTTGAGATGTAATAAGCGAGCTCAATCCCTCGTGCATTGCTGACCATACCGGTGCTTTGCAATAGAGGAAAGATGACAGACAGAAAGACAATTTTAAGAAGGTTAGCGGTATGTCCTCACTTCACAATGCCGTCGTCGTTCCGCGCATAGTCCGGCCCATATGAGCCGAGAAGTCGATCACGGCGACCTGCTTGCGGAGGCTGAACGTTGGCGGCCTGCAGACAAGAAAATAAAAACAATTACCTTTAAAAAAAACAATATGGCGACATAGAACACAACAATGACTGAGCATGAACAACGTGATGACGTGAACAACGTGAACGACAAATGATGACGTCAACACAAATAATACTACTAACGTAATAGCACAAGCACAATTTTTTTTTGTAACAGCGTCATTTGGAGTCACTTACTGGCCTCACTGTCATTTGTCATTTGGCGTCACTGGCCAGAGGGGCGCCGTCATTACAGTGTCTTAGGTTTATTATCACAGCCCATTATTCGGAGCCAATTAGGTACACAATACTGAGTAAATGTTACTGGCCGTCACTGGCCAGATGGGCGCCGTCATTAGACGGAGGGGCGCCGTCACTGGCCGGAGGGGCGCCGTCATTAGCAGGAGGGGCACCGTCACTGGCCATAAGGCGCCGTCACTGGCCAGAGGGGCGCCGTCACTAACCAGAGGGGCGCCGGCATTAGCAGTAGGACGCCAACACTAGCCAGAGGGGCGCCAACACTAGCCAGAGGGGCGCCAACACTAGCCAGAGGGGCGCCGTCACCGGCCATAGGGGCGCCGTCACTGGCCAGAGGGGCGCCGTCACTGGCTATAGGGGTGATGTCACTGGCCAGAGGGGCGCCGTCACTGGCCGGAGGGGCGCCGTCATTAGCAGGAGGGGCGCCGATATTAGCCAGAGGGGCGCCGTCACTGGCCAGAGGGGCGCCGTCACTGACCAGAGGGGTGCCGTCACTGGCCAGAGGGGCCTAAAAACAGACGAAATCTCATGAGTTTTGGAAATCTGTCGGACGGCCCCTCAAACCAACGTTTTGGGCCGGTCTGCATCCGCCAGAAGGCCAGAGTCCTTACTTGGAACCCTTACTTAGTAAAATGGCAATGTTAACCTGCCAATGACTGGGGGGGGGGGGGGGGGCAAATATCTCCCCCCGACAAATTTTCGCAATAGCTCAAAAACCAATAGCGATATCAACGTTAAACTTTGGGTACCTTCTCCTACACAAATTTTACGTCTTCTGTGCATAAATGAAGAAATTTTGTCGATAACAAAATCGAGATATCACGAATTTAGTGACGTTACTACACACGAGTGTGGCGAATAAAAAAAAAACAGCTAAACTTTAACCCGCGCACTGCAGGGGGTTAAATTGATTTCCGCCCCCCCCCCCTCAGGTTTTTCAAAGATAGCGAAAAAACGGCGGCGCACAGCGCCACCGGGTTTTGATACACCTGTTAGGACATCAATTGCGCACACTTTGATAAAAAAAATATGCTCGGCTCATCTCAGGTCAGGTCACCAGACCAGGTCAAGTGACCCCACCACCAAACATGTTTGCAGTTGTGCCAAAGGCAGAGTTTTTCACCGATCAGGTTGAAACTTACAGGATGTCATGAGAGCATCAGTACTTACAATTCGTAAAACTCGGAATTTTGATATCGGTGACCTAAGGTCAGGTCAATTTCGTAACCTCCCCATAATAAGTCAATGGGGAAATATACAAATGCTTCCTATTTCAAGGATATGCATGGTACTAGTCCAATTACTTCTGGATCATGTTATTATAGGATATTCTTGATGATCCTAGTGAAAGTTTTGTTCAGTGACCCCTATTGGGTCATTTGAGGTCATGCGAGGTCACCATCACTTTTTTGTCAATAACTCTCGACATAATGAAGATAGAGAAGTAAAACAGACATCAATGTGTTTGTCTCGTCGAGACACGTCTTCCCATATGCAACATGCCCTACTTGGGTCACAACTTGACCTTGACCTTAGGTCAAATTGTTAAGTTGACTTAACAAGGTCACCATATATACAGGGGCGCAGCCAGGGGGGGGGGGGGAGGGGCAAGGGGGGCAATTGCCCCCCCCCCTTACGGGTCACAGGGGGCTCCGCCGAAATTGGCCCAGATACCATTTGCATTAGCTAAATGGCTTTCAAAAAGTCACAGAGGAGCCCTCAAACCAGACAAGGGTCACTCTGGTGCATGTCAAGGGCCCACAGAAACACTGAAGGGCTTTCGAAGCCGGCCCAGGGGGCCTCTTGGGCATGTCCAGGGGCCCATTGAGCCCACCGAGGGGCCCAAAAAACTGTCCAGGGGCCTCTCCAGCATGTCCAGGGGCCCATTGAACCCACTCAAGGGTGCAAAAACATGCCCAGGGACCTTTCGAGCATGCCCTGGGCCCATTGAGCCCACTCAGGGGCCCCAAAAACCTGCCCAGGGGCCTCTAGAGCATGTCCACTTGTCCAGGGGCCAATTGAGCCCACCCACGGCCCAACAAACCTGCCCAGTGGCCTCTCGAGCATGTACAGGGGCCCATTGAGTATGTTCAGGGGCCTCTCGAGCCTGGCCAGGGGCCCATTATAGTCTGTTTTGGGGCCTCTTGAACCTGCCCAGGGGCCCATCATAGTTTTCCCAGAGGACCATCGAGTCTGTTCAGGGGCCTCTCGAACCTGCCCAGGGGCCATTAGAGCCTGCCCAGAGGCCTCCCGAGCTTGTCCAGGGGCCTATTGAGTCTGTTCAGGGGCCTCTCGAACCTGCCCAGGGGCCTCTCGAACTTGCCCAGGGGCCCATTGAGTCTGTTCAAGGGCCTCTTGAACCTGCCTAGGGGTCATTAGTCTGTTCAAGGGCCTCTCGAGCTTTCCCATTGGTCGATTGATCCTGTTCAGGGGCCTCTCGAACCTGCACAGGGGCTATTAGAGTCTGCTTAGGGGCCTCTCGGCTTGCCAAGGGGCCATTGAGTCTGTTCAGGGCCCTCTCAAGCTTATCCAGAGGTCTATTGAGTCTGTGAACGGGGCCCTCGAGCCTGCCCAGGGGTTTCTAGCCGTCGCCTGCAGCGCCTGCTATAGCTGGAGCGCCTGATAGCCGTGGTCGGCGCGGTTATAATGAGCGGTAATGTGCTGTACTCTGACCCACCTGGTGCAATGTTTTCTTGGGTTTCAAAATGGTTATTTGATAAGTCTGATGCGTTTTTGAATTCGTGGGGGGGGGGGGGGGTGTTGGTAGTACAAAACAATTTAACAATTTTCCTCTCAGGAGTGTGCTGCAATATTTGTCAGCCAGGGGCGTCGCCGACGGGAGGGTCGGGGAGGTCTGGGCAAACTCCCCCCATTTTTAGAAGGCGGTGGAGGGTCGACCCCCCCCCCCCCACACACACTTTTTGAGGGAAAAAATAAAAATGTATCGTAAAAATTGTCTTTGCAGTGCAGTAAAAATCCAGCTAGGCATGACACAAGTTTCGCAATTGCTTATACAAATTTGGAAAATGGGAAAAAGAATTGCATTAAGTGTCTGGCAGAGGCTCTCCTTGGCGGTAATTGCTGGCCCCAGGGCCCATTCCCTTCATAAAATATTCACTTCTAAGTTTCAAGCAGGCTACATGTTTAGCTAGTTTGCCGAGTTCCGAAAAAGGCGACGCGAACGAAAAGACGAGGAGATCGGCACCCGGAAGCTGCTCCAGCGGTGCACAATTTGCTGGACCGAAGAGCTAATAGTCGAAACAGGTCAGGACCATTTCCCCAAGCCATCTCACCTCACGGTCTGGTTCCAATATTAACATTTTGTTTTCCAGGACCTAAAATTCACATTTTCACGCCGCTTCGCGGCGTCACATCGGTAGTCATCGTCATAACGCAGCCATAGTCATCGTCATCGGTTCGTCGTAACGCTGAATTGCATGAATATCATGTTTAGCTTATTATCCTCTACAAAGCACACCGCCTATATTTCTGGGTTTTATCAGGCAAAACCGTACAAATTTCGCGCCGCTTCGCGGCGCTAACTAACAAGTACATACCTACCTACTATAACATGAAAATCCACATTAAAAATGCTGCAAAGGCTTAAATACACGTATCAAAATGGGGGTACATTTTTTCATTTCAGCCGCCCCCAACTCAAAAGCCGACCCCCACCTGTTGTCATGGCTAAGATATGTTTTCTCTCCTGTACGTAACAATACAAATTAGTAATGCGCTCAGTACAATGCCTACTGAGGGTCCTGGTCCAATCCAGCTCATCAAAAGTAGACGGGAAAAAAATGCTAAAAAGGGGGCCTCACAAAATAAAGTGGCCGAAATCCGTAGAGTTTTTCATATCCAGGGGTATTTTTGGGGGATGGGGGGCCTCTCCCAGGTGCTTGCCCCCCCCCTTTCTGAAGGTCTGGCTGCGCCCCTGCATATATATCATTCAAAGCGCCTTGACAAGATAAACACAATGGCGTAAACAGTTCTCCGTTATCTTTATTAAGTAAAAAGTTAATAGCAAAACACGATTTAGCAAAAAAAAAGATTTTTCTTCTTTTTGACCTCTGGAGCCTCAAATATTGACCTGAGATCAAATATGAGGACACCTTAGCGATTACAAATTTCACTGACTGGCGTTTGCTTTTTTCCGTTTGTTTCTAACTATCATCGTTTCTGAGATATATGGGAATTTCTGGAGCGATGTCCTAAAACAGGAGAGAAAAAAACTGGAAAATTTGACCTTTGATGAGCTCTGGTGACCTCAATTTTGACCTGACTTAAAAAAACACTGAAATACTTTCGATAGAACATGTATGAAGCTATCAAATGCCTTTTTCCGCTTCTCGCTACGTTGCGTAGTTTTCGAGATCTCAGGGGGGCGGAAATCAACCCCCCTGCAGTTCGTGTTCGGCGCAATCCTGCAGTGCGCGGGTTAAGAGAGCATGCAAATTCTATATTTTGAGCAAAATGCAATACAAAATGTCAGAAAATAGCAAATGGCAAGGGCTACAAAATTGACTTTC
This sequence comes from Chirona hameri, assembly GCA_036785665.1. NCBI lineage: Eukaryota > Metazoa > Arthropoda > Thecostraca > Balanomorpha > Balanidae > Chirona > Chirona hameri. The sequence goes on along the minus strand of JAXIVJ010000419.1, from coordinate 135,495 downwards.
GGATTTGTGAAAACTTTGGTTTTTGACCCCGCCAAAAATAATTTAAAAGAAATCAATAAAAAACATTTCTTCAGAAAAATCCCCTAAAATTAGAACATTGCAAATATATTAACAATTCACCGGATTTCGCATCTTTATACATAAAGAGGGGATTTAAAACAAGCTTTTCTTAGTAAAAGCTGCATATACTCTCTTTTGAAATAGGAAACGTGTCAATTTGTTGCCCTTTTCAGGCGGTTTGGGAGGCTTGGCCGCCTTGCCCCCCTGTTGGATCCGCCAGCGGCCAAACACATTGGGAGGGCCGAGCGGGTACCATTGGGGGGGGGGGGCGAACTCAACATTGGGGGGGGGGGCGAGGGCCACCCCAAAAGTATATAAATCTACACCTATGGAAGATATGTATGTGTTATACATATAAATATCAAACATTGGTTTGATCCATGCCCATAGGCATTGATCAAACCAAGGCTGCAGCCTTACAAAATATTGTCTGTACTAATATAAAACATGATGGCTGTGTTAGAGTCCTTCACAGTAGATGTATCAATGTTTTAAAATACACAATTTGTTGTAACAATATAAATATTTAAGCCAAAATAATGCATGATGGTTATATAGAGTTTCTCCACAAGGCTGTACTTCATCCCCTCCCTAGCTGTACACTTCAGTCAGGTTCTAACAGTGGACTTTCATGTTATCATAGTGTAGACAATATTGACACACTAAAACACTCCAAAGTATTGGCAGGAAAAGTAAGCTATTTTAATGTGACCGAAGATTTGAGTTTCACCATGCACAGTGTGAACAGTACAGTATTTTGACACAACCAAACAATGAAACCTTACCTTCAGATTTGGATGAAATGTAGGAATATGGGAAAAGTATGAGGTTAGGACCATAGACGTACACAAGGGGGGGGGGGGGGCAAACAGGGCAATTCCCCCTGACGGTCCAACTAGAGGCCATCTTTTCAAACTCCGCAAGTCCTCGGCGACCACAAGGGTCAGACAATTCGCCTTCGCCACACGTATTGTGAATGATTGGAATGGCCTCCCATCCAAAGTGGTCTGCGCTCCTTCGCTGAATGCCTTCCAAGGCTAGATTGGACGCCCATTGGGTTCACGTCAGGTTCAGCATACCTGACACTGACTGAGACATACCAGGAATCATGAACTCGATGAGAGCGGGTACTACAGGCCTTGAGGCCTAAAAATCCTGATTACTGTAAGGTAAAGTAAGGTAAGGTAAGGTAAGGTCTGTACTCTGTACGTGCCCCTTTGATCAATTTTTTTTTTAAATGGTGAAAATATGCTCTTTTTTAAATATAGCTGGCCAAAACCTGAGTTTTTTGGTGAGGGTACTTTATACCCCCCCCCCTAAGCAAAAAATGTCCCTCCTAGAGTGAATCCTGGGTACGCCACTCGTTATGACGAGCCCAGTTGAACAGCAGTTAACTTGCATTGTTGATGCATCTTGTTTTACAAGAAAATTACCATTTCCCCATTAGACAAACAACCCGGCAAAGCTGACATAGGGCCTGTTCCCGTGGCGCCTCTAACCTCCAAGTTGCTCCAACTTGCAACTGTCTGTGCAATAGGATAGAACAGTTGCCAGTGGCGTACACAGGATTCACTCCAGGAGGGGGCAATTTTTGCTTAGGGGGGCATAAAGTACCCCAACCCAAAAAACTCACCATATTTGACCCAATATATTTTTTGAGGGGCATATTTTCAACAATTTTTGGCCGTATTCCGGTTTTACACACCTTTTTATAGGCAAACCAAATATTTTATACTAATTCTACACGTCTGATTTCATTAGAACTGCACTCAAAACAGAGACATTATCAGTACTTACCTAACAATAATATTTTGTATCACCCATCAATCCCCTCAACCAACCGCAATGACTCCGCCATTACAACTGAAATGTTAATTCAATTTACCTATATAAAGGTGTGCAAAAGCGGAATATCGCCCAACTTTTTCCTAAAAAACAAACACAAATTAATTAAAAAAATTACCAAAGGGGCACGTACAGACCTTCGGGGGGGGGGGGGGGAGCAATTGGTCCATTTGCCCCCTCCCACCCTTGTGTACGCCTGGGACAATTGAAAGTTGGAGCAACTTTGAGGAGGTTAGAGGCGCCACAGGAACAGACCCACAGTTGGACGTGTTTCATCATAAGGCTTCATTAGGCAAGATGCAATTTTACACAATGAATCAAAAGGTGCTGATCAAGTATTTTATGACAAAACATGTCCACCTGTTAGCTTTCTGTGTCATATGCAATAATTGTCTGGATATTAATACAATTTCCCATTATAGTTAGATATATTATATCCATATTTCTATCATGGGCTGCAGTAAAATATTTACCATATTTGCATTATACTTCTGTAGAACCAATCAAGTACTTACCTAACAACTTCCATGCAACAAACACATGAAATACCTGGTCTGTGTAAAAATCAGATTCATGATCAATGATGTATAAGGTCAACAAGAACAAGAACTTACCAGAAAATCGTCGCGTTCAACTCAGGATCGCCCCGTTTCTATATTGGGATTTTCACCTTCTTACAATACAATTTCGCAAGCTCGGAATTCTGGCTTCTGATCCCGGCAATGCATCCAGTCACTGAACCAACTCGGTGGTAATAACAGACCTTGGTAATAACAACCTATATTACTTCTGTACTATTTCAAAGTTACTAAATGACCACGGCCAAAGTCTGTATAAATACCACGGCTAGTTTGCGGCAGAATCTGCGTATGACGCAATTCTGACGTCAGCGGGTATAACGTCATACCTCTGGCGAGCGTTCATTCCCCGATTGTGGCCCGGAAGAGCGGGAATGAAAACGGGCCCACTAGTCCTGTGTCGAAATTACTTAACGTAGAGAGCTAATTCTTTCACCACAAACCATTTTTAGATCTGCTCTACAAATCTGCTATCTCAGTCCAAAACCCCATGTTAAAGGTGAACTATTCCCTTTAAGCGACAGAGTATATTTAATTTAACCCAGTGTAGGTTTAATTAGAACCAATTAAGGTCCGAAACATACGTTTGTTTCAGCACGCAGCCGACCAGACTTGACTGACTACAATTTCGCAAGCTCGGAATTCGGAGAGATCATCGACAAGTACCCGTCGCTGCGCGGAAAGCTGACAGCTGTCGACGCTTTGGTACGTATGCATGCAAACTTAATGAACGTCTCTTTTCCATTATGAAATAACTCGGCTGCATTTTTGTTCCTTTCGACGCGCTTCTCGCATGTTCCGATTCAAACATATATTATTAACCAAAAGTCGTATAACCATATATGATTTCCTTGATCGTGCTCTGAACCGTGGGTGTGCCATAGGTGGGCCGGCTGGAGCGTCTGCCGCCGACTTCAACGTGCATGGTGCGGGTGTGTCCGGTTTCGTGCTTGCAGGGTTCCAAGCGTTTGCCGAGCTGCCTCTGTGACCTGCACCACCTCAATGGTGTGTAAGGAGCTCGAGGTGGGGTATTATGTTGTGGGGATTGTAAGTCAAAAAGCGGCTTAGGTTGATGGTTGAATACATTGTGTTGCAGGCTATGATGAAGCGGATGGTGAAAGACAAGTTTCGGAACAAGCGGGCGGCAGCCGGCAAGCGCAGGCGTTCTCCGTCACCACCAGAAGACGGCGGACCGAAGAAGACAGGTCGCCCATCAAAGAAGCGGAAAGTGGTAGGGTTGCCAAACTACCAACCACCAGTCGTGGAGGGGTCCGTTTCAACCCAGCGGAGGATCAACAAGCTCCAAGAAACCGACGACAAACAAGAGATCGCCAACCTCATGCGTGACACCTTCCCAGCGAGGAGACACGCGATCATTGAAGGGGGCACCACGGCCAGACAGATAGTTGAAGATTATCCATGCCTTGTGGCTCCAGGCGAGGTAAGAAGCTATAAAATAAATGTGTTAAACGTGATTCGTTTAGTCTCCAAACAGTTACATACCAAAGTAAATAATCGATCATTGTATTCGACTTCATCGCAAAATCCATTGGGTTCGTCGTAAGAGGGCACCGCAAAACGAGGTAACAAGAACATTTTGACGTTCTGTCAAAACTGTTATCTCAGTTCTAAACCTGTCCAAGGTCCATTCATATTTGATTTCGATGAATGACTTGAATCTAAAAACCGTTTATGTATCGTAAGTGAACGATTACAAGGATTATTTCTTAGTCAGCACTGTTCGGCCCCAACTATTGCGTACTTAATATCGGTGCTATGCTCATTACTGACACTAGTCTTTGTGTAGTTCCAGAAAGAGCTTGAAAGGCTGTCCGGAAAGGAAGGCTTCTTCGGAGAAAGTGTCGAGCGTTTCCAGAGGAAGCTTGTGGACCTCGCGACAACAATGGGCAGTACTAGAGGTATGTCACTTCCAGTGTGTTGGTCATCTTGCCCGTCACAACTCACATTTACTTGACAATTTCGATTGGCTATTTAACGGCGTATTGTGCTGTTGTTAAATTTGTGGCCTCAGATGACCTTGACCTTTTATCGTAAATCAGACAAGGGTATAGCACTCATTAATATAAATTCCAGCGGCCCAAAGGGACTGATTGCTATTTGACAGGCACGTAGCCAGGATATTTTCTCAGGGGGGGGGGGGCACGTCAGTGGCGGATCAAATTTCGCTCGGTTTCGTTAGCGAAAAGTTGTTGACGGGGGGGGGGGGGGGTCGGGTCGTCACAGTATCGCCAATCTTGTGTACCAACTTTTAGCTGCCATATCATAATTGTATTTTCTACAAAGTAATTCAGTACCTACATCTTTAAGCACAATGAAAGGACTCAACCATATATGGTTAAAAATGAAATGTAATTTGAGCTAAAAATAAATTAGGTTTCATATCTTTTGGAACGAATTCAGCACACAAAATAAAGCAAGTCTGTTTTCTTGGGGGGGGGGGGGACGTCCCCCTGATTTTATAACTGGGGGGACGCGTCCCCCCCCCCCCCGCCGGCGACGCCCACGGCTATCACTCAGACAATATATTGGGCATGGTTTGAGTCCGACCCTCGCTGCGGTCGGGTACGGACGTGCGTGCGCCCGCTCCGTGGGAGGGTCGGCCCTGGTCGCTGGCTCGGTCGCTCGATCCCTGACCGCGTTGAGCTGTGTTGTTTGTGTTGTGCTGTCGTCTTCGAGACACCACCTCTGTCATCATGGCTCCGCCGAAGTCTCGCAACGACAACACCGGCAGTGCTAGCAACACCGGCAAGCGCATTGGTAACACCGGCAGCGCCGGAACCAGCAAAAACACCGGCAGCGCCGGCGCAAGCAACACCGGAAGAGGCGCCGGTAACGCCGGCAGCCGACAACCGACCATTTCCAGCCTCATCAACAAGTACGACCATCGTTCTAGGGCTGGCCGATCGCCAAGCGCCCGCGCCAGCTGTCCAGCTCCGAGCCGGACGCCCTGCGCGGTGACCTGGGTGACCTTCAGACGGGGTCACGTGACCGGCCCGCCGGCCCGCAGACGGCCGGCGGCGCGCCGGGCCGGCCGCTCGGCGCGGACAGTGGCGGTGCCAGCCCGGTCAACGCGGAGCTGATCCGCAGTGTGGTGCGCTCCGAACTCAGTTTGGCCACAGCTACCCTGCAGAGAAGCCTGAAGGAGGCTATAGACGCCCTGGGTGAGCGCATTCAGGAGCTGGAGGGACGCCTGTTCGAGAAGGATGAGGAGATCGAGCGTCTGTCTCGCGAGCTGCTGAAAAGTCGGGACACCACGGAGGAGCTGTTGGACTCCATGGACCATCTGGAGGCGGAAGCGCGTCAGTCGACACTCATCATCTCCGGGCCCGCTGTCCCGGCTCCGCGGCGTCGCGCGGACGGAGAGCCCTACACACCGGAGGACACTGTGTCCGTCACCGTCGGCGTCATCAAGAAGTCGATGCCGGACGTCGCTGTGATGTTGATCGCGTGTCTCCTCGCTGGGAAGGTGTCACGCATGAGGTTGGCGATCTCTTGTTTGTCGTCGGTTTCTTGGAGCTTGTTGATCCTCCGCTGGGTTGAAACGGACCCCTCCACGACTGGTGGTTGGTAGTTTGGCAACCCTACCACTTTCCGCTTCTTTGATGGGCGACCTGTCTTCTTCGGTCCGCCGTCTTCTGGTGGTGACGGAGAACGCCTGCGCTTGCCGGCTGCCGCCCGCTTGTTCCGAAACTTGTCTTTCACCATCCGCTTCATCATAGCCTGCAACACAATGTATTCAACCATCAACCTAAGCCGCTTTTTGACTTACAATCCCCACAACATAATACCCCACCTCGAGCTCCTTACACACCATTGAGGTGGTGCAGGTCACAGAGGCAGCTCGGCAAACGCTTGGAACCCTGCAAGCACGAAACCGGACACACCCGCACCATGCACGTTGAAGTCGGCGGCAGACGCTCCAGCCGGCCCACCTATGGCACACCCAAGGTTCAGAGCACGATCAAGGAAATCATATATGGTTTACGACTTTTGGTTAATAATATATGTTTGAATCGGAACATGCGAGAAGCGCGTCGAAAGGAACAAAAATGCAGCCGAGTTATTTCATAATGGAAAAGAGACGTTCATTAAGTTTGCATGCATACGTACCAAAGCGTCGACAGCTGTCAGCTTTCCGCGCAGCGACGGGTACTTGTCGATGATCTCTCCGACCATGTAGTCAGTCAAGTCTGGTCGGCTGCGTGCTGAAACAAACGTATGTTTCGGACCTTAATTGGTTCTAATTAAACCTACACTGGGTTAAATTAAATCTACTCTGTCGCTTAAACGGTTACTTTGGGGGTTATAATAGTAATAGCAAATCATTATAGGCGATTCGTCTGATTTCAAATCATAAGGCACCAATGGCTTCAATGAGCCGATGTCGGACATGATGTGGAATTTAAGCTAGAGATCAGTAAGATCATGAGGCTATAGTCAAAGTCGTTTGTTACCGCGGTTACCATGGTTCTTCAATCATGATTTCAATCACACCACGGGAGTATTGATTCAAAGTGATTCACTGGCTAACATGAGAATGATTAATCCAATGAGTCATTCATGAATGATTATATTCCTCAGGATTATCATCTTTCATGATAAAACTGCACTCATTCAGAATGAGGGGGTTTACACCCCAAATGAAGGTGCCGAAAGTGATGTTGACATGGGTAAACTCAGTTCTATTCCTCATTATGAAGGTGAAAAATCTGTTCGGTTGTGCTGTTTTCTCAGAAAAAAATGATTCTTCGCGCTATGAATAATTAAATCACCCTAATTTCTTTGTATAAATGATTCAGTCAATGATTCATGACAAGAATTTTAGTAGGTGATTCGATTCATGAAATATTTTCATGAAATAAAATGAATCTATCATAGTCATTCACAAGTCTGTTGAGACTTTGAAATTGTCTCACATCGTCACGCACAGCTCCAGTGCCGACACGGGTCCGGTCCGGTCACACTGGTCCGGTCCGGTCACACGGGTCCGGTCCGGTCACACTGGTCCGGTCCGGTCACACTGGTCCGGTCCGGTCCGGTCCGGTCCGGTCACACGGGTCCGGTCCGACACATTTGCAATAGTGGTGGTTTTGGATTTGCAATAGGCGTGGTGGTGGTTTTGGATTTTCGGGCGCCCGAACGATTTTTGTTATCGGCGCCCACAATGCAGCGCCCACGCGGGGGGGGGGGGGGCAATGAGTGGGCCCTCGGCCTTAACCGGCTCGAGGGGCCCGTCGATCTACCCCAAAGGGCCTTCGGTCAGTTTGAGCGGGACCACAGACAGCATGAAGGGCTTTCCATCATGCATAAAGACAATGCAGTGGAGGCCGTCCGACGATTATAATACTATTAAGTTACCACCCGGCCCATTGGATTATTTAAAAAAAGAACGTACGCGCCACGATTAGCGATGTTTACACAACTCGGGATCACACAAATAATAAAAATGAACATAGGGATGACAAAACTCACTCAAGGAAACAAACAACCTTCTACTTAATTTAGAAGATTAATTTAGAAGATAAACCATTATTCGAGCATTGTTATCAATATATATATATATATATATATATATATATATATATATATATATATATATATATATATATATATATATATCGATGTTTCCTTACCTCTCAGCAGATGCAGTGTATGCAACAAAGATGCAGTCCATGAATTCGCTCCATTCGGACCTCACGAGCTTGCTTGCACCTTCCTCTAGCTAGGCTCGGAGTGGCCTCGTCAGCGCAACGGGGTCAAAGAACGACCTAAAACGAAAAAGACAAGGCGTGTTGCAGCAAACAAGCACAATGCAAAAAGCTGGACGTAATGAGTTAATGAATAATGTATGCACCTGTAATCCGATAATTTTTTTTCTTTCAATCAAACATCAGAAATCTTCAACACAGTCAAAACATTCAATAATTAGCAGCAAAAGCTGTCCAGTGGTGGACAGTGGATGAGACGAGCGTCTCCGTGGTCTGGGCCGGAGCCTGGGACCACGGCCAGCCGGGGACAGCCGCAGAGAAAAACGTAAACAGGTGTCGGCTCCCCTTGTTTTGACGGAGCCGGGTGAAGGGCGGCCCAGGAATGCGAACGCTTGGACGGCGGCCGGGCACAAAAGCGGCGGAAAGTGTCCCGAGGCGTTACACGTGTCCGAAACCAGAGCATTCGTGGCAGCAAAAAGAACTAGACCGGCCAATCGACGAAGGACGTGGCGCAATAAATACGTGGCAGCCTGTGGACGCAAAACGCCAATCGGGCAACCGACCAGGCGGAAGATGTGAAAGCTTTTGGTAGGAAAGGGAAAGTTGATAAAAGGCCTGACCAGAGCAAACGGGGAACCTTTTTCTGACTTACGTACGGGGGAGAGGACAGTCGGGACTGGACCGTGAGAGTGCACGAACGGAGGCGGCCGCGGCCCTCGCCGCGAGGCCCGGCCGCGGCCCACTGTCGTGACGCTCGTCACGACAGGGTCGACGTTCATGTGGCTGTGGCAGAAGATTTTTTGGAATAACTTTGTGGAGAGTCATGAAAGTTAATTGCCTCAGTCAAGAAGTTTATTTAATTTTCCTGAAACAAGAGAAAGCCAAGATGGACAGAAGAGACGAATTGATAACTGAAGCTGAAGGGCAGCAACCCTGAAAATTTACTGTTGTTGTTGTTGTTGTTTGTTTAAATTCATTTGGCGAAAGACGAGCACACGCATCATCACAAGTAAGGTCGAGGTCTGCACACTCCTGACGGTCCTACCTTCCACTCGCCGTTAGTTTTGTACATCCCCGTGCACCATTTAAAATTTTTTGCACAGTCAATGGCGGCCGCTCTATTCCGATTACTCACCTGCCATGAATTGGTCATTCAGTCACAGTATGTTTTCTTGTTTTATAGTTGTGTGCCAGCGCGCAAGCTCGAAATCATCATTTATCAGACGATTAACTTACACTATCGGTGCACCAATTTTCTGTAAATAAACCCTGTGTGAATTATATATAGATGGCTCTAATTTGGAATGTGAATGAGGGTTGACTGATGAAGGAATAATGAGGAGCGACTGAGGAGCGACTTATTTTTGGGGAAAATAACGTAATATAATTAATAATATTAACGTAATAATATTAACGAAGGGTCATGACGTGAATTAAATGCTTACAAGGCAGGGTAATGCATTTTTTTGGCTCGATGCAATTAAATACTCAATTCAATTACGATGAGTAAAGGTATGTTTTGGTGGGCAATGTTTACTGATATATTAAATGCCAATTGTTTCTGGTAAAGTCCGAGTGATGCGATAATTTACGTGAAATACCTGTACGATATATTTTGAGAAATTGCTAACCCGATTTCCCGGTAGACAGAGTAACAGAGATTTTGACCTGAACCTTGCGATCCGATTTCCGGTTCGGTCGATGTAATTGGTTAAATCGATGAAATTCACAGATCCGGCTAAATGTTTAAAGTAAATTAACTTCACTATGTAAGTTTGAGATTTAACCTGTTAGCCTGTTTACGCCGCCTTGACGTCAGATCCAGTTGATAACTGTAACGTCTCGGTCAAAAGAAACAGAGAATTTATGGACTATGACGTGAGAATGAATAAACAAGTTTGTTTGTATCTAAATGTCGAAGAAAGCTAAGATTGCCTCCACACAGCCCAAGCCGTCGAGAATTGCAGGATTAATATTGTCGTTTTGATCACAAAAGTTATTTCCATTGCCAGAAAATCTTCCATTTATCTGGTATATTGTAATGTCAACCGCGCATTAAGTTACAAACTTCATTTCCTAAGAAGAAACGGAATTGAGGTTTTTTTCCCCCACGATTATCGCGTTCAAATGCTTCTTCTTAACGAGTGCGACATTATGGGATAATTGTTTACCCAAATTGAAGAATATGTTTTGTTTGGTTATACAAATCGGTAGGCCTGATAAGAATCACGGTCATGTAACATTTCGTCCCAGTTCATCTCACTGGTTAAAATTACACCAGAATCAATCGTTGTCATGCAGATGCGCACAAATATACACCCAGTCACGGTCACTGATCGCCGGCCGCCGATACCGGCCGCTCAGACCCTGACCCCACGCGTCCCATCCCAAAACACGTGACGTCATTAACGAGGTTTCGGCCAGTCTGGTCTGACGCCGCCCATCAGTGACGAGGGGAAAAACCCGTGTATTTCGCTCAGATGGGACAGTTGTGGAACATACAGCGAGTACTGAGTACCAATAACTGAGTACCAAGTACTGAGTAACGAGTGCCAAGTACCAAGTACCTGGTACAAGGTACAGAAACACGACCAGTGGTACACCAGTCACACAATACACTACACAATGCACACTACACAATATACACTACGCAATATACACTACACAAATACTATACACGCAATACACTACACAATATACACTACACCATATACACTACACAATATAGACTACACAATATACATTACGCAATAAACTACAAACTTTACACTACACAATATGCACTACAAATTGTATCACGCCGGCGACGCTTCTTCACACTTATAAACATATATATACATACATACATACATACATTAATTAATACATACATACATACATAGATACCTACATACATACGTACATACATACATACATACATATATACCTACATACATACACGCATACCTACATACGTACATACGTGCATACATATATACAAACATACGTACATACATACATACGTGTACACACACATACAGGCATGCAGGCATACAGGCATACAGATACGGGGATGTCGGCATGCAGATATACAGGCATACATGCGTACAGGCATATAGGCATACAGGCATGCAGGCACGCAGGTACACAGGTATGTGGGTACACAGGCACGCAGGCACGCGGACACGCAGAAACGCAGACACGTAGGCACACAGGCACGCGGACACGCACACGCAGACACGCCGACAGGCAGGCACGCAGGCACGCCGACACGCAGGCACACAGGAACGCAGGCAGACAGGCAGACAGATATACATACATACATACATACATACATACATACATACATACATACATACATACATACATACATACACATATACATACATATATACATACATACATACATACATACATACATACATACATAAACACTTACATACTTACATGCATACATACATACATGCGTGTACACACATACAGGCATGCAGGCATACAGATACAGGTATGCGGGCATACAGACCTACCGGCATACATGCATACAGGCATACAGGCATGCATGCACGCATGCACGCATGCACGCAGGCATGCAGGTACGCAGATACACATGCATGTAGGTACACAGGCACGCGGACACGCAGACACGTAGACACGCAGACACGCAGACGCGCAGACACGCAGATACGCTGACAGGCAGGCACACAGGCACGCAGTGACGCAGACACGCAGTCACGCAGTCACGCAGACAGACAGACAGACATACATACCTACATATACATACATACATACATACATACATACATACATACAGACATACATACATATATATATATATATATATATATACACCTGCATACATACAAACATACATACATACATACATACATACATACATACATACATACATACATACATACATACATACTAGAGACGCAAATTTCAGGACCACGGAGCCGGCGCTGGGCCCAAATTCAGGCCCGGCGTGCCTGAAGCTGTGTCTGAACTCAGGCTTGCCGGGCTCATGCCGGGCTCAGCACAAGTTATCAATTAAAACAAAAAAATAGAAATAAATATTGGCAGAAGTCAGAACATACATGCTTAAAGATCATGATAAATTGAGAAAACAAAATATACAACAGTAAAACACCAGCATAACACATAACAATGTCCTAGTTTACAAATTAAAAGTGATAACTAGTACGACCTAGCAAGGAGTGGACACACCAGTGAAACTTAATAAATCAAACTACAGGGTCAATTCATGATCAATTCATCAGCTCAGTCACTGCAGCAGTGTGAGAGTCGAGTGCAGTCAAACAGAAACAACTACCCCAAATCATATTCCACTGTCATCACTAGTAACTAGGTGGGGTGGCATACAATATTATATTTAGTCATCCCATTGCCCCAGGTCACCCCAAATTATTTTGTATAACAAATAAGTACCTATGGAACAAAACCACCCACGTATATGATAATAATTATTGTTAATACTATTGTAAATACATATTACTGAGAATATTTATTGATACATATTTACTATTTAGTTCCACATGAGAAAGGACATATTCAAGTCATATCATTTGTAGTTTTGGTAGTGAACAAATATTGTATTTTATGCAATTACAATTATAAAGGTGGAAAGACTGCAAAACACAAACAAAAACATTTTGCAAAGAAATCTTAAATGGCCAAGACCAATCACAGAATGCAAACCTGTCTAGTTCCACTTCAACTTCTTATCACAATAGCTCCATAATTTATATATGACCTTGCATAATTACACGTGACACACTCCCCGACAACACATTCAAACCCAATTTCCAAACAATGTGTTTTGATGAGTCACATTTGCGACGAATTCGCCAGGACTGGACCGTAAAAGAATCACGTGTGTCAATTAAGCAGTAGATCGATATTCGCGAATGTGTCGCTGACAGATATTCGCAACTTCACACCTCAGAATCGCGACGCCTCAGAATTGTGTGAAGACAATTGTTCATGTTCGTATTCGAAAATAAGCTGTAGTATTAAATCTTAACCATTGGTGTCAGTTGAAGTTTAAATATTTTTTAAAGAAGTCCATCTGCCGAATCCGCAATATGTTGACATTTTCATTTTGGTGATTTTAAGTAATTATGGTGATAAAGTTAGTCATTTCGGTGACGGGATTAATTGTCTGCGCCGTTTTGAGCTCAACGCTTCACAATTGTCAAATACTTCAGCCGCCATTACGCACAGCAGTGAAGTTGACGTCCGTCAAGCTAGCAGCAGATTCATATTCGCGAATCTACTGCTGCCAGACAGACATTCGCCGGGCTCGAATATACTGCTACTGGCAGCAGATTCGGCGAATGTCTGTCAGCTGGCAGCATATTCGTGAACAACTTACGCGGCCTTTTTGGCGCGAGCAGCAGATTCAGATATTCGCCGGGCTCGAATATACTGCTACCAGCAGCAGATTCGGCGAATGTCTGTCAGCTGGCAGCATATTCGTGAACAACTTCCGCGGCATTTTTCGCGGATCATCTGAACGCCAACAGCAGATTCGCAACGTGATGTGTTTGAGTTGAGTTGTTCGGTGAAAGATGGGTACCTTCTAGGTAAGTAGGAGGAGGTTAGAGGTGCTACTCAGTACTCACTGACTGCTTCAAGTCAGTAATACGTTGATCAATACCTACTTACCTAGAAGGTACCCATCTCTCACCGAACAACTCAACTCAAACACATCACGTTGCGAATCTGCTGCTGGCGTTCAGATGATGCGCGAAAAATGCCGCGGAAGTTGTTCACGAATATGCTCCCAGCTGACAGACATTCGCCGAATCTGCTGCTGGTAGCAGTATATTCGAGCCCGGCGAATATCTGAATCTGCTGCTCGCGTCTAAGATGCGCCAAGAAGGCCGCGGAAGTTGTTCACGAATATGCTGCCAGCTGACAGACATTCGCCGAATCTGCTGCCAGTAGCAGTATATTCGAGCCCGGCGAATGTCTGTCTGGCAGCAGCAGATTCGCGAATATGAATCTGCTGCTAGCTTGACGGACGTGTGAAGTTGTACCAAGGCAGTTGTACGGCCTTGGCTTTGGCAGTGAAGTAGCTCAAGCTTTGTTTATCTGTGCTCACTGCCCAAGGCTGTATAAATATGTGACAAGGCCGTATAAGAGTGGCTCTGTGTGTGACTGGCTTAGATGTTAGTTATAGATATCTTGGCTTGGATAGTGAGAAAACCGAGGATACTCTGTAATTTAAAACAGGTCGATTATTTTACTTTTATCATTCAAGATATGATTGTCACTCCCAATGTTTTTAGTATGTTTGTCATACTTAAATGTCCAGGAAAACTTGCCTTTTCCCCATTATCCTGTGAAGTATATTTAGTATTTACTAGTCCATGTCAACATTGATCAAATAAGTAAGTAGGTTGTAGTACCTCTAACCTCAACATTGTTTGTAGAAGCTATTACAATTACAACCCAAACATTGCATTGTGTGATGTTGAGTGATGAATGCATACTTATTACATACTTTTAAGCTGCTCGTTTGGACTTGCATGATCTATATATCTATCATGCGTCTTATTTTTGTTTTTTATTTTTGCAAACCACCAAAGATGAAAGAAGTCTACTCACCTTGACCTGTTTGACTTTCCTGTTAGTCTGTTGTTGATTATTTATCTCAAGTTCTGACTTGTGTGGGATTTCTTTACTCCATGGTCCATATATATCCATTATCCATTGGTGTTTCAATGTGGTGTGTGTTAAAATGGTGCAAAATGCACATTGCAAACTATAAATATTCCTGCTAAAAGATTTTAAGTGTAGAATGAAGTATACATGCAGATTCCTAGCTTGAGCTGCCGCGTGCCGGGCCTGGCGGGTGCTGCCACATGTGGCCGGCCTTGATGCCGGTCCCAACTCATGTATGAGCGGTGGCGGTGCGGGGCCGGTTCCTGTTTTTGGGGGAATTTTTGCATCTCTAATACATACATACATACATACATACATACATACATACATACATCCAGACACACTTACGGACATACATACATACATACATACATACATACATACATCCAGACACACTTACGGACATACATACTTATGACATACGAACGTGCGGACGCACACCCAGGGACATCTATTAACGTAAAGTCGGGGAATAAAGGATGCAATGCACTAAGGAGGCATGAGGATCGCGGTATGACCGAAACTGACCACGGAGACTAATGGAGAAGATTGTGAGGAGGCCTAGACAGTACGTAGCCGCGCCCCTGTGCGCAATATGCCTGTCGACACGGTCAATGCACGTGTGAGGAAGGAAAAGGGTGTGGAGGTAAGGAAGATTCAAGTAAGACTAGACCGTTTTGACGTGGAGACGGACAAGTTGTCAGATGTGTGGACGGGGTTCAGGAAGCCGTGTGTTATAGCGAGGCTCAGGCGCAGTAAGTCGCGGGAATGCCCTGGTTGAACCGGATGCTCTTGGGGTATCGAGAACTCCCCAGTGGGGCGGGCTGGGACACCCTAGCGAGAGACCGGTGGAACCGAGGCTTCAGGCCCCTCGTGATGTCAGGGATAATAAGCCGGCGGGACCGTACCTTATACGCTTGACACACGAGTTCGGACGAAATTTTAGGGCAAGTCCCTCGTGAAGCCTGGGAGCTAAAGCTCCGTAGGATCACGACCTCGGAGAATTTAGGATATGTCCCTTGTGACGCCCTGGGAGCTGAAACTCTTAAGTCGCTAGTCGCGGAGTGCTTCGCAGGATCACGACCTCGGAGGGTTTAGGGTAAGTCCCTCGTGAAGCCTGGGAGCGAAAGCTCCGTAGGATCACGACTTCGGAGAATTTAGGATATGTCCCTTGTGACGCCCTGGGAGCTGAAACTCTTAAGTCGCTGGTCGCGGAGTGCTTCGCAGGATCACAACCTCGGAGGGTTTAGGGTAAGTCCCTCGTGACACCTGGGAGCGAAAGCTCCGTAGGATCACGACCTCGGAGAATTTAGGATATGTCCCTTGTGACGCCCTGGGAGCTGAAACTCTTAAGTCGCTAGTCGCGGAGTGCTTCGCAGGATCACGACCTCGGAGGGTTTAGGGTAAGTCCCTCGTGAAGCCTGGGGGCGAAAGCTCCGTAGGATCACGACCTCGGAGAATTTAGGATATGTCCCTTGTGACGCCCTGGGAGCTGAAACTCGTAAGTCGCTAGTCGCGGAGTGCTTCGCAGGATCACGACCTCGGAGGGTTTAGGGTAAGTCCCTCGTGAAGCCTGGGAGCGAAAGCTCCGTAGGATCACGACTTCGGAGAATTTAGGATATGTCCCTTGACACCCTGGGAGCTGAAACTCTTAAGTCGCTGGTCGCGGAGTGCTTCGCAGGATCACAACCTCGGAGGGTTTAGGGTAAGTCCCTCGTGACACCTGGGAGCGAAAGCTCCGTAGGATCACGACCTCGGAGAATTTAGGATATGTCCCTTGTGACGCCCTGGGAGCTGAAACTCTTAAGTCGCTAGTCGCGGAGTGCTTCGCAGGATCACGACCTCGGAGGGTTTAGGGTAAGTCCCTTGTGAAGCCTGGGGGCGAAAGCTCCGTAGGATCACGACCTCGGAGAGTTTAGGATATGTCTCTTGTGACGCCCTGGGAGCTGAAAGTCGCTAGTCGCGGAGTGCTTCGCAGGATCACGACCTCGGAGGGTTTAGGGTAAGTCCCTCGTGAAGCCTGGGAGCGAAAGCTCCGTAGGATCACGACCTCGGAGGATTTAGGATATGTCCCTTGTGACGCCCTGGGAGCTGAAACTCTTAAGTCGCTGGTCGCGGAGTGCTTTGCAGGATCACGACCTCGGAGGATAGTAGGCCCCGTGGCAGCCCGGGTGCATCACTGGCAGGGCGACGGGAAACATTATGTCCATCTCATTTGTCGGGTGACTGCAGTGACATTTGTCGGGTGACGGGATTTATTCCGCAGTGAGCCAGGTAGCTCCGGCAGTGAGACTTCGGTTTTTAGTAGGCTGCTGTGGCAGTATCAGAAGACGCCTCCGGAATACGCAATAAGACGTGAGCGCTCAGCTATAACAAGGCTACAACGGTGGACTTCGCAATGGAATTTTTACGAGGTAAGTATACACATAAGCAATTGTTAAATCGTTGTCTTATCAAGTGTCTATGGGAGCCATAAGCACGCCATAGGACTGCCGAAACTGCGTACCCGGCGTAGTGCTACGCACCACTGCAGGGAATAGGAAAAAGGGAGGGGTCAGGAGACCAACCTGACAGTTTACTGCATAGTATGACAGAGATTGATTGAGTGAATGCATGAGGAGAGTCCTCAGCGTAGCGTTGCACTGGGCATGCAGGAGGGGCAGTTAACCATCTTCTGAATTCATTGTGATATTTGGGAGATAAACCGTTGGGAAACCATGTAAGGAGGAGCCAGATAGCTATTAGGCCGGCTCACGAACAAGGAACCCGGACCTTATTCCACCGGACCAATTTCCTATTAACCCGCAAAATTTCACCACCACCCACCCTAACCGTGCAGCGACCATGTGCTCGCCGATGATTGACTTGCCTCCAAATTAAACAAATGTATGTACGGGTCTAGTTCGATTCTGCATTTGCAACCACAACATTTAGTAATATCTCGAAAACAGGGGGATATAACATTCTGAAAGTGCCATATTTCGATTCCGGATCTCAAGAAAACCCCGTGAGCAAAATTTCAAAAATGTTGCAATTTGTTGAAAATTGTTGCAAGCAGCTCTAACTGTTGCAGATTAAGCCAGAGAGCCTCACTATTTATGGCAATACATTCAGCGACCCACAATTAACCGGAAAAAGAGTTAGCAAAAATTTCGAAAAATGTGTCAATGTTGCTTCTGCACAAAAAGAAAAGCGAAGCGAAACCCCGTTACACACCTACGTCTTAAACGACAACACTCTGGGCTCAGGAGCCCAGAGTTTGTTGTAATGATATACATTTTATTGACCTTTTGTCAATTGGTCAAGCTTGCAATGGATTTGGAGTTATTTTTTTTAGCCCAAAACGGCACCTTTTACGCTTATTGAATAGTAGATAGAAAAGCCGATGACACACTGAGAATAGTTGCATAAAAAGCAAAACAGCACGCTGACAAAGGGATGGTGAAGTAGTATTTAAGTCATTGCGGGTTGATAAAGGTATATTTTAACGTGGCATTTGTCATATGTTACGATTAAATGCAAATAAAAGGCCATGGCCAACGGAAGAAAAGCAACGTCAACTAGAAGTTATAATTCCCTATATATTAGCAGCCCTAATCACAGGAATGTTTTGCGGCATGTTTCATTTCATATAAATAAATTGTTGTAAACTATATATTTGTTCCTTATTCAGTTTTATGCAATACAAAAACGGCTTCAAGCGTAAATATCATACTGTGGCGAATAATATATCCCTTCACATATGGAATATATATTTGTAAGTCTTGATCCTGTGTCTGCGATGCAAGCAGAAGCTTTACTTTGCTCACTATCAAGAAGCATTATTTAAATTTCGGAGGAGCAGGAGCTACGCGATAGAAACAGGCAAGTTTATCGTGTTGAGGCTTTGTATGTTGTGTTGGTGATTAACATTGTCTTACATATAGCGTCCGAGAACATCAACACGCAGTTTCAATTTTTTTTTAATGTTTGAAAAGATGCATATTCGAATTGCTGATCATGCTACTTGCATCTTAATATGCTTTGTGCTCCCATCTGTCATGGTCCTCCCCTGTGCATAATGATTTTCGAGTCAAGAGATACTCCGTGGTACTGAGGGTCGTTTGAAACCATTCTACCACCATCGCCTTCCCTTTAACCCACCGAAGGTAAGTTTGAACACAATCGGTCGGTAAACAACGAATACATATTTAGACGGATCGCTAAATCGATATTAGCGCCTTTCCAAGTGACCTGAGGTCAAACGGTGACCTGTCTTATGTTGTGCACCGTCTATAGGCTGGTGGTAATATTTAACCGTTGAGCGACTTCGGTAAGTACTTTAACCCGAGAGTCACTGGGGGGGGGGGGGGGTTTAGCCCCCCCCCCCCCCCTTAGGAATATTAGGAATATCTCAATAACTAATGCAGATATCGACGCCAAAATTCAGTACCTTTCCGGGCTTCATTTTTACACCTTTTGAGAAAAAATTAAAAAATTTCGTCAGAAATTTTTCGAGATATAGGGAATTTAGTGACGTCACTAAACACGATTTTGATACCAAAATCGGCTAAACTTTGCCAGGCCGTACAAATGCCGCATTTGAAGCAAAATGCAATCGAAAAACACTAAAAGGTAGAAAATTGCAAGGGCTATCTCGAAAAAAAACAGCTATCTCGAAATTTCGAGTTTTTTTTACCCCAAAAATGTCCACAAAACGTTTTTTTTTTAAATGCTCACAAAATCAAATTTTTCAAAGATATTGAAAAAACCGGAATGTCATAACGACATACGGGCAACTACCATACCAAATTTCAAAATGATATCATCCTTTTTGACTGTCATGACATAAAGTATGGGTAAATCATGACGTCATATTTTGAAATTGCGTTTTTTGGCTTTTATTGACCGAATACAGACAAATAAATGCCAGCATTTTTTTTATAGATAAAACTGATATAGAAACATGTTTTTTTTTGTTTTGATTTATCAATTTCAAATTTTGACCTTCAGTGACCTGAACTTGACACTAACTTCACGTAAATGAAGTCAGGTGGTAAAATGACTACCACTGTCGAATTCTACACGTAAAAGCATCCATTAAACATGTGCTGCATGACTCGTAGATAAATTGTGTGTAGTGACCTTTTGTGACCTGACCTTGATCTTTTCCAACAATCTCTCTTTAGCTCATGTGGGATATGTCACATACACACTTTGGGTGATTATAGGCGCAATCGAAGGCCATGGATGGCAAGTATTGTCCATAAACTCAAATACCTCGATTTTGACGTTTGACTTGACCGTGACCTAACATGTGACCTTAATTTGAAAGTTTTAAGTTTGCGTTAGGTTTATCTCATTCAGTGCTTTCGAATGTCGACTTACGCGTCCCGCTGCGATCATTGGTTCTGAAGATAACAGGGGGGCTAAAAAAAGACCCCCCAGTGAGTCGTGTTACAGAATATACCCCAGTGACTGCCGGGCTAGTCTTCTGACCGACAAAGTGGACTTCCCACGAGCCGCGCGTGTGAAGCAATTACCTTGTAGTGGTGGTGTTGGATGTCGCGGCAATGGTGGGGAGGGAGGAAAACCGTACACCCCTTGACGCTTTGAAGCGGCCGCCGTTGCTGATGAGAGTGACCGCTCCCGATAAGAATCTCCCCCTCCTCGTTAGCGATTTTCACACCTAGACGTTAGCAAACTGTTTGCTTGAGTTTGTATGTGCGTTTGTATGTGCGTAAGAGGGTAGACCACACCGCAGTTTCAGGTCTGCGTGAATCACAGTTCTGTTGGCGACGTGCGCAGAGATGTCTCGCCGTTTGGTAGCCCTGACCGCCAGTCAAGCAGCAGAGCTGTTAGTTGACCTACCTTCAGACTCTGACTCAGAGCAAGATGTACCGGAACAGTCATATTCCAGTGAAGAGGAAGACGTGCTTTATCAGTATGTCGCTGATGGGGCAGGAGATGAAGCTGCAGAAGATGATCCGCCGGTTCGAACCGGCAGGCGAGACTTGACGCGGTCCCAGAGAAAGCTGGAAGAAGCAGATCTACAGCTGCAACAGCCTGCGTCTGCCGGGCCGTATCAAGTCCGCGGCGCCCGTTAAGCCGTCACCGCTGAATGGTCGACCGATCATCAGCCGCAGAAACCCGGCCAACATTCTCACGGAGCGTGGCGGCGTCCGCGGTGAAGCCCGAAACGCCAGCACGGAGGTTGATGCATTCAAGCTGTTCATCACAGACGAAATGATCTCCGACATTGCGGACAAGACGAGCAAAAAGCTGGAAATCGAAGAGAAAAAAAATGCAGTAACATCCAGTGGCAAAACTCAAGAGAAGACCAAGTACCTGTACCAGCCGGTAACGCATGACGAGATGTCGGCGTTTATCGGCCTGAACATCCTGCGCGGCTTCTACGGCAAGCTAACGGTCCCGCAGCTGTTTGATCCAAGAACAGCCCCGTCTGTGTTCAAGGCCGCCATGGGAGGGCGGAGGTTCGCCATGATCCTGAGACACATCACCTTCGATGACCGTGATTCACGGGCCGACCGCCGCAGGGGTGACACATTCTGTCACATCCGGGACTTTTTCACTGCGTTCGACGCCAACCTTCGGCAGCACTTCAACCCATCGGAGTGTCTGACAGTGGACGAAAGTCTCCTTCGATTCAGAGGGCGGTGCCCATTCAAAATTTACCTCCCAAGCAAGCCAGGGAAGTACGGAGTACTGCTCCGCACCGTCGCCGACGCAACGTTCCGCTGCATGTGGAAGATGTGGCCGTACTCTGGCCGGCCCGAGGAGCCAGAGCTATCGCCACCAAACGTCCAGCTTAAAACCGTGCCAGAGATGGTGAAGTTCCTCGTGCAAGAGGTATCCGGCACCGGGCGCAACATCACCATGTACCGATATTTCACGTCGGTACCCCTGGCTGAAGATCTGGCCGCCGATATGGTCGGCACTGTCAACCGAAACAGGAAACTGCTGCCCAAGGACCTGACAGAAACCAGGGGTCGCGAGCCAAACACGACCCTCTTCTGCTTCCGCAACGGGGTGACCCTGACGTCGCACTGCCCTAAGGCCAACAAGGTAGTGCTGCTGATGTCCACCCAGCACCAGATGCCGCTGATCGATGCTGGAAGTGGAAAGCCCGAGATCATGCTGTACTACAACGCAACAAAGGGCAGCGTGGACGTGCTGGACGCGATGGTGGAGGCCTACATAGGCAAGCCTCCTCTGCAGCGCTGGCCGACCGCCATGCTGTTTTTCATGCTAGGCGTGGCACAGGTAAACAGCTCGACCATCCTCCTGCTGAACCGCGGCCAGGGCTCCGCGGAGGTCAGCAACGGTGCACGGCGGGAGATGATGTTGAGCCTGGGTCGTGGTCTCCTGATGCCACACCTGCAGGCAAGGATCGCCAACCCAGCTGGGCTAACCAGTCACATAACGTCAGCGCTGGCGTGTGCCACTGGAGACTACGGCAGAAAAATCCAGCAGCGACGGACCACCGAGACTCAGGACAGAGGACGCTGTGTGACCTGCCTCAGCGACATCAAAGGCAGCCGGAGCTTCCGGGTGCTCAAGAACAAGCTGTCGAAGCAGCCCGCATGCGACATCTGCAAAAACTACGTGTGCAAAAGGCACAGCAAAGCAGCCAGGGTGTGCAATCCTGAGTGCGCGCAGGCCGCAGGGTGACCATGTTCTGAAAGATGCATGCACATGTGTACGAAATGTGTTTTATTTTCTGTTGTGCACCACAGTACTGAAGTGGAAAATACATGACCAGCGCATGCCTAATGAAGCGTTTTTTTTTTCGGCTATGAATATGACAGAGGACCAGCGATCGGCCAGTTTTACCCCGATATAACTTTGCTCCCAGATAATACGGTGCAGATAAATATCAGCAAAATATTGTTTGCTTTTGTTGGTGTGATCTTTATTATTTTAGGTATTATTATATTACATTATGCATTTATGTAGGAATGTATGGCATGTACGCATTTTTGAGACAGTTAGTCGTCTTCGTGACGAAAAGTTAGCCTACAAACATGCATTGGACAGTATATTGAGATAAAAAACACAACTTGACCTCTTGACCTTATTTGACCTCGCTTATGTCCTCTTGTATAATAATGAGGTACATATATAACTTTTCTGACATTTATTCGTGCTCAGGGCGAAAAATGAACATGTAAACATGTATCACATAGCATGTTTACAGGTTAAGTTGAACCTAAGCTCAACTTGACTTCCTGACCTGAGGTCATGGAAGTTAGTCCGACGTCAGAATGGCTGGAATATGTATTTACTGTTGCATAGTATATGTATTTACTGTTGCATAGTATATGTATTTACTGTTGCATAGTATATATATTTACTGTTGCATAAAACCGTGCAAGCATGGCCCAAGTTTATATCGATAAGTGAACTGTATGCGTCGTAAATGGTACACATATTTGCTACCAATTGTAGGAGATGTAGGAGGGCAATTAGTAGGGTCGGATGTACCTAGCGGTGCTCTGTAATTCTTGCCTATTTCGCTGTAATTAGTAAACTTCATGGATGATAATGCATCTTAATATGTTCATCAAGTAATGTAGCTCATATATTTCATATTTCGATCATTCTAAAGCGGGCGATTAAGGAATTAATTGTATTTAAAGTTGTACCATTTTGGGTTCATTCTGAAAAATTCGCATTGACCTCGCAAAGACATTTCTACTTGATTTTTCATTCAGTTCCTCGTGCAAATTGTCAAGACTGGATCTTGCAATTCAGCGAGTGAATAATCAGAGAAGTAGCACAGCAATCTTTGGCCGAAGAGCGAGATGTTATTGAAGTGAAATTCAATTGGGCAGAATTCAGTTCGATAATGGATTGTCCGACAATCAGTTGAATTGAATGTGAATACAACTTGTTTAGGTATGTCCGAGGAAACTGAACCGAAAAGAGTGGAGACGAGTGCGGTCCAGTGTTTGGTAAGTCAAGAGCCAGAAAGCATCTTTGAAGACGACACGCCCGATATTAATCGGCGTCAGTTAGCATCACTGGATGAAATTATCATTGCCAACGCCACGTCTGCTCAGAAGAGACCGATAATTACGGAGTCTAACGCCATCTTCTCCGGCCATTATGACCCAGCTGCGGTGCGCTGCGTCCTGGCGTCTTTAGACGAATCGGACCTTCGCGAACTCCGAGGGCAGCTGCACGCTGCACTGCAATCTGTTGTTCCCGCTGCTGCTGGACGCCCCCTCAGCCGCCGGGTTCAAGGCAATGTTACCAGCCTGGCAGATGATTGTTGGGCCCTCGGCTACTCGGCGGCGCAGGGCGTGCTGACCCAGCGAGCCAATGGAGCCACGCTGAAGCCGGCAGGTCGTATCCCGCTCCCGCCGCCGAGTCCGGCTCCGCCTTGTGATGGTTCCTCGGCCAAGACCGGCCCCACTGTTGCGTCGCTGGAAGCGATAATCAACAACCAACTTCGGCTGGAGCAGTCCGTTGCCCATTTACGCACTAGCAGGACCGCCTTGGAAGCACGACTGAAATCCCTGGAGGACGAGTCGGCCAGGCTGCGAGAGGAATGCGCAATCCGAGACTCGCGAATCGCCCAGCTGGAGTTGCTTCTTGATAGTAGTCTTGATAGCCTTTTAGCACGCGACCCCCAGCCACCACAACATGCAACTACGAATCCAGGAAGTGCTGGTCCTGGAATGAAGTCTGTGCTGCAAGGTAGCGCGGCCGAGCCTCCTGGTGCAACTCCGGACGTCCCGTCCGGAGCTGCCGCATGCCGTGGCCCGGAGACCCAAGTTGATGCCAGTGCCGTAGCAAGGGAAATCGCAGCCGGGATTGACCTCCGCACCCTGGGCGGAGCCATTGCCTCTGCGCCCCAGTGGCGCGCTGGTGAGTCGGACGTTGACAGCGAGCCGGACCTGCCCGTGACGACTGCTGACCCGCTCCGCCGCCCTCTGCGCTCCAGTGGCGCGCTGGTGAGTCGGACGTTGACAGCGAGCCGGACCTGCCCGTGACGACTGCTGACCCGCTCCGCCGCCGCCTCGGTACGGCAAATTATCCGAGCCCCACGCCCGCTGCGCCTTCATCGACTCGACCGGCCGCCGCTGCCCCCGGCTCAGGTATGGGGCCAGTCGATCTCTCGGTGTGTCCCGGCCAAGTAACAGGAACTGGGCCTGCATCCGACCTAATCCTGGATCCTTCTGTCCGCCCAGTGGCTAACATAAAGAAGTTCACCCTTGAAGGCTTCCGCCCTGATGTCGCTGATCGGAGCGTGCGAAGTCTGGTATGGGCAGTAGTCCGTAATCTGCATGATTTCCAGCGTCTGCCACGCCACGATGCCGCCGCCCCACCAGCCAAAGCTTACCTAATTGAGGTAGATGCAGCTGACGAAGCTCAGGTCATGAACCCGTCCAGCTGGCCGGCAGGCCTGACAGTGCGCCACAAGTCCGATGCTGCAAACAACAGGCCAAACGGCCGTACGTTTCGGCGTGTCGGACCAGCATCCGACCGCATCCAGGTTCTCATGGCCTACTCAACGACGGGTCTGCATCAGGACAGAGTCCTCGAAACAGCCGTGCCGCGCCTCCGCGAGGACTCACCCGAGAATAGGGCCAGGCGCCAAGCCGGAGCAAGACAAGCAGTCGAGTCGCAACACCGCGAGACCGAGGCACCCCGGGGTGCCACCATGAGCACGGCGAGTGGCAGACAGTCGGCTCCAATCGCCGTCGGCAACGCCGGGATGCCGCCGGCCGCCGAGGTCACGTGCCGCCAGGGAATGGCGTCCTGCCAACCAGCGCCGCAACTGGCAGAACCCCTGGGAACAGGTCGAGCCTAGCAATAGGCACCTATAACTGCGAGGGCTTCCTCTCAGCTGCGCACTACATCGCAGACTGTCTGCTGCCTACGTGCGAAATCCTCCTTTTGTCAGAAACCTGGCTGTCCCGCTCAGAGGAATCTACTCTGGTCAGTGTCGTTTCGTCGCTGTTTTCTGCCGAGTTCCACTGTTCACTGCAGTTTGCGATGGAGCTGCCTCCACGCGCCGGTGAGGGCAGACCGCGGGGCGGCGTGGCTCTGGTATGCCGTCGCTGCACTGGGCGCAGCTTTCGTACCATCGATTGCGATGACGCACGCCTTTGCGGTGTCACCATATCAGATCAAGGTAAGCCCCTGCTGAACATTATCGGATGTTACATGCCATATTGGAATTCGTCGGGAGCAAACGTGGAGCAGTACGCTACAGTGATTAGCAAACTCGATGTCATTATCTCATCACTTCGGCCATCAGCACCTGTTATTTTAGTCGGAGATTTCAATTGCACCTTGTCCCCTCTGCCTGCCGAGTTTCGGCCTTCAGTACCGCCTGCAGGGCTTCACTCCCCACAGCGCGCTGATGCAGGATTTACTCGATGATAATGGACTCGTGGTCGCTGAATTTCACTATCCCCAGGCTGTGTCCTATACATACGCTCGTGGTGGCTGTCAATCCCACATAGTTCACATTGCAATACCACAACGCGTCATGTCCAATATGCAGGGCTGCACCATTTTGCCTGCTGATCAGGACAACTTGAGCCCGCACCTACCGCTGATATGCAGGATGATCGTATCTGCGCCTCCACGTGCCGATTGTTCCGCCCACCCAATAGGCAATGTTGCCGCGCAATCAGACGTACTTGTTTGGAACTGTGCAGAGAAGCTGCATGCGTATAACATATCATTGGAGGAGTTACTAGCCACCCACCTACCTACCTGCGGCGATTCTCTGGATGAGCTCGATGCCACGATCACGAGCTGCATTCATATTGCTGCTCGTAACGCCGGGTGCGCCAAGCCGCGGAGGCGTCCCAGATCCTGGTGGACTCCTGCCGTGGCAGTTGAACGAGACCGGACACGCTTCTGGCGCCGGCTGTGGCACCAACAGGGGCGCAGTCAGACCTTCAGAAAGGGGGGGGGGGGGGCAAGCCCCTGGGAGAGGCCCCCCACCCAAAACAAATACCCCTGGATATGAAAAACTCTACGGATTTCGGCCACTTTATTTTGTGAGGCCCCCTTTTTAAAAAAATTCTTCGTCTATTTTTGATGAGCTGGATTGGACCAGGACCCTCAGTAGGCATTATACTGAGCGCATTACTAATTTGTATTGTTACGTAAAGGAGAGAAAACATATCTTAGCTGACAACAGGTGGGGGTCGTCTTTTGAGTGTGGGGGCAGCTGAAATGACGAAAAATGTACCCCGATTTTGATACGTGTATGCGTGCCTTTGCAGCATTTGTTATGTGGATTTTCATGTTATAGTAGGTAGGTATGTACTTGTTAGTTAGCGCCGCGAAATTTTTACGGTTTTGCCTAATAAAACCCAGAAATATAGACGCTGTGCCTTGTAGCTCGGATAATAAGCTAAAAATGCTATTAATTCAATTCAGCGTTACGAAGAACCGTTGATGATGACTATGGCTTCGTCATGACGATGACTACCGATGTGACGCCGCGAAGTGGCATGAAAATGTGAATTTTAGGTCCTGGAAAACGAAATGTTAATATTGGAACCAGACCGTGAGGTGAGATGGCTTGATGAGATGGTCCTGGCCTGTTTCCACTATTAGCTCTTCGGTCCAGCAAATTGTGCACCGCTGGAGCAGCTTCCGGGTGCCGATCTCCTCGTCTTTGCGTTCGCGTCGCCTTTTTCGGAACTCGGCAAACTAGCTAAACATGTAGCCTGCTTGAAACTTAAAAGTGAATATTTTATGAAGGGAATGGGCACTGGGGCCAGCAATTCCTGCCAAGGAGAGCCTCTGCCAGACACTTAATGAAATTCTTTTTCCCATTTTCCAAATTTGTATAAGGAATTGCGAAACTTATGTCATGCCGCGAAGCGGCGCGAAATTTTCCAGTTTTTGACACTAGATAGGAGGATTTTGACTGCACTGCAAAGGCAATTTTTACGATAAATTGTTCATTTTTCCCGCAAAAGGTGGGGGCCCCTTGGCAAGCCGAGAGGCCCCTGCTCAGACTCTAATAGCCTCTGGGCAGGTTCGAGAGGCCCCTGAACAGGATCAATGGACCATTGGGAAAGCTCGAGAGGCCCCTGAACAGACTCTAATGGCCCCTAGGCAGGTTCAAGAGGCCCTTGAGCTGACTCAATGGGCCCCTGGGCAAGCTCGAGAGGCCTCTGGGCAGGCTCTAATGGCCCCTGGGCAGGTTCGAGAGGCCCTGAACAGACTCGATGGGCCTCTGGGAAAACTATAATAGGCCCCTGGGCAGGTTCAAGAGACCCCTGAACATACTCAATGGGCCCATGGACATGCTCGAGAGGCCACTGGGCAGGTTTGTTAGGCCGTAGGTGGGCTCAATTGGCCCCTGGACAAGTGGACATGCTCTAGAGGCCCCTGAGTTGGTTTTGAGGGCCCTGAATGGGCTCAATGGGCCCAGGGCATGCTCTAAAAATCCCTGGGCATGTTTTTTGCGCCCTTAAGTGGGCTCAATGGGGCCCCTGGACATGCTCGAAAGGCCCCTGGACAGTTTTTTGGGCCAATCGGTGGGCTCAATGGGCCCCTGGACATGCCCAAGAGGCCCCCTGGGCCGGCTTCGAAAGCTCTTCAGTGTCTCTGAGGGCCCTTGACATGCACCAGAGTGACTCTTGCCTGGTTTGAGGGTTCCTCTGTGACTTTTTGAAAGCCATTTAGCTAATGCAAATGGTATCTGGGCCAATCTCGGCGAGGTCCCCTGTGACCCGTAAGGGGGGGGGGGGCAATTGCCCCCCTTGCCCCCCCCCCCTGGCTGCGCCCCTGGGCACCAATGTGGCCGGCCTGCTGCCGCAGCTGTCAGCAACTGCTACTATGCAGCCAGGCGAGCCTATCGCCGGGCACGCCGAGCAGCAGCCTCGGCTCATATTGAGGCCAGTCTTCTCCGGACGCTGCGCCGATATCGCAATCTGAACGCTTTTTGGCGCCGTGTCCAGCGTGTCCGACGCGGTGGCTCACCTTTTGTTTTGGTTTGGAACTTGGCCCCTCCGACTTCCGATCCCACTTCCAGGCGGTACACCAGGATAGCCATGATCAGCTGAGTCCCGAGCAGCAGCGAATCTCTGACGCTGTGGAAGCACGCGTGGCCGCGTACAGAGACGACATCCGCACCTGCATCGCCACTGCAGATCAGGTAGCCGGTCTGCTGTCTCGCCTTGAACGCGGCAAGGCTACAGGCATGGACGGCGTGACGTCAGAGCACCTCGTACACGGACGATCACCCGCGCTCATGGCAGCACTGGCGCGCCTGCTGTCACATTGCCTATCTACATGCAGTGTTCCCGCCTCATTCGCAGATAGCAAGGTCGTGCCACAGTTAAAGAAGTCCAACGTAGACCCGAACTGCATGGACAATTACAGGCCGATCGCCATCACTACATGTGCATCAAAGCTGCTGGAGCTTCTGGTTATGGACGAGCTGAAGTCGTCTTTCAATCCGCACGACCTGCAATTTGGATTTGTATCGAAACGCGTTTCTGCTCAAGCATCCCTTCTAATCGGCGAGACTGTTCAGTTCCACCGACGAAGAGGGCTGTCCGTATTCTCGGCCAACCTCGATGCACGTAAATGCTTCGACCGCATCTGGCACGACGGCCTTTTCTTCAGGCTTGCAGAACACCTGAGCGTGAACTCCTGGCTTCTGCTTGTCAGCTGGTATCGTCGGCTTTCTGTTCAAGTGATCTTCGGAGGCACCACCTCGGAGCAGTTCAACATCCATCGGGGAACGAGGCAGGGCGCCATATTATCACCAGCACTAGCAAATATATTCCTGTCCCCACTGCTCCGGACCTTGGACAGCAGCGGCTGCGGTGCCCACCTGCACGGCCACCATGTGCCTGCAGTTTGTTATGCCGACGACCTGATGTTGTTGTCGACTAATGCCAGGAACCTCGCAACTCTCTTGCGGCTGGTTGGGAACTTCGCTGAGAATTGGCGCCTCGAATTTGTTCATCCGGAGCCGTCAAAAACAAAAAGTCACTGCATTGTCTTCGGAAGTGAGCTCCTGGCGCATGTACCCACCTGGACCTTGTCAGGTCAGACGCTTCAGGTGCGCCCTCAGACGGAGCACCTCGGCGTTGTGCTGGACTCCCGCCTGTCAGTCGCGCAACATGTGGAGCAGCGCACCAAACGGGCCCGTGGCGCCTTCTATGGCCTCACGCCTGTTGGAATGCTCGCCAACCGTCTCTCTGCAGCAGACAAAACATACCTGTGGAAGACAGTGGTGATGCCAACTCTGATCTTTGGCTGCGAGACTGCACCTCTCACACATTCAGATGTGGAGCGCTTAAATGCCCGCCAAGCCGCTTGCATCAAGGGCGCCCTGGGACTGCCACGCACTTCCCACCACACCGCTTTGCTTACTGCCTTACACGTGCCCCCCATACACGAATCGCTCAGAGGCTCCATATTTCAGCGTTTTAGAGCAACCTTCCGCTCGTCCCATCGACTGCATCAGATACATATCTCGGGTCTCGCTCAGCTCGCTGTGAACCCTGATGCACTTACTAGCTCATTCTTGTCCCAAGTGTATGCAATGTGCAATAATGATTTCGGCGTCATCCTGAACATCGCTGCCGGTCGCATTGACCATGAACGTGTGCGCACGCCCCGTAGCCCAAGTGGGCTAGTAGACAGCCCAAAGTCCATATGGCAGCACGGCGTACATTTTCCTACTAGGCCATAGGGTTCCATGTTAAAAAACCATTTTACGGGCCCACGTTTTTTTTCACCTGCAACCGATACGACAATACAAAGTAGCTAGAAATGAAGCGTGAACATTTTTATTTCGATTTCCGGGTTCAAAAGTGTACGCCGTGAGGTTCGTTTTCGAGCTATTAAGCATCTCGTGAACCCATGCAGATCGAGCGATGGCCAAGCGCGGGTTCGAATTCCGCTGCAGACAACAATTTTTCAATTCGACGGAATGAGGAAACGACGTGAATAGTCACTGACTGTGGCCTTTTTGAAATATTATATTATTGCTAATGATCTCATATCAACTAAATAATTAATGTATTATATATTCATTAATGCATTTATTATTTAGTGTATTATCATGTGAGAAGACCATTAGTAATGCAATAATATTAAATACAGGTATCGTACGTGATTAGGAATATCATACTTTAGCCAACATACTGTGGCAAAATATCCGATCTAGACATCAGTATTCTTGATTTGCACTATATATATTATATATATATATATATATATATATATATATATATATATATATATATATATATATATATATATGTATATATATATATGTATATATATATATATATATATATATATACATACACATACATATATATATATATATATATATATATATATATATATATATATATATATATATATTGTCAATATATACATATATGGATGAAATTCAAGCATGCTTATGACTAGATCAGGATATAACTACTACAACAGAGCACATACAAATGTGATATTTAAAATCACTAGCGGATCCAGGGGAAGGGGGCATGGCGGCCATGCCTCCCCCCACAAAAAAAACACCTGAAATCGGAGCAAAATTAACTACCGTTCTGGATACGCCAATATCTAAAATCATGTGCAATGCCTTTATATTGAGATCAATCACATATATTTTATATCCCCCAGGCCTGAAACCACCGTTCTGGATCTGCCAATGTTTAAAATCACGTGCAATGCCTCTATAATGAGAACAATCACATATATTTTATATAACACATGTTTCACACCAAGGAAAATACACAAGAGTGAACAGAATGTGAAAACAAACTGCATGACATCAACGCTTGTGCCGGGGAAGCCCCAGATAGCCGACTACAGGAGCCCTCTTCTGCTACTGCTGAGCCGACTACTGCTCATCCTAAGATACATACCAAGTTAATATCTTGTCAAGCACCCCAGGGACTGGACCAACGCCACGCTTAGCAACAATATAAATGCAGAAGGCCTCACATGCGCCAGTCACAGTACAAGGCAGCAGACCCGATCGGACTTGCACTATTCAACACACAGCAGTTGCCGCCGAGCTGTCCAGGCTCCGCCGCTTCAGCGCAACAGCCGGATGCAGAAGAATACGACATGAACCCATGGGTGTAGTTTTCCAAAAATAATTGGGGGTGCTGAACGGTTTCCGAAGTGATATATCACAAAACGCAAAACTGTTAGCGAGTGTTTAACATATTTAAAACGACGTGCTCAATTGACAGTATAAACATTGTGTTAGTTTGGTACGCGAATGTATTTTTGTGTTAAAATATGCAAGTACAACGAAAAAATATGTTTGTACTGTTATCTCTGGTATGAAGTACCTTCTCATCACAGACGGATTAACAATAATTGTGTGAAAAACATGGCGATTGAAAAAAAGCGTAGCGATCAAACACACACACAAACACACGTGTGTTTGGCTTGGTCGTCCAAACCTCAAAGAATATCTAACAATCAATCGATCAGGCAATCACTTCAACCGACATCATGTGTGCTGGGATATCGTAGCATTGATAAGACAACATCAAATCCGACTGGTTACACCATTTCAGTGTCTAGTAATGTTCGGCAAACTCTACAAAACAAAACTGAACTGTGAGGTAAGTGTTGCAGGGCGTGCTGAATGGCTGCAGTCTGTACAGAGCATTAGTACAATCACGTATACCATCACATGTATGCTGCTTTTCACGACTACCCTTCGAAACACGACAGACACCGTGCGAGCAAATGAACCGACTCGAAGGTAGCTCTGTCCTTTAGTTCAGCGCCAGCCAAACACGTTCACTCGCTGGGGTGTGCGGGTCGCGAACTGTCGCATCAGAGACACCATGTCCAGGGCATGGAGCTCCTCGGCATACACCGAACATACCGCCGCGTGGTTAAGGCGGGCTTGTGTCATGTTTGAGCGCAGATACGTCTTCAGCCGGCGGAGCTGGCTGAACGAACGCTCCGCCGTACAAGTCGTCGCTGGCGCAGTGAGTATCAGCCGCAGGAGAGACACGCACTCCGGCAGCAGCTGGGACAGGTGCGGCTGGCGAAGAGCACTGACGGCGTCTGGCAGGCTGCGCAGCGGAATGCTTTCCTGCTGACAGACATCCTGCAACATCTGACAATGCAGCGCCAGGCGTCCTTCGTCCAGGCGGTAGAAGGCGGCGGTGGCCGTCACATCGTCGGCGTTGGCCGTCAGCAGCGCTGACTCGGCCTGGGCGACCCGCTGCTCGTCAGCGACGGCGGCCTCCGCGTCTTCGTCGACTCCGTACCGCGCTCCCAGGGACGCACAGAGGCGGTCCACAGCCAGAAGGTAGATGGGGCGGTACTGATCCTCCGGTGTTTGAGGGCGATACGGCTCACTGCCCTCGTCAAGCCGGCGCGGTGGCCGGACCACACGCTTCAGCGACGGAGGACTCACGCCCAGCTCCTCAGCCTGGCTCACTGTAGCAGCGTAGAATGAGCTGAACCGGGACCGCTGGCCCTGAACTGCACCGCGCAGAGTGCTCACCAGCTGCAGGTTGGCAGCCAGCGTTTGCTTCTGGCCCTGTACGCTCTTCATAACTGGCGTTGTCATGCGCAGCAGATGCAGCGCCAGAGCCACGCCAAAGAAGAACTCGAACGACAGCATGCGCCGCGCGTGGCCACTGGCGGTGCTCGCTTGGTCCGGTCCGGTGCTCGAGTCCTCGGCGATGGCTTCCAGTGTTTCCACCACCGCGATGTAGTTCCGGATGAGGGACGCCAGTGACGGCTCGCTGCAGGTCCACCTGGTTGGGCAGAGTGGGCGGAGGGAGCTTTCAGCTCCGTGCTGGACCAAGCAGCAGAGGCGTTTTGGAGAGTCTCTGAAGAAGACGATGATGCGAGATACCTCCTGGATGGTGTCACGCAGTGACCGCACCCCGTCCATGCAGTCCTGGACTGCCAAGTTCAACCGGTGGGCCGTACAGTGGACGAATACGGCTCTCGGTTCTTCAGCTTTGATGCGAGCTTGAACACCTGAGGACCAGAAATATTGTTTAGATACAAACATCGGATTTTCAGCACTTAATCACAATCGAAATAAACTAGTCCCTTTACCTGAACTGGTGACTTCCTCGAGTGACCTGAACAATAAAGGAAACAACCCAGTTTGGAAAGTCCTTGAAATTCACTACCAAATTCCGAAAAAAATCACGTGTTCATATGATCATATGAATATTTGATTGTCATCCTAAAAATATTTGTGAATTTTAGAGTTATGGAGAAAATAAAAAGTCGCAATTTCGTGTTATAGCTTCTCGCGGGCGAATGACTGTGATTTCCGTTTTTTTTACGTTGGATACCAAACTGCTAATGTCATTATAAAACTGGGTTGTTTCATTAAACAATATGCTTAGTGTGCGGGAAAATGTCGAAACAGCCATGCACAAAAAAACTAGGTACGTGTACATCATATTTAGCATGAAATCTACTATGTTTAGTGCTTGCTATGGCTATTCAAAGTAAGGTATAAATCAGCTGTGATTACGATCAATCGATAACGTGGATAAGCATCATCCAATTGACTGACAGTTGTTCAATTTGGCCAGTTCACATATTATGGTTACGAGAACGTCGCATTTTTCTTACCGTTGAACTTGCCAGCCATGTTAGCAGCACCGTCATAGCACTGCCCTCGGAGTTGCTTCAGGTCCAGATCGAGACGGAGCAGCGCGTCCTTGATGACCTTGGACAGGACGAGTGCGGTAGTCGACTCCACGCTGTACAGTCCGACAAGTTGTTCCTCGACCTCCAGCTGTTTGTTGACAGAGCGAAGACAGATGGCCACCTGTTCGGTACCGGCGCTGTCTCGAGTCTCATCGGCCATCACAGCGAACACCTCCCCACGCACGTTGTCGGCGATCTGACGAACGATAGCTGAAGCCATCATCCTCATTTTGGATTTCTGGAGACGTGAATGTTTGTTTCCGCTCCCGCCATTTCTTCAGTGCCGGACAGTTGCGCTCCGATTGGTCCAGGAGTCGCTGCAGGTTGCCGGTTTCCTCCTCCCTTCGTCGCATCGGTAGTCCCTGTCCAGCGAGGTAGGCAATGGCGTGAAAAATGCAGCTGAGCGCCTCCCGTGCGTCGGCAACGTCTCTGGCTTTCCCTGTAGCGGACATCATGGCAGTGGCGCTGGGCTCTGTCGAGGTCTTGAGGCGGGCGACTGCGGTTCTGTGTGTGATGCTTTCTTCATGTTTGGCGAACCTTTCCAGAGCCTTTGCCCAAGATCGGAAACCACAAGTGATGAATGCCCCATCCGTCTTTAGACCGCAGTCGAGAAGCTTCATGGCATACGCCTTTTTGCATAGCGTGCACGTCACTGAGTCCGAAGGGCGATCGTACTCCAGCCAGCTGTAGTTTTTCTTCCAGCGGTACTGGAAACGCCGCTTATAGCCGCGTACCTCACTGGACGAGGATGAGGCTGGGTGTGGTGTCGATGACGTAGATGAATGTGCAGCAGGCTCGACCTCGGGCACAGCAGGATCGTCTGCTGAAGAATTCAGAATAAGTATAAATATAAAGCAGACTTCAAGGGTTAGGCGAACAGACGACTATTTAAAACAAGCTTTGGGAAAATGATGGCATGTGACGTAGGTAACTGTTGGTATCCACTTCCAATCCGTTCCGAAATAAAGTAGTATTTACGAATTACGTTTATCTTAATATTTAATAAATTCCTATATGGTGTGTACAAATGTTACTCGCTGTGCCAGTTAGGCCGATGAAGTGATAAAAAATACCACGAAACGTCCGCATTACTGAGTTTTAATTGAATTTAAACGAATACCTGATAACTATATTAGCCCTCGCACTGCCGGAAGGGGGCACCTATCGACCCCGACGTCATTAGAGGTCAATTATCGTTTTTGGGCAATAATTCGCTTATAATAATAATTCGCCAATTCGCCTATGGCTAACATTCCGCTTCAAACAGTGTTCTATGAATTTCCATGTGACCTTGGGTGGTTGAAATAAATAACTGAACTTGCAACAGCAATAATGACGGTCGGCTGAGAAGGTGAAAGATGTCTTACCTGGACAATCCGTATCCACAGAGGTAGGAGGCGGACGAGTCGTGCTAGATGGCAACGATGATTCTTCAGCGACAGATCTGAAGAAAAAATAAACCGAAGTTAGATGTCGATAAATGGTACCGAAAGGACCACAACCCTGTCAATTTTTCTCGGTCCCTCCCAAAGCGTAGCCAGTAGCGCAGTCAAAGCGGAAAGGGAGCCGAATTTTACCAAACTTAAGTTTTTGAAAAAGAGGGCCCGTCAATTTTCAAAACTTGCACATTTCTGGAATCATCAAGGCGTCAGCTTTCGAGTGGTATGCTTCAATAGTCTTGACCCCTCCGACCCTTTACAACGAACCGTGCGAAACATCCACTCCCGCCCGGGTATTTCTGCCGCGCTCCTTAAACCAGTCTGCATCCGCTTTTACGTCTAGCGCCCACCGATGCGTGAAAAAACGACCGTTTTGCGCGTGGCATCTTACAGGCGATCCTTACCAACAAATTGCGATAATGTCTGACACTTGGTATGCATTAAAAGTGGCTAAAATTCAATCTTACCTGCGTCGGAAGAAACTGCTGATCACCGCCTGTTTCTTCATCTCTATGTCAGCGGTGGGGCCTTGACCTACGCCATGCACTCACCACATGAGCAAACCAAATCCTAGCGCACGCAAACCTGACGTAAATAATCGAATCGAAATGTTGAACGTGTTTAACGATGTTGAACAAAATTACAATTTTTGTTTCAAATCGCGCAACCGAAACACTGCGTCATCCCGTTGCAGCAGACAGCAGCAGCAGACAGCAGTATGTCAAGAACAATAAAATGACAAATAGGTATGCCAAATCGTTGAATATTAGGTACCTATGTAAACCAAATGATCTGACATAATGAATTAAATTTGAAGTGATATCTGCAGGATGCATTTCAAAAAATATTTTTTATTGTCAATTGATACCTACGATCCAACAA
The DNA here is from genome assembly GCA_036785665.1 of Chirona hameri. Taxonomy (NCBI): domain Eukaryota; kingdom Metazoa; phylum Arthropoda; class Thecostraca; order Balanomorpha; family Balanidae; genus Chirona; species Chirona hameri. The sequence goes on along the minus strand of JAXIVJ010000419.1, from coordinate 98,628 downwards.
AATCATCTTTTTTAAACAACTTGACTCTTTCATATGTGGCGCTCTTGCGACGTTCCAGTTACGACTCTTGTCTTGTCTCTTGTTTGACGCGTGACCAAGTGTACCGTGAGGCTTGAGGTGTGCCTAAAGTAATATTATCCAATATATATTATCCTGGGTAAGACCAAGGACCTACGGTAAGATTCACACCAGAGTCTAGTTGCTGTCAAGTCGAGTAGGCAGGTACTGAAGTTTCAAATTGGTAGACAGAAGCATCAACTACCAAGCACATGCTGATGCTAGATGCTGCTCACCACTTTTCTCATTTTTGTATTTCTTGTCATACATACCTACCATCTGCCAAGTGCTTGGTATTTACTTTAGTTTAAAAGTGGCTGTTCAAAATCCACACATGTTTTCACAGTGTTGCAGGCAGGCGCGGATCCAGTGGGGGGGGGGGGGGGGGGGGGGGGGGGCAACCTTACCTGGTTCTCTTACCTGGTTGGGTTCCTCAATGTCAGAAGAGTTAAGGCCATGGCCCCCCAAAGGTCTTATTTTTTAACATTACACCTATGGCAGTGCATGGAAATAAATTTATTTTTTACGCTTGGCCCCTCCAAAACCCGTTTGACCCCTCCCAAAACACTGGGCTGGATCCTGCACTGGACACTGGTTGCAGGTCATATCAAGGTTATCATTGGGTAATAACTAATATGTTGATTCTTAATAAGAGGTGTTTTTCGGTCAAAATCACATGATGCCTATCTACTAGTACCTTTCTGTGGTGGCAAAAACTGTCTTTCTTGTATTGCCACAAGGTTCATGCCTTGCCTATGCCTAGGCTTGCATAGGCCTTGCATTGCAGCATTTTTGCATGTTTTAGGTATGATTATGTTATCTATTTCTGTCAATTCACTACAGTGCTAGGTAACTTGGAAACATTGTGGGTGCTCAAATGAGTCAGGGGGTGCTGAGACAAGGATTGTGGGTGCTCAAGCACCCACAAAGAGATATAAAGTTACGCTTATGCATGAACCAATAACTTGTATGTACAAAGTTCTGCAAACAACCAATGAGTACATACAAAATTATCTCAACACTGTCGCCAAATTCAGCCAGTTAGGTGTCAAGGATGTATACTACGAGCGAGGCCGAAGGCCGAGCGAAGTCTTACCAAACTTGCGGGGAAAACAATATTGAGCGGCCTGATATGAAATATGAAGAGAGCAAAATTCTTTGGACCCAAAAAGTCCAGAAAATGACACAAATTCCAAGGCTGTTAACACGACAATGACTCCTCACAGAGCTGACAAAAATTAAATAATTAAATTATCCACTAACTAACCAGAAACTGGAACATAAAGCGGGACGCGGACCAATAAATACCCTGCCGTCGGTGACGAAGAATGCCACTGCACGGGAGTGAATGCAAAGGCTGTACAAATCTGTATTATTTTTGATTGAAACACGAACGCCATATTTGCCGCGAATGTCGTGCATCCATATTCGGTATATTATTCCAAATCTGGTAGGGACCTTCATTTGTTGGTATGTTTTCTAGTTTTATAGTATATTTTTTTAGTATATACTAAAACAAACTTTGGAGTACCCAGTGTTCTATTGCCCTGGTAGACAGTATCAGGCTGGTACTGTCTGGACCTCAGTGCCAAGCAACAAGACGCTTGCTGAGACTGCTTACCTCAGCGTAGTACTTTCAGGAGGCTACCGAATCCAACCCAGTTCCGTCCAAGCAGACGGATGAGGAGTAGGTATACTCACTGCTGTTCTGTTTCTGTTTCTATTATGTTTATGTATGTACTTGTCATATTGTGACGCCTAATAAATATTGATTGATTGATTGATTGATTGATAGCCTGACCCGCTCTGTATATCTTACGCGACTCTAATTTTGTAATTTAGCTCCAAATCATGCGCTATGAGAATCAATTAAATACTTTTTACTTGACCTGACCTGTGACGTCATCAGTGACGTCCAGGTCAACACAAATATTTTTTTGTCGAAGAAATTTCCTGGGCTATCGATTGCCGTTTGAGTCAGCGCGATCGTGCTATTGGTTAGACATAAAGACATAAAAGAAAAGTGCAACAAAGAGCCTCTTGGGCCCATCCGAGGTTGCACCCCACCCCACCCCCCCCCCCCCTCCACCAGTCTCGCCCCTTCAAATCACCTTACTCTACCTGCATAAAAGAAGGCTAATCCCACGAGTATTTATGAACTAATCCCTTCTCTGTAAAGTATTTATCTAATCTAATTTTGAAGGAAGCAAGTGTCACTGCATCAGCGACATCCCCTGGTAGCATATTCCAATGTCCTACAACCCTTCTACTGAAAAATGACTGTCGTAGCCTAGTCCTACTTTGTTTCATAATGAGTTTATGCTGATGACCTCTACCTCGATTTTCCCTATTGAACTCAAACATACCCTTTAAATATCCAGAATGCTGACTATTTACAAATTTGAAGACTTCAATTAGATCTCCTCTTAGCCTTCTATATCTAAGTGAAAACATACCCAATTTCTTTAATCTATCTTCATAAGGTAAACCACCAAGACAATTAACCATTTTTGTTGCCCTTTTTTGAACTCTTTCTAACAACCAGCAATCTTTCTCATATGTTGGAGACCAGGCTTGTACACAGTACTCCAAATGTGGTCTAACGTATGCACAATACAGTTTTGTTATTACCTTTTCACTCTTGTAGGAAACATTTCTGTTAATGGCCCCTAGCATTCTAATCCGAAGATACAAGGCCCCTCCCCCCCCCCCCCCCCCCCCCCCCAGTGAGTCGTGTTACAGAAAATACCCCAGTGACTGCCGGGTTAAGGAAAAAGTGATGCGGTACCCAAGATTTGACATCGCATGCACTCTTTGACCTGAGGTCAAGCGATTGACCTCAGCGATAAATGCTTGCAGGGTTCGAATAGACACCAACATTTTGAATAAGTTTGAACACAATCGGTCGGTAAACAACGAAAGTATTTGGACGGCTCGTTAAATGGATTCGTCTTTCCTTTGTGTCTTTTCAGGTGACCTGAGGTCAAACGGTGACCTAGATATGTCAAGCGAGTTCATTTTCTTTTAGCGCTTTTAACGCGTCTTGTTGCTCCTTACTTGTGTTGACAGAATCATTTGTGTGACTTTTGTATATTTTCATGATCGAACTCTTGAGATGCCATAGCTGTTCTTCAGTATTTCTAGCTGCTGGTGGAGGTTGTTTCTTATTGGTATCTGGGAACCTAATCCCAGCGAAGAGTTGTCCAGCGGTGTGGGCGTTAGGGGTTCCCTCACCATTCTCCGACTCACTCGTATCAGATAATTCTGAAGCATGTGTAGCAGCAGGATTGTCTTCATTGTTCACAACATTACTAGAATGGCTTCTGGTGTTAATGGTTGCTCCTCGATTGTTGCGTTATTCCCTGTCGGATACAACCTTATCCAACCCGGCCCCCTCTCAAACCATATGGTAGCCCGATCTAGTTTTGGTATACAAATACTACTAGGCCCATAGGGTTTAATGTTAAATTCGCAATTTTCAGCGTGAATTTACAGGAAACATGAGACGGTAATTTGAAAACCTAGATGCTATCGAGTAGAAAATTTCATCTGCAAAAGTTGCTAGAAGGCGTGACGAGAAAGATAGGCAAGGAGTCCCGTTGGTCGTCACATATTCCAGTCATTTACCGAACATTAGTAAAATACTAGAAGAGAAGGAGCACCTTTTGACACGGTCAGATAAACTTAGGCACATTTTTCAGAGTAACATGTTCGTATCATACAGGAGGGGGACTAACCTAAAAGATATTTTAGTACACAAAAAGACCAAACAGCTGGGGCAGATAGATCAAAAGGGTCAAGGGCACTGTGGAAAAATTGTTCGGTGTGCAAAGTTATTTACAGACAGGAGGACAGGGTTAGAGGCCCGGGAGGGAAGGAAACTTGTACATATGATAAAACAATAGGATGTAAGTCGAGGAACGTAATATACGGCATTTTTTGCGAAGTATGTGAGTGTGTGATTTATGTTGGAGAAACGGGAGGAGTACTCTACCAAAGAGTTCAAAATCACCTGTCGACTATACGGTGCGGCAGGAATGAAATGGAGGTAGCAGCCCACTTTAATGGGGAGGGACACCAACTGTCAAACGCCAAATTTGTAGGACTGGAAAAAGTGTGGAAGGGTTGGGTAACGTATAGGAGAGTGCGGGAACAAAGATGGGTAGGCTTATTTGGCACACACCAAAGGGAAGGGGGGCTGAATAAGAACACTAATTAAGTGGGAAGTGGGATTAAGGGGAAGGAAGCTAGCTTCGCAAGTCTTTTTTCCCGGAGGCGGGTTTAGGCTTTTTGGCATGTACAAAATGGAAAGATAAATTTGCGATCTGATATCTGATGTGTTTGCGATCTCTGATCTCTGATCTGTTGCTATCTCTGATCTCCAATGTGCTTGCGATCTCTGAATGTGTTTTGTTTTGAGTGTGGTTTTGTGTACGCCGCCGCACGGAGGTTGTCGGTATAACTATGCCATGTTTTATGTTGAGGTGTTTCGAAACTGTGGTCTTGTTTTGATGTGTGCTTTTCGCTGACGAAGTGGCAATAAAGCGCCACGAAACTGTCCGAACAAGCCGAGTTTTTATTTAATTTACGTCATCAGCCGAGTACAGTATATATATATATATATATATATATATATATATATATATATATATATATATATATATATATATATATATATATATATATATATATATATATATATATATATATATATATATATATATATATATATATATATATATATATATATATATATATATATATATATATATATATATATATATATATATATATATATATATATATATATATATATATATATATATATATATATATATATATATATATATATATATATATATATATATATATATATATATATATATATATATATATATATATATATATATATATATATATATATATATATATATATATATATATATATATATATACATATATATGTATATATATATATATATATATATATATATATATATATATATATATATATATATATATATATATATATATATATATATATATATATATATATGTTTAAGCCACCGAAACGTGAAGATTTGTGTATCGCAGTCATTTAGCAAAGGTAATATTTAACGCAATGACGAACCAAAGACACTGATTACAATCGAATGCGTGAACACGCGTTACGTTTCATCTCCAAACAGGAAACATTGAACACTGATGTGAAATTGATGAACGCAAAGTACATACATACATTTCGCGGAATGAACACTCGGTCACAAGCGGACATAGTGGTGGTCGACAAAAGAGGAACATCGCACGGGTGAACACTGCATATACCCATGAAACAACAAATGTCCAAGACGTCTCCCCTCCCCCGCCCAAAAACAAAAATGAAACAACATACAATTTTGAACGCGGCCTTTCCCGCGACGCCGGCGTGTTGGTCTCTGGGGACCGTGCCGCGCCCGTCAGCAGCGGCGAGTCCGGCGGTGACAGGCCGGCGCCCGGGTCGAGGCAGCAAACGTGACACGTGACCCCTAATCCTCCGGAGCAGTGCGTCACGCCATCTGCCGAACCGCCACCCGGAGTCGGTGGCCACCAGGCCATAGATGCGAGCAGCGCACTGGGGCCAATTCGCACGCAAGAAGCGTCGCTCACTGGCAGACGACGTGCCGCGATGTCTGTGCAGTCCCAACACCTGGTCCAGCTGCTGGTCATAAGTGGCCACCTTCAGAATGTCCATTTCGTCGTACATGACGACGCATTGTCGCTCCTAATCAGTCATGGTCGCCACAATCTTGGCCAGCAGCTCCAGCTGCATGGTTGGGTCATCAGGCCGGAGGATGAAGGCAGCCAGGAGCGTTGCAGCGTCGGCAGGGCTGGCAGCGGGTGCCCATTGCTGCGGAACCACTCGTACTGGCGACGGGACAGATGCACGCGGTGCCGCAAAGCCTCGTGCATTGTCGCATTGAGTACGGACGGGGGTCGCGTCCCGGTGATGAGATGCTCACTGCTCAGCCTGCGGAAATGAATGACATTGTTTACGCAATGGTAACAGTAACTCGGAAAGTATGTTGAGGATCTAGGTCACAACCTGGTAGATAACTGTCATGCTTTCTATACTTCCACAAATATTATGATTATTATATAGAGGAACAGAGAGAGCATATTCATTGTTTTTCTAGCATATTTTATCTTGGGAACTTTCAATAACAGTCTTCCTCATCATGTTCCCACACAACACCTAGCGCAGTATGTTTGACTCTTTTAAGAAACTCGGTGCATCCTAAACACTCAAACTCGCCTTAGGGGTTCTCTCTTTTACTCTTTTTTAAGAAACTTAGTGCATCCAAAACATAACCATAAATAGAACATTAAACCAGTTCCTCTTGAGACCTGACTGCAATGGCATCACCACCTTCTGAAAGTTGAGAGGGGGAGGGAGGCATTTTAAGTATTCTTTCCATGCAATGCCTACAGGCATAATGTTAAAAGCTAAACATGTTGGGTCGCTTCCTCAGTAAGCCTGAGTCCCTTCCCAAAACTAGTTACCATACAACATATATATACAGCATCAATCATATGACAATCATAGTTTTCAAATCACTAACAGCTTCAAAGTCGATTAAATCATCACTGGCCTCACCTGCTGTTCTGTAAACATTCCAGCTTTGGCGGCTGCATGAGGCATCTGCTGAGCCAGAGTCCCCTATGCAGCTGTGTTTTCAGACATGCGAGTTGCTTCTCCAGCTTCTCCTTCTCTTGCTGCAGAACCTTCTTCTCCTCTTCCAGGACCTCCTCCCCTTTCAGCGTGGTGCATCCATGACGCTCAACGTCACTGAAATGAAACATATTTTATATTACATAACCAGCATCATACAAGTAAATACAGAGTACATGTATAAGGTGCTTAGCAAATTAAGACATCATAGATAGTATATTTTTGAGCTTAGGAACATTTAAGTAAAGTTAGGCCAGGATTTTGGTAATACTTCAGTGACGCATGTCCCCAGTTTATCATAGTCTTGAGAAGAAGAAGAATTAGTCAGCTGACAGCATATTTTATTGCAGAGTGAAAATGCCTCCCATCCAAATAATTTTGAGACAGTGAGTGATATGCAAGGTGACATTGTCTGTGGTGGCTGCCGCTGTGCTGTCGACCATCGGTCTCAAATACAAGTCCTGCGCTCCCCAGGAACAGGTTTAGTGCAAGCGTGATAGGGTTTAGTGGTTGACTTGTGTATTACCAGCTCACAAAATAATTTGGCACCATTTTCACTCTGCAACAAAATATGCTGTCAGCTGACTGATTATTCTTCCAGGTACCTCAAGATTACATTAAACTGGGAAGGTGCATTACTGAAGTATTACCAGGATTTTGACGTAGAAGATCCAGATCAGGAATATCAGAGGATTAAAAGTCAATAAAATAAGGAAAAACATAGGACATCATGTCATCACCTGATGGTAGGCCGGAAGGAGGAGGTTGAGGTTGAGGTAGCGGTTAGGATGATTGATGGTATGGTTTCTGGGTCGGGTGGAGGTTCCTCCTCTTGTGTGAAGTTGGTGGAATTTCGTAGAAGTGAGGCTTTAAAATGAATGGAGCACACACGGGGATCAACATGGTCATCAAGTTCCGAATCTTCTCTTTTAATAGCTTGCCACCACCTCAGAGCCAAATCTCTTGCCATCGGAAACGAAACATATTACACTTTCCGGGTCGGGTTTGCACCTTTCGAGCAGCTGTACCGTTGTTGCACCTGGCGCAGCACAACCAGCCATCTTCGTGACCAACGTTGAACTCTCAAGCGTACCTCTGTGGCTCTGTCTTGTCTATAAATATGCACAAATTTAAATCAAACTCAGTCGGAAGAATCGGAAGCTTTCTTCAGTACGAACATTATCTTATGAAAAATGGTCGGGGAACTAAGAGTCAAAACAAACAAATCAAGTTAAGAACAAGTGCGCAATGTTTGTAGCTTACTAGAATGTCACCATATTTAGTTTACATTTAATGTTATTATACTATACTCAGGGTCCCCCTTCAATTTACCCTGATCCAACCATCGTTTTCCATCAGCAAATCTTTCGAAACTTCGCTCCACATCCATTAGGAGGTTGCTATTAACAGACGGTGTAATGCTAAACTTTGGACCGTGCGACAGAAGAAAGATACATATCTATATCCTGATATGTATATGTATGAGTATATGTACATGTATATGTACATGTATATATATATATATATATATATATATATATATATATATATATATATATATATATATATATATATATCTAATATATGTCTATATCTATATCTATATCTATATCTATATATACATCTACATCTATATCTCTATATATTTATGTAATGTTATTTTTGACTGACTTCTCCTTGAGTACTTTAAAAATACTTTGTTCCAAATTGAATATATTTACAAAACCAAAAAGATGAATTTTCGATCACGGATCTTTGTCGAATCAAGTTTCAGTAAAATAAATGTCAGTCATACATCTTAATTCTAACGACACTAGAAAATACAATTATAACAGCACATGCGTTTAATTTCGACAAATCTAATATACCACAACACATATACACAATCATCTGAACCGCATTAGTTTAGGCAATGTAACACATGTCAATTTCGCCACATCTATCCAAAGAGAACATTAGCACACTTCATATCATCTCCATCACATATGTTTTCGCAAAGCGTAGTTCTTCACATAGCGCACTATCATACAATAACTACAATACACAATACTACAACTACACACAATACTCGGAAGAGGGCAAGCCTTTCTTAAGATGGAAACCGGAAAATACCAAACTGTTCGTCAGGCGAAAGACCTACTATAGGAGTGGCCAAGACATTATCATTCATCGACGGGTTTTTCCCCCAATATACAAAGATTCTGTGATCTTCCGGTCCGAGTGGTCTAGCGTCTTCCTCAGTATCTTCACGCTTAACAAAGATTTGTTCCGACTGACAGGATGTTCCTTTCGAAAATGATCACTGAGCGGAATGTATTCCGTTGTGTTCAGCATAATCCTGATATGCTCGTTAAACCTGAGCCTGACCGGTCTTTTACTCCCCCCTATGTATATCTCCCCACAAATTGCACACGCTACTTCATAAACGAATTTGTATCTATACACACACACACATATATATATATATATATATATATATATATATATATATATATATATATATATATATATATATATATATATATATATATATATATATATATATATATATATATATATATATATATATACATATATATATATATATATATATATATATATATATATATATATATATATATATATATATATATATATATATATATATATATATATATATATATATATATATATATATATTTATTTATTTCACTTCGTGAGGCATATTGGGGGAAGGCGCCGAGTCATTTCGCGGGTACCGAGCGCGATGAGCAGCGTCTTTGTCGCGTTAATTTTCAGGCCATTTTTTCCATACCAGTTGGAAAGGACAGACAGACTGTTTTCCATGGATTATATAATCTCATTCAGGTCTTTCAGTAGGCCAGAAACGTACAGTTGCACGTCATCAGCATAGGTGATGATGCCAGTGGACTCATCAGTATTGAGCCGGAAAAGGTAATGCTGATTTTGTTTGGGGGGGGGGGGGGGGTGCGGAGGGGAGTGGTTCTCGCCCACTCCGTAGTCCAGCCAATAGCTATATGCTGTTTTGTTTTCCATGGATTGGATAATCTCATTCAGGTCTTTCGGTAGGCCGGAAACGTACAGTTGCACGTCATCAGCGTAGGTGATGATGACAGTGGACTCATCAGTATTGAGCCGGAAAAGGTAATGCTGATTTTTTTGGGGGGGGATGCGGAGGGGAATGGTCTTGCCCACTCCGTAGTCCAGCCAATAGCTATATGCCGCCGCGGGTGGGGAGGAGAACCACTCCCCTCTGGGGCGGGGAACCGAATGACTTGCGCCAGTAGCCAGACTCGAACCCGGAACCCTTGGATTCCGAGTCAGACGCTATACCAACTGAGCCACCCGGCCCCCAATGTTGATTCGGGGAAGGCCTCGAGTCATTTCGCGGGTACCGAGCGCGATGAGCTGTGTCTTTGTCGCGTTAATTTTTAGGCATTTTTTTCCATACAAGTTGGAAAGGACAGACAGACTGTTTTCCATGGATTGGATAATCTCATTCAGGTCTTTCGGTAGGCCAGAAACGTACAGTTGCACGTCATCAGCGTAGGTGATGATGCCTGATGATGATGATGATGATGGACTCATCAATATAGAGAGATAGGTCGTTAGTGTATATGTTGTGCAGTAATGGCCCAAGAGAAGAACCTTGATAGGATATATATATATATATATATATATATATATATATATATATATATATATATGTATAAAGTATTGGACTTGGACATTTCGTTTCAACTTGAACATTCGGCCGTTGGGCCCTCAACCAATTTGATAAAGTGCCGCCACTGGATAATAATTACATTTGTACTTACTGTTTTTATAAATAATTATGTTTACATAAGTTCTCAGTCTTTTACATCTGCTTTCGAAGCACACAATGTCATAACAACATGCGCCACTTTTGAAATCCGTACCACTTCTCGCAATCTATACTGAATATGCGAGTCTAGGTTTTCGAAATATATTGTTTTTGAGAGTACAAAATCTTTGTGGAGATATACCTTGATAATGTAGCCAAACCAATGCCATATTTAACATTTTCATGTACGAATATCCCTTATTTTCATATTCACTGTGATTTGGAAAAGTGACTGGTTTCTTTAATTGGCGCCATTTACCCCCGTCGTGCAGTTAACCCTCCGGGTTTTGATAACGATTAGTGTCCGATTCCACTGCAGAGCTGGGCTGCAAATTTGGTAGGAAGACTGGATATGTTGCCACGCGTTTTGACATGCATGATTTTGTTACGAAGGTCACACTTCCAAGTGTCTGCTGCTCCTTGCTCGCTGAAGTTGCGGGGGGACAAGGGTATGTTGAGTCTATTGATTTACTTGGTTACAAGTCCGCCTCCATCAT
>JAXIVJ010000419.1:52500-82500 GCA_036785665.1 Chirona hameri | reverse complement strand
CGTTTTTTTGCTGAGGACATCTGCGAAAATTGTCGACATATTAGGCTGTAGGAGTAGGTTAGCTATATTTTAGTATTTTTGCAAGGACTTATACCCATAGATTGTGTCACCATATATAAACAGACTAGAAAATCCATACCAATGTGACTGATATCGGTATTACTTAGGTTTTGAAACACCATTCTGAGTAGTACCAGTGGCGGCGGATCGCATTTTCGGATGGAGGGGCAAAGAAACCCAGGGGCCCCTCGGTATTGTATTGTATTTGACAATTAAAACACTCCAATATTACACTGGCTATTCCGAGCAGCCCCCACCAGTAACAGTTGGCAGCACACGGGCGTTTGGGCGTTAAAAACCTACTACACCATAGGGTTCCCATGTTAAATCGATGATTTCCAGACGAGGCTGGCTCGTAACCTATGGTACAGATTTTAAATCCGACTTCTGGAACAGATAGCTACAAGCCTTAGCTACAACGTTTTGATTCATCATTTTTCGATATTCTTTGGCGTAAAGGAGTTAAATGGGCTTAGGGGTTAAAAAATGTCAACGACCGCTGACCGCTTCCAAATGCTACTGCAGTACTGAAATATACACTACTTCGTAGTAGAATTTAATATGACCGCTTCCAAATGCTACTACATGTGCTGCAAATACACTACTTTGACTACTACTTCATATATTTGCTGGCGTTTAATTCAATAAATAAAGATATAATCTATGGAAATACAAGTTATTGATAGCAAACAATACCTTTAATGTATAATAGACAAAACAATTACGGTAAAAATTATATCTTATCTAATTCATTTGGGCGTTATATTCCGTGTTCTACCTGTTCTATTACCCTGATTACGTGTGTCGTGTCATAATTAGTAAGTGAAGACATGTTAAAAACGACACTCGGCACATTGCACACAATAAGATCAGAGCAAATAAATCAGAGACAAATCCCCACATTCACAAACACACATGCACACGTACGCACACACAACACACAGCATACACAACAAGCATATCGCACACACAGCATACATAAGTCTGCCACTGGCTGAGATATACACATTCGAAAAGACAAACTAACTCACATCATACTACTAAAAGGTCATGTACCGCACGTTCAAAAGCTCTGTGGCAGAAGACGGACCTCTGGCGGCAGCCTGTTGTACTGCTGTGCAACGCTAAAAAGGAGGCGCCGCTTCCCGGCGCCGTCCTCGCGCGCGGGAGCGTCAGATCAGCGTCCTGACGTGTAGACCGAGAACGGAGAGTAGTTAACCTTGAGCTGAGAGGAGAGGGCCAGGGGTACCTCGGTAATGGGAATTTTGTGAAGTAGATTCAGTGAATGCTGTTCATACAGTTGCCGGGCGGTGGGCTAACCTAGTGCACCCCGCATGTCCGATATGTGGTCGAATTTGCGGCGGCCGGAGATCACACGCAGTCCGAAGTTCAGGACCTTCTCTAGGAGTTGCATGTTCTTCTCCGAACCGTCGCCAAAAACGGACAGGCAGTAACGAACGTGAGATCAAGGCCATAGAGACTAGGTAGACTCGTCCGGGGTAGGCAGCAAAATGCGTGATGTCATGGGCACGTGACGTCACACGCTCCCTATTCAAATAGTGTTAAATCGGCCTACTTTCGCGTCCTACCATTTGTATACCTTAGGTGCCAGAGGGATCAATTGAGCACTAAATGATAGATTGAAATGTCCTCTACAGCTCGCTTTTGGGACATTTTCTCCTAAATTGCAAGGGTGAGCCGCTAGACGATGTCAAAGCGAGGCATGCAACCGAGCGAGGCCCATGTATAGGCAATGTTTGGATTTTGACCACGGGGAACTGTTGATGGATGCTGGTTTTGGTTGAAGTGCGAATTTTGTATTATTTCACCTGGTTGTTGATGAAGTAAGGTGACTTGAGGATACTTTGTAGTAGTATCTATCAGGTGAAAGTATTTTTACATCTGGATTACACTTGTTTCACCTACAATTATGTTGAAGATCGTTGAGTGACGAATGCGCCACCGTAAATAAACATGGCGGCCGCGCCGGTCGAAGGCGTAATTCTTTTGGTAGAGCGAGAAGTGCCACGAGACGGTCTACGAAAGAAAATACACTTCTCCCGATTCGGCCACCCCATTGGTGGAAATCGAGCTGGAAAGTGACGCCATGGGACAGGGTGGACACGTTACGGAGATAGCCATGACACCCCCTGACGCGAGATGACCAGGGCGTTGACAAGGATGGGTAAGAGGTCGCGGGGAATCTGAGGACGCACGTGGGACAGCCCCATAAGGATACCGTTACATTTTTTGACGAGAGCAGACACGTGGGAGTCCCAGGTGAGGTACCTGTCGAACTGCACGCCCAGGTTCCTCACTGTGGGACTCTCACGCGATTCCAGGGTAAAAAGTCAAAAGATAAAAAGTAAACGGACGGAAAGTCAAGGGGTAGAAAGTCGACATCGCTAAAAGTCGAAAGATAAAAAGTCGAAAAGGTAAAAAGTCAACACGCTAAAAGTCGAATAGTAAAAAGTCGTATATAGATAAAAGTCTAAAGACAAAAAGGCGAAAGATAAAAAGTCGAAAAGGTAAAGTCAACACGCCAAAAGTCAAATCGTAAAAAGTCTCATAGCTAAAAGTCAATGGGAAGAGTCGACGTGGCAAAAAGTCAACTCGCAAAAAGTCAAATCGTAACAAGTTGAATCGATAAAAGTCGAATGAGTAAAAAGTCAACGTGGCAAAAAGTCAACACGCCAAAAGTCAAGAAAATAAAAGTCAAGTAGATATAAAAGTCACTAGCATAGCATACAAGTCGCATGAGTAAAATGCTAACATAGTAACCCCCTCCCCAGCCACCATGTACGGTCAGGTCGATCCGGTTCATGGAAATGTTACTAGAGCCTCATGGGAATCCTCGCCATTGGGGCATTGGAGCACCTGCAGATCAGATTTCAGCCAATCGGCGTTCGTGTGACCGACCGAGTCGGCTGCGGCACGTTGTCGCGTCTCGTCAACTGCACAGTGGCAGAGGCGGGTATATGCACAATGTGCTAACGATCAGTTTAACTATTTACGCTGTTACCGCTCTAAAAAAAATGATATCTTCATTGCATGGCGTTTGAGTGGAGTGCATGGAGTTTAAACTCCACCGGAAGTAAATACCTATCACCGCTATTGCTCTCTCCGCTGCACTGAGTTGGCTCCCGGTAACTTCCAGCCATCTCCGGTATCACCCGTCCCCGACACGGTGTCCGGTCATGTGAAGTGCTGATTGCAATAACAAGCTTTAGTTCGGCAGCGACCAGCTGCGAGTGAGGAGCGCCGGATCAGGAGACGTCATGAGTTACCAATATTTATATGGCATAAGTCAGTCAAACATGATGAAATCATTCTGAAATTTGGTATGGTAGTTTTCCATATGTGGTTCTCTGACATGTATTCCGGCTTTTTGAATATCTTAAAAATTTGATTTGGTGGGCATTTTCCCCCAAAAAAAATACTTTTTTTTGCATTTTTGGGTCAAAAGCCAAAATGTTAGAAAATCCGAGATAGCCATTTCGTAGCCATTGCGATTTGCTATCTGACGTTTTTGGATTGCATTTTCCTTAAAATATGGCATTTGTACGGTCTGTTACATTTTAGCTGATTTTGGTATAAAATTCGTGTGTAGTGACGTCACTAAATTCGCTATAACGGAGAAAAAAATCGACGAAATTTCTTTATTTTGTCACAGAAGACGTAAACGTGATTTCGAAGAAGGTACCCAAAGTTTCACGTTGATAGCCCTATTAGTTTCTGAGTTATTACGAAAATTCATCAGGGGGGGTTAAACGCCCCCCCCCAGTCAATGGCGGGTTAAAGGGAGTGTGCCTACTCACATCGCTTAGTTGGGGTTATTGACACTGGTCTATAGAACACAATTTTCTGAATTGAACCACTACATCATTTCCCCAGATTCACCCTAGTTGCTGAGATATTCAAAGACTCCAGGAATTTGCTTGGGAGCAAAAAGTTATCGGGTAGACTCCAGATGACTTCCCACTACTAAAAGCACTGCAACTATCGATTACACTGCTAGCATATCGTTATCACCGGCCAATAGCAATTCGAACAAACAGCTCGTGTGCGCTGATAGCAGCTGCCGAACAACAGAGCCTGGGCGGCCATCATGCTTGCATGCATCATGCTTGTCTTAGGTGCGTCGTTCACGTATCAATTTGTTACCTCTGTTTACCTTCACCGTAGTGGGAATAGTTTTTTCGATATCGAAACGAAAAATAATCGAAAACAATATAAGTGAAAATTCAACTAAAGGGGCTCCAGATGTGAATTTCATCGTATCCAACCATCACAACAATAGCTACTTATCGTAGGGAAAATAATTTTGACAGTTCAAAACAGAAGGCACACTCCCTTTAATAGTCGGATAGTCCAAAGAAAAGAATGGAATGAACGGGAAGTCAAGAGACGAAAATTTAATGGGCCAAATGAACTGATTATAGTCATTGACTTTTTGCCATTTCGACTTTTTACCTTTTTACTCTTCATCTTTCGACTTTTATCGACGTCGACTTTTTGCTATTTGATTTTGTACGTATTTATTTTTTCCATCTCGACTTTTTACGTTTTTTTACTTTTCATTTTTCGACTTTTAGCGACGTTGACTTTTTACCATTTCTACTTTTCATCTTTTGACTTAAAGCGGCGTTGACTGTTTACCATTTCGACTTTTTATCCTTCGACTTTTTGCCATTTCGACTTTTCGTCTTTTGACTTTTAGGGACGTCGACTTTTTACCCCTTGACTTTCCGTCCGTTTACTTTTATCTTTTTACTTTTTACCCTTTTGCCTTTTCGTCTGTTGACTTTTTGTCACTTGACTTTTTATCCGTTTGACTTTTGGTCCGTCGACTTTTTTCCATGTCGACTTTTTGACAGTTGACTTTTTACCCTGTTGACTTTTCGTCAATTGACTTTTTATCCGTTTGACTTTTTCACCGTTGACTTTTTGCCCGCCGACTTTTAGGACTTTTGACTTTTTACTATTGACTAAATGTCCCTTTACTTAACATCCGTTTACTTTTTGCCATTCGACTTTTCGTCCGGCACCCCTCTCACGCAGCCCCCACCAGTAACAGTTGGCAGCACTCGGGCGTTTGGGCGTTATAAACCTACTACACCATAGGGTTCCCATGTTAAATCGATGATTTTCAGAAGAGGCTGGCTCGTAACCTATGGTACATATTTTAAATCCGACTTCTGGAACAGATAGCTACAGGCCTTAGCTACGTTTTCCATTTATCATTTTTCGATATTCCGGGCGTAAGGGGGTTAAATGGGCTAGAGGGTTAAATGTCAGAACGACCGCTGACCGCTTCCAAATGCTACTACAGTACTCAAATATACACTACTTCGACTACTTCTTTGTAGTACAATTTAATATGACCGCTTCCAAATGCTACATTTACTGCAAATACACTACTTTGACTACTACTTCGTATATTTGCTGGCGTTTAATTCAATAAATAAAGATATATTCTATGGAAATACAACCTATTGATAGCAAACAATGCCTTTCATTTATAATAGACAAAACAATTACGATACAAATTATATCTTGTGTTACATTTGGGCGTTACATTCCTTACTGTTCTACCCGTTGTTCTATTACCCTGCTCTCACGGATCGTGTCCTCGCGAAACCGAATGGAAATCGGGGCTAGTCCCCGACAATTTTGGCGAGAGCCGAAAACGATTAGCTCGGTTTTGCCGGTGTTAAACCTTCAAACCGTGGGAGTGGAACCAGATATCCAAAGAGTTTAAAGTCTGTTCCATGGTGGCAATGAGCTGGGGGAGGGAATCTTTTTTGCCGGAAACGAGAACCTGGGTATCATCAGCGTACGTGTGCGTCAGGGGCAAACAGGGACAGGTCGTTGGCAAAAATCTGGGAGAGGAGAGGGCCGAGAGAGGATCCTTGGAATACACCAATATGATTAGACAAGGGTTTGGAAAGGTGGCGGTTCCCACGCCCGTCAACTGTACAAACGGACTGAGTGTGGCCTTTGAAGTAAGAGGCGGGGGGGGGGGGGGGGTTGGGTCCAAAGTTCATATGGCAGCACGGCGTACATTTCCCTACGAGGCCATAGGGTGCCATGGTAAAAAGCCATTTTACGGGCCCACGGTTTTTTTACCTGCAACCGATACGACAATAAAAAGTAGCTAGCAATGAAGCGTGAACATTTTTCTTTCGATTTCCGGGTTCAAAAGTGTACGCCGTGAGGTTCGTTTTCGAGCTATTAAGCATCTCGTGAACCCATGCAGATCGAGCGATGGCCAAGCGCGGGTTCGAATCCCGCAGCAGACAACAATTTTTCAATTCGACGGAATGAGGAAACGACGTGAATAGTCGCTGACTGTGGCCTTTTTTAAATATTATATTATTGCTAATGATCTCATGATATCAACTAAATAATTAATGTATTATATATTAATTAATGCATTTATTATTTAGTTATCATGTAAGAAGACCATTAGTAATGCAATAATATTAAATATAGGTATCGTACGTGATTAGGAATAATATATATATATATATATATATATATATATATATATATATATATATATATATATATATATGTTTTTTCAATATATACATATATGGATGAAATTCAAGCATGCTTATGACTAGATCAGGATAAATACTACAGCAGAGCACATACAAATGTGATATTTAAAATAACTAGCGGATCCAGGGGAAGGGGGCATTGCGGCCATGCCCCTCCCCCCCACACAAAAAAAAACACCTGAAATCTGAGCAAAATTAACCACCGTTCTGGATCCGCCAATGCTTAAAATCACGTGCAAATGCCTTTATAATGAGATCAATCACATATATTTTATATCCCCCAGGCCCGAAACCACCGTTCTAGATCTGACAATGTTTAAAATCACGTGCAATGCCTTTTATAATGAGATCAATCACATATATTTTATATAACACATGTTTCACACCAAGGAAAATACACGACAGAATGTGAAAACAAACTGCATGACATCAACGCTTGTGCCGGGGAAGCCCCAGATAGCCGACTACAGGAGCCCTCTTCTGCTACTGCTCATCCTAAGATACATACCACGTTAATCCCTTGTCAAGCACCCCAGGGACTGGACCAACGCCACGCTTAGCAACAATATAAATGCAGAAGGCCTCACATGCGCCAGTCACAGTACAAGGCAGCAGACCCGATCGGACTTGCACTATTCAACATACAGCAGTTGCCGCCGAGCTGTCCAGGCTCCGCCGCTTCAGCGCAACAGCCGGATGCGGAAGAATACGACATGAACCAATAACTTGTATGTACTAAGTTATGCGCAAATAACCAATGAGTACATACACAATTATCTCAACACAGTGTCGCCAAATTCAGCCAGTTAGGTGTCAAGGATGTATATTACGAGCGAGGCCGAAGGCCGAGTGAAGTCTTAACCAAACTTGCTGAGAAAAAAAAATTGAGCTGCCTGATATGAAATATGAAGAGCAAAATTCTTTGAACCCATAAAGTCCAGAAAATGACACAAATTTCAAGGCTGTTTACACGACAATGACTGCTCACAGAACTGACAAAAATTACATAATTCAATTATAAACACATTCCACTAACTAACCAGAAACTGGAACATAAAGCGAGACGCGGACCAATAAATACCCTGCCGTCGGTGACGAAGAATGCCACTGCACGGGAGTGAATGCAAAGGCTGTACAAATCTGTATTATTCTTGATTGAAACACGAACGCCATACTTGCCGCGAATGCCGTGCATCCATATTTGGTATATTATTCCAAATCTGGTAGTGACCTTCATTTGTTGGTATGTTTTCTAGTTTTTATAGTATTATTTTTAGTATATACTATAAAAAAAACTTTGGAGTACCCAGTGTTCTATTGCCCTGGGTAAGAGGAAAACCAGATGGGATCGATAGAATAGGCTTGAAGTTTGAAGAGGAGCTTTGATTGATCACATCAAAGCATTTGGAAAGGTCAAGGAGGCAAAGAAGAGTGAGATCCTGGCCGTCGGTGGCAGTAAGAATGTGGTCTGATACTGTGAGAAGCGCGGTTTCAGTAGACGGGAGGGAGCGAAAACCGTGCTGGGATTGGGGAAAAAGGTGGTTATCGGACATGTACGAGTACAGCTGCTGATGGGCAGCCTTCACAAGTTTGGCAAAGGCCGGAACGATAGAAATGGGGCGAAAGTTGGAGCGGTTGGAGGGGACACATATTTTTTTTTTCCCCCGGACCGGCCTATAGCCATATCCCGGGTTTGGGGAATTACTTCTGGCAATTTGCCAGGCAAAGAGTTACGTTATCCGGTTTATGTGGACCCGGGCAAGCTAGGGAGAAGGGCAGCTATTTTACGTTAATTAATTACTTTAACCGGTTTATATGTACCCGGAAAAATTATTTGTTCAAAGTAAATATAATATCTAACATTACGTTAAGTATTTCGTTCAAGGTCAAATATAATATCTAGCATTACGTTAAGTATTTCGTTCAAGGTAAAAAATAAGTCAAACACGAGACACACATGCATACATATTTTTATTACAATACACCTGTACAGTGTCAGTGTTGATGGAGCCGTGGCGGTGCCGTCATTGCAACAACGGGAGACTGTTGCCAGTCTCCCTGGCTCCGGCGCCTCGGCGAGACCTGGTTGTGGGGTGTATTTAGCTGGGCGAAAAGTCCTGAATAATAAAAAACCCAGCGTCTAAGGCAAAGGGGAAAAAACCTGCGCGGTGGGCCAAAAATGCGCAAGGCCAAAAAACCCCTGTTATATTTGATTAGCTAGGCGTGTTTGGTAGAGATAATCTAAGAGAAGACCTATCAATTCAGGATAACTATCACCTAACAGTGTTTGAAGATTTAATGTGATGCTATTTTGTTGTGTGTAATTAATAATGTGCTGTCGTTTATCGTTGTGTACTGGGCAAGTAAGAAGTAAGTGCTTGATTGTGTAGCGCGGATAACCTGGGCAATGTTGGCAATTTGGTGGCGGGAGATTCTCCATAATATAATAATGAGTAATTTTTGTATGACCGAGACGGAGGCGCGCCAATATTACCTCCTTCTCTCTACAATTCTGGTGACTAGATATAAAATGTTGGACTTTTGGCTTGATTGGATAAAGATGGAAATGTGGAGCGGCGTCCCACTCGCTCTGGCGCAGTATGCTAAGTTGAGAATTAATATAATTTAACACGTCTGATACTGGGCTTGGAAGTTGGTTTACTGAAGGTAATTCTAGGCTCAATTTCGCAAGTCTGTCGGCTTCCTCGTTTCCCGGGATACCTGCGTGTCCTGGGATCCAGAGGAATTTACTACTATTGTTTTTACTGTTTAAATACTTGATTAGCTGTCTGATTTTAAATACTATCGGGTTTCTACAGTCACTAATCGAGGAAATGGCCGTGAGCGATGCGGACGAGTCCGTGCAAATGACTACTTCCTTAAGTTTTTCTTTTCTGACATATATTAATGCTAATAAAATGGATGACAATTCCGCTGTGTATACGCTATTTATGTCGGGAAGTCTAAAGTTATTGCTAACTGTGTTTGTGTAGAATGCACCACCGGTTCGGCCGTCGCTTCGAGAGCCGTCTGTGTATATGTATGTGTATGTGTTGTGTTGTGCTTTGTGTTCGTTGAAGAGTGTGTGTGTCTCTGCCGCCGTGACTGTGTTTTTGTTGTGTGTGAAGAGGCGGTGTGTGTCTGGTGTTGTGTCGAGCCAGTGAGATGTGAGTGGTGGCGTTGGCATTGTGTTGATGTGTGGAATGTTGAATAGTGCGAGTGTTTGTCTGATTCTGTGACTGATGAGTGGGTGTCGTTTTTGTAGTAGTGTTTGTCGTCTTGTGGGTGCGGGGTGATTTAAGATGTGGAATGTTGGGCGTGTGGGGTGTGAACTTGCTCTGGTGTAGAATCTAAGTAGTGTGTATTTGCGTCGGCGGCAGAGTGTGGGAATGTTTGTGTCGATGTGTAAGTTTGTGGTGTTGGTGGTGCGGCAGGCTCCAGTCACGATCCGCAAGGCAGCGTTTTGGACAGTTTGCAATTTTTTTATTTGTTTGGAACATATGTCATCAAATAAGAATCCGTATAGTCCAGTACTGGGCGTATCAGGGAAGTATATAGTTGGAGAAGAGTGGCACGATCTGCGCCCCACTCTCGACCAGCCAATGACTTCATAATATTAATTCGTCTCGTACATCTCTGCACTAAATCATTGAAGTGTGGGATGAACGAGAGACGTGTGTCTAGCGTTATTCCCAGATACTTGAATGATTTGACGAAAGGGATAATTTGATTGTTATATTTTAATGGAATGTAGGGTTCCACATATGCAGGTTTCTTTGAAAAAATTAGAGATGCAGATTTACTTGGAGAAATTTCCAGACCCCATTGGTCGCACCATACCTTTATATCAATGAGTACTAGTTGTAACATTTTGCTGGCTTGATCGAAACTCGGGTGCGAGAACCACACCGCCAGGTCATCAGCGTACATTGCAAATTTAAGACCTTTGTCGATCTTGTTAATATTACTGAAAATGTCGTTAATCATAATTAAAAATAGGGTCGGGGAGAGGACCGATCCCTGTGGGACACCGTGGTCCTGATTTTGATTTGGAGAATGTGTTGCCGCACCTTACATTAAAAGTTCTATTTTCTAAAAAGTTTTGGATAAATTTAGCGAGTCGACCTCGAATTCCGGCCTTATGGACCTTTACTAGAAGTGCAGTCTTATTGACTTCTTTTTTTGCTTTGTCAATGATTGTTTTAGCCAAAGAGCGGGTTTTCCGTACTTCGTGTTCGTTTTCTGCAGTTATACAAGATTGAAATTTTCGAAATGCTCTTTTCCGGAGGGCAACAGCTCTTTGGCATTCTGTGTTCCACCACGGGGCAGTACGCTGCCTCGGGTGGTGTTGTGTGTGTGTGCGTGTGTGTGGAATGTGCTGGTGTGCTGATGCGAGAATAGTGTTTAAAAATGTGTTAATGTCGGTCTGGGAGTCTGCGGGGTGACTAGTGTCAATGTGTTTTTGAAAGGAGGACCAGTCGGCTTTGCGAAGGTTCCATCTAGGCAGAGAGTAAAAATTTGTCTGTCCTGAAGGGACTTGAGTTCTAAGTGAATTGGGTAATGATCGCTAAAAAGAGGGTCAGATTGTGCATTAAATGTAAAAAGAGTCGCGATGCGTGGTGTGGCGAAGGCGAGATCAATGGCGCTGTAAGTCAACACGCCTCCTGAGTGGTGTACGTGTGTGGGTGATTGGTCGTTAAGGAAGACCAAATTATGCCGGTCCAGTAGGTCCAGCATAATTTGGCCGCGGAGAGAGTTCCGAAGGCAGCCCCACGCCCGACTATGCGCGTTGAAATCGCCCATAATCAGACATGGGGTGTTAATATTTGTAATAAGCTGGGAAAAAGAATCAATGTCTATGTCCTCAGTCGGACGAAAATAAATAGAGATAAGAGTTAGTTCTAGCTGAGCGATTTTAATATTAACGCCGACTGCGTCTAAGGTTGTTTGAAGGTCGATTTGGTGATGCAAAAGTTGGTTTGAAATAAGCAAAGCCGAGCCGCCTCGGCGCGGTGACGCATTTACGTTGTTTGTATAAAGGCTATATCCGGGTATTTTAAGAGTATAATTATTAAAGTCGGCGTCAATAAAATGGGTTTCCTGGACAGCGGCTACTAACGGATTATTATTTAAGACATAATGTTTGAATTGCCCCCAATGGGATATTAATGATCTAAAATTCCATTGGAGGACGAATTCTGATTGTTTGTTATTCATCGTGAGTTACTTCCAGACCTTGCCTCGCGGTCGCCCGGGTACGCCTGCATTGGGAGCGGGAGCGGGAGCGGGAGCGGGAGCGGGGGCGGGGGCGGCTCGACCTATCTGTAGGGAGCTGGGCGGGGCGGATGGGCTGGAAGCCCGAGTTGCTTTCCTCAGAGCAGGGGAGGGGGGGGGGGGGAGGGCGGGAAGAGGGAGCGGGGGGGGGGGGGGCGGGGAGATGGAGCGGCTGGGGAGCGGGGAGGGGGGGGGGCGGGGGGAGGCCGGGGAGCGGGAGGGGCGGCGAGAGGGAGCGGCGGGAGGGCGGGGAGCGGGAGGGGCGAGGCTGGGTGCGGTGGCTGGTCACGCGGCGGGTGACGGCTCGGAGCAGTGAGGTGTCCGACTCGCCTGCAGACGAGTCGTCGGAGTCTTCCTCCGTGGACGACCCCCTGGTGCTCTGGGGACCTGAGTCCTGGGACCCGGCTGGGGACTCCGCCAGATGTTCGGCGGGGGTGGGCGTGGGTGCCACTGGGGCACAGCCAGAGTCCGTGTTGGACTTGGCTTGGGAGGGGCAGGGCTCGCAGGGGCGCTCGACCTGAGCAGCCGGCTGCACCGGTGGGGAGGACCCGCGTGGGGACCGACGGGGAGAGGGCGTGAGTCGGGTCGGGGTTGGCAGCAGCGGCCACACGCTGGGAGCCAGCGCTGGGATGGGAGGCGGGGCGATCGGCGTCGCCCGTCGGGCCTTGGTCTGTTCGACCATTGCCCGTCTGGCTGGGCAGTCCCGGGACCACGCGGCGTGGGGTCCGCCGCACGACACGCAGCGCATCGCTGCGGTGTCGCCACCGTCACAGTGGGCTGTCTCGTGAGACGAGGCGCACTTCCCGCAGGTGGGGAGACGGGCGTGGCAGTTCTGCTGGTGGTGGCCGAAGCGCCAGCAGTATCGGCACTGCTGGGGCGCCGGGGTCCACTCAGTTACTGCGGCTCTGATGTAGCCGCAGTAAATCTGCTGAGGCAGGTCTAGCCCCCGGAACCGGAGCTTGATCATGGGATTCGGTCCCGGCTTTTGGGACCTCATCCTCACAACCTCCGTGACCCCTTGGGTCACCAGCTCCTGCAGGAGCACGGCCTCGGTAAGGCCGTTTACATCGGGGCAGTAGATGTAGCCCTGGCAGGAGTTCATCCTGTCAGGGGCAGACACCTCACAGGCCGCGTCCAGGAAGGACGTTAGGCCCATGACCCGCTCCGTCTGCTGGTCAGACAGTGTCTGTACCAGCAGGCCGCCAGTACGGATGGGCTTGGCGGAAGCCACCTCTCCGCAGAGGTTGACCAGCCGGCGTCTGATCGCGAAGGGGTTCGCCTGGCGAAAACTCACCCCGTCCAGCCTCTGGTTGAGGAGGAGAGCCGGTCCGTCGGGTGGAGAGGTGTCTGGCGGGAGCCAGGCACCGGGACGGTCGGGGCGGGGCTCCTGATGGGAGCCGGGGTTTCGGGGGCGCGCGCCGGTACGGGAGGGGGACCCCTGAGGGGGGTCGGGAGGGTCGGGGGGACGGCGAAAGCCAGGCCCCTGGACGGGGCGGGCGGGGCCCCTGAGGGGGGCTGGGAGGGGGGGCCCCTGAGGGGGGGTCGGGAGGGTCGGGGGGACGGGAGGACGGCGAGGACGGCCAGAGCCAGGCCCCTGGACGGGGCGGGCGGGGCCCCTGAGGGGGGCTGGGAGGGGGGGGGGACCCCTGAGGGGGGTCGGGGAGGAGCCAGGCCCCTGAACGGGGCGGGCGGGGCCCCTGAGGGGGGCTGGGAGGGGGACCGTCCAGGGGGGCACGCGGTCGCGCGCCGGGGAACCCCGGAGGGGGGTCAGGCGGGTCGGGGGGGGGCGGGGTTCCGGGGGGGTAGCCATCGTCGTGGCTCAGGAGGGGAAGGATGGGGGCTAACTGTTTACGTTAATTGCCACACACGACAGAACGTGTTGGCAACTGCAAATTAACTTCTCAAGACTGGAGGGGACCTAAACCGTGGAGGAGGCCTATTGCCAATAAAAAATTTGTATCTAATGAGTCTACCTACTTAAAAATATCTAAAGTCTACCTATCTAAGGGTCTACAACCCTGCCACACGCACGTGGACAGGGTTCCGCACCCGGAAGCGGTGGAGGGCTGTCGAAGGCTGGCTGGAGGCGTCCACAGGTCCGATGTCGATGAAAGGATGAGGGGACACCGAATTTATGGATGGGGTGTACGATGGAGTGCTTCCAGGGTGCGGGAAATTCACAGGTTGTGATACAGGAGTTGACGACGAAAGACATGGCCAATGGCGCCACAGCACATCTTAAAAATCCTGATGCAAATACCGTCAGAACCACTGGCCGCTGAATTTTTCATAGAAAAGAGGATAGACCGAAGACCCTGGAGTGAGATAGGCTGAAGAGAAAAGGCACAGGCACCTACCCGAGGTAGACTGCAGGGAAGGTCAAGGGACTCCCCCTGCCCAGAACCTCGCCCACGACTCGAGGACCAACACTCACGAAGAACTCGTTGAGCTCGTCGGGCGTGGCCTCTGGCACAACTCACTGAGCAGACTTCTTGCCCTCGATCACCTGACGCACATTGCGAAAGATGGAGGCCGGACCCTGCCTCCCCACCCGACTGACGATGTCACTCCTGATGTCGCGCCGGATGGCCGACTTGACTCTCTTATCAAGGGCGAGGAAGACAGGAGTCTGGCCATCCCGGGCAAGAAGTCCGCGACGCTGCACCATAAGCCGCAGAGTGGCGCCCGAGGCAGGAGGGGCCGAGGGGTTGTGAAGTTTGAGACGCTGAAAGGGAGCATGATAGTCGAGAATAGGCAAAAGTAACTGAAGAAAGGCAGCCCACCGATCCGCCCACCGAAAAAGATGGTCACTGTATGAGCACGGCAAAACATTGACTGAATGGACCAAAGTCTCGAAGTTAGAAATAAAAACATCAAGTAATGATCCTGATCTGAAAGTTGGTGATCGTACAAACTGATGCAGGTTGAATCCATCTCAAAACTGTAGCAGTTTGACCTTGGCAGGGTCTGAATCTGGGCCGAGTAAGTTACAGTTAAAATCCCCAGAGATAAAAATGGGATCGGACGAAGTTAAAAGTACGCGCTGAAGTTGTGTATCGAAACAGTTAAAATCAGGGTAATATAACAACGGGTAGAACGGTAAGGAATGTAACGCCCAAATTAATTAGACAAGATATAATTTGTATCGTAATTGTTTTGTCTATTATAAATTAAACGTATTGTTTGCTATCAATAACTTCTATTTCCATAGATTACATCTTTATTTATTGAATTAAACGCCAGCAAATATACGAAGTAGTATTCAAAGTAGTGTATTTGCAGTACATGTAGTAGCATTTGGAAGCGATCATATTAAATTATACTACGAAGTAGTAGTAGTAGTGTATATTTCAGTACTGTCGTAGCATTTGGAAGCAGTCAGCGGTCGTTCCGGCATGTTTAACCCCCAGGCCCATTTAACCCCTTTACGCCCGGAATATCGAAAAATGGTACATAAAAACGTTGTAGCTAAGGCTTGTAGTTATCTGTTCCAGAAGTCGGATTTAAAATATGTACCATAGGTTACGAGCCAACCTCGTCTGAAAATCATCGATTTAACATGTGAACCCTATGGTGTAGCAGTTTTTAACGCCCAAACGCTCGAGTGCTGCCAACTGTTACTGGTGGGGGCTGGTTAAAATACGAGCGGATCAAGACAGCCGCACCGGCGACAAAAATGGCGACCAAGTGCGCTGAAATTGGGTCTGAATTAATGAGAAGCTGCAGCTAAATTGTATTTGTATTAATATAATTCTCAAATGCTCTTGAACATTTGGATAGATCAAATAGTTACCAATATCACAGGATTTTTGAGCTATACATATAACATTATTATTTAAAACAATATCCAACCTTGTTCATGGTTCCTGATACCAATACCTTACATACGCTATACAGCTGAATGCTTGCAGCTGATACTCTACCGTATTTGTAAGATATTTTGCACGGTATATAAAAATACTGTAAATACTGGATATCTTCTTGCTCGTCGACTTCACTGAGGAATGACTGACAAATCCGACACAAGACAAAAGACACATTTTATTAGCTCAATATCTTTCAGAAATAGAATCACTCATTAGCCCGTTACCTGATGCTGATTTCCTGGTGAAATCAAGAAACTTAGCAGCGGGTTCACCGATATACATACCTATTACCTACCCAGGGCTGATTTGTTCTTTATGTTTATGTTCTTAGTCTGCACTGTTCACCAGACCCTTGGACATCTCACATATCAAAAACGATATCTATTACCCTGTCAAAAACCCCTGCCAGCTCAGTCATCCATGCATTTTCCAAACAATTAGTGTACAGACGTCATATATTTTTGCAGACAGGGTATCATAGGCACTGCTGTCTAGAATAAGGCAGGTACAATGTGGCATGGGGAATGGAATATGTTACATGTGGATATGATAAATGTGGAATAAATGAAATATGATGCTGTGAATGCAAGTAATAAATCAGTAACAATATCGGTCGGCAACAAAAAGCAGCAGCAGCAAGTAGCAATCAGCAATACCAAGAGCAGTGATCAACAAAACCAGCACGAGTACATAGGCTGAGAAGACCTGTGCAACACTCAGTAACGGTGGTCCATGTTGGCATCTGCGGAGTTGATGCTGGGCAGACTCGTTACAAAGTCCTCGTCTGCACTGTCCGGACCTTGTAACAATGCCTGCTGGTAGGCCATCCGAGCTGCCTTTGACGGCTTGGTCAGGGTTTTGGCCTCGTCTTTCGTTCGCCTCTTGCGTTTTGCTGAGAAAAATCTTGCTTGCTTGGGGGCATTTTTGTTCGCAGGCTCCTGTTTTTCCACAGGACCAGCAAACGGCTCACTGGTGTTTGGCACTGATAGAAGCATTTTCAGCTTCCTGACAGTGTCTAAGGCCGCATTGATGACGTCCACTGAGGTACACTTGTTCACCTTGGGAAGCACTTGCAGCAGCTCCTCGTTCAGTTGAGCTTGTTTGGCCTTCAGGAGGGTCTCTGCATCATCTTCCGTAGATGAAACTTCATGACACATGTTTTTTATATGGAGAGCCATTTCTTCTTCTGTGCTGACTGGCTGTTCCCAGCTGGGAGCAGACAGTTTCAGAGCCACAGCATGCACATGCTTGCAGATGTTGCGAGCTGAGGAGAAGTCCTCACACTCACAGATGAAGGAGTGACGACATACCCCACATCCGTCTGCAGGACACCTCTCCCTGCACTCCCTGCAGCTCTGTCCACGAAGGACAGAGTGTTCCTCACTGGATGAGTTGACCAGCCACGAGCCTTGGTCCATTTGGACAACACCACCATCGTCCACGATGGATTGACCACGATCATGACGCGCATGGAATCCTCGTGAGCTGCTGCTCACCGCCTTTTTGCGCGCTAGGGATATGATGCGAGAAAACATCTTGTCTCGAACAAGCTTGAGAAGAGCAGAACAGACCTTGTCAACCCTCCTGATCTTTTTGCCTTCAAAATAGATGTGTTTCAGGATCTTGTGGAGTGACTCTAAATGCATGTTGGTGTTCAGGTTGATGGTTTCCCTAAAACATTTAGCCCACAAATAAGTTCTTGGTGCGTACGTTGAGGCAAAGTAACGACGAAACTCCCCAAGGGTATTTACATTTTCTGGGTGAGCGAGCATGGTCTCAAAGTTTGTGATCATATTTTGGAATTTATCTGTATCCCTCTCTTCCATCAGAGTTCTGAGAAGTTTGTACACAACTACTCTGTTTTCAGAGCCTTCAATTTTACTTAGGTTGTTCCTAAATGCACGGTCCACGTGCCACGTGCACAAGAGCTGATGGTCTACCTCTCCCATCACTTCTTTCCAGGCATTGATGAAGATCGGTGTGTCATCTGACATAAATACAGATGCCCTTATCTGTCCCATGTGTTCCTCCACTACCCCCAGATACTTCTCCATGCTGATGGCATCAACAACACTGCTCAGGCAGAATGCCACAGGAAACCCCTCATTCAAGTCAGACACAGTAAGAACTGTCGAAAGTTCAAAGCCGTAGCTTCCCATTCCGTGCGTGCTATCCATGCACACTTTTAGCTTTGAGCAGGTGTTTGTTTGATGATGCAGGTAGTCTCGCTGAGCCTTTGTCATAATGACGATCATGAAATCTTTCTCCCTGAGTCTACCAACATCATCCTTCTGCCCTTGGGGCTTGTAGAATAGGACATCTCCCTTATCCTGCATTTCACGTGCCCACATGTGCACACTGGTCGCATCATCAGCGTGCAGCTGCTCTGCGCCGCTGACCCCGAAGTCGCGCATGATGTTCAGCAGGTCTCTCCTCTCGATGAGAGATGATCTGCCCGGACCGGCCGTATCCCGGATGTCATCAAGGATGCGCTTGATGGGCACCCCTTGCAGCAGTTTTCCTGGAAAAGTATGGCACATATGAGAAACAGTGACTAGAAGTTAGGGACACAGCATAAACACAGGACACAACTGACCCCTGAAACACAGGACACGACTGACCCTGAAACACAGGACACAACTGACCCCTGGAACACAGGACACAACTGACCCTGGAACACAGGACACAACTGACCCTGGAACACAGGACACAACTGACCCCTGACACACAGGACACAACTGACCCTGAAACACAGGACACAACTGACCCCTGGAACACAGGACACAACTAACCCCTGGAACACAAAACACAACTGACCCTGGAACACAGGGCACAACTGACCCTGGAACACAGGACACAACTGACCCCTGGAACACAGGACTCACAACTGACTCACAGGACACTACTGACCTCTGGACCACAGGACACAACTAACCCCTGGAACACAGGATACAACTGACCTCTGGAACACAGGACACAACTGACCCTGGAGCACAGGACACAACTGACCCCTGGAACACAGAACACAACTGACCCCTGGAACACAGGACACAACTGACCCCTGGAACACAGGACACAACTGACCCCTGAAACACACGATACAACTGACCCCTGGAACACAGTACACAACTGACCCTGGAACACAGGACACAACTGACCCCTAGAACACAGGACACTACTGACCTCTGGAACACAGGACACTACTGACCCCTGGAACACAGCATACAACTGACCCTGGAACACAGAAGACAACTGACCCCTGGAACACAGGGCACAACTGACCCCTGGAACACAGGACACAACTGACCCTGGAACACAGGACACAACTGACCCTGGAACACAGGACACAACTGACCCCTGGAACACAGGACACAACTAACCCCTGGAACACAGGATACAACTGACCCTGTAACACAGAACACAACTGACCTCTGGAACACAGGACACAACTGAATCATGGAACACAGGACACAACTGATCCTGCAACACAGGGCACAACTGACCCCTGGCACACAGAACACAACTGACCCCTGGAACACAGGACACAACTGACCTCTGGAACACAAGACACAACTGACCCCTGGAAGACAGGGCACAACTGACCCCTGGAACACAGGACACAACTGACCCCTGAAACACAGGACACAACTGACCTCTGGAACACAAGACACAACTGACCCCTGGAACACAGGACACAACTGACCCCTGGAACACAGGACACAACTGACCCCTGAAACACAGGACACAACTAACCTCTGGAACACAGTTCACAACTGACCTCTGGAACACAGGACACAACTGACCCTGGAACACAGGACACAACTGACCCCTGAAACACAGGACACAACTAACCTCTGGAACACAGGACACAACTGACCCTGGAACACAGGATACAACTGACCCTGGAACACAGAACACAACTGACCTCTGGAACACAGGACACAACTGAATCATGGAACACAGGACACAACTGACCCTGGAACACAGGACACAACTGACCCCTGGAACACAGGAATCAACTGACCCCTGAAACACAGGACACAACTGTCCCCTGGAACACAGGACACAACTGAATCATGGAACACAGGACACAACTGACCCTGGAACACAGGACACAACTGACCCCTGGAACACAGGACACAACTGATGCTGCAACACAGGGCACAACTGACCCCTGGCACACAGAACACAACTGAACTCTGGAACACAAGACACAACTGACCCTGGAACACACGATACAACTGACCCTGGAGCACAGGACACAACTGACCCTGGAACACAGGACACAACTGACCTCTGGAACACAGGGCACAACTGAGCCCTGGAACACAGGACACAACTGACCCCTGGAACACAGGACACAACTGACCCTGGAACACATAACACAACTGACCTCTGGAACACAGGACACAACTGACCCCTGGAACACAGGACACAACTGACCCCTGGAACACAAGACACAACTGACCCTGGAACACAGGACACAACTGAATCATGGAACACAGGACACAACTGATCCTGAAACACAGGGCACAACTGACCTTGGAACACAGAACACAACTGACCTTTGGAACACAGGACACAACTGAATCATGGAACACAGGATACAACTGATCCTGCAACACAGGGCACAACTGACCCCTGGCACACAGAACACAACTGAACTCTGGAACACAAGACACAACTGACCTCTGGAACACAGGACACAACTGACCCTGGAACACAGGACACAACTGACCCCTGGAACACAGAACACAACTGGCCCCTGGAACACAGGACACAACTGACTTCTGGAACACAGAACACAACTGACCCTGGAACACAGAACACAACTGACCCTGGAGCACAGGATACAACTGACCCTGGAACACAGAACACAACTGACCTCTGGAACACAGGACACAACTGACCCCTGGAACACAGGACACAACTGACCCTGGAACACAGGACACAACTGACCCCTGGAACACAGGACACAACTGATCCTGAAACACAGGGCACAACTGGCCCCTGTATCACAAGACACAACTGGCCCCTGGAACACAGGACACAACTGATCCTGAAATACAGGGCACAACTGACCTTGGAACACAGAACACAACTGACCTCTGGAACACAGGACACAACTGAATCATGGAACACAGGACACAACTGATCCTGAAACACAGGGCACAACTGACCCCTGGAACACAGTACACAACTGACCCCTGGAACACAGGACACAACTGACCCCTGGAACACAGACACAACTGACCCTGGAACACAGGACACAACTGACCTTTGGAACACAGGACACAACTGACCCCTGGAACACAGGACACAACTGACCCCTAGAACACAGGACACTACTGACCCCTGGAACACAGGGCACAACTGACCCTGGAACACAGGACACAACTGACCCCTGGAACACAGAACACAGCACATTAACGGCGGCATAGTTAGTGGTTGCGACCCTCAATTTTTGAAAATAAATTCATTTGTTTTCAACATTAGGAGTATTGTATAATTTGTCTGTGGCTGTATATAACACTATGCTCTATATTATCATGAAAAATAATAATTTTCCCCAAAAAAACTAACAAACAATAGCACAAAACTGGCAATTAAATCGGAAGCTCATCGATGCACATCGACGGCGACCTATTTAGCGTCGGCGATTTGTTTACAAAGCATTGTCATGCTTCTCGGCGCACTTAACCATTGTGGCGAGTTGTTGCTAGTAGCGCTTTCGTTCTCCATGGCAACCAGGCGTGAGCCAATGAAAAGCCAGAACGTATTCCCTTTCTGGCTTTTGATTGGCTGACGCCTGGTTGCCATGGAGAACGAAAGCGCTACTAGCGTGTGTCCGAGCAGCGCTCAGTTTGATCGGAAATGTCACAGAGCCTCCAAAAATGCCGCAATCGATGTAAACAATGGTAGGGAAGGGCGAATTTGTCAATGACCTTCATGAAGTACACAAGGTACTTGTTTTGTATTTTTCCCAAACTTACAACTTCGAATTTGGGAATAATTGTATTTAATTCTTAAATTTAAATAAAATGATTTTAAAACCATAGCGGAAGCCTAAGAAATTGTTGCTAACAAAATCAAAAGGTCATTATTTCCCTTTAAGTGACAGAACACACAGCCCCCCATACCCACTGTCCCCCGGTGCCGATGACGGTCCTCTTCTCCGCTGATGCCGCCGACCTCCCCTCCTGCCTCTCGCACGTCCCCGGCCACCGCGCAGAGTGCACCGTCCGGCTGCAGAGCGGTCAGCTGACCCCGCAGCCAGGCGTCCATGTGCGACGTGCGTGCGCAGCCGCCGGCTCGCGGCACGCCCGTTGAAGATTTGGGCAGGCGGCTCCCGCTGTAGTCTTCATCGACGACCTCCACTGACGACTTCGAGCCAGCGACGACTTCGAGCCAGCCTTCACCAGCCCTCCACCGCTTCCGGGTGCGGGACCCTGTCCACGTGCTTGTGGCAGGGTCGTTAGACCCTTAGATAGGTAGACTTCGCGAAAGGTTCCTTTGGAATTCGTGAATTTCACTGTTTTTCATTCTGCTTTTATCTTATCTCTTTCCTAAACTAGTCCACTGGCGGATACCTAACGGTGAACACCCAGCCTGCTTGGCCCGAACGGTCCACAAACGACCTGGAGGGGTGGCAGGCTGATTCAACTAAGCCAGTCTGAGACCTCTTTTCACCAACTCTCTCTTACCCTACTCTAAATCTTATCTTTCTCACACTTCTACGGGTTAATCCCACGGCGTAGGTCCCCTCCAGTCTTGAGAAGTTAATTTGCAGGTGCCAACACGTTCTGTCGTGTGTGGCATTTAAAGTAAACAGTTAGCCCCCACCCTATCATCCTAAGCCACGACGATGGCTACCCCCCCGGAACCCCGCCCCACCTACCCGCCCGACCCCCCTCTGGGGTCTTCCGGCGCGAGATCGCGTGTCCCCCTGGACGGTCCCCCTCCCAGCCCCCCTCAGGGGCCCTGCCCGCCCCGTCCAGGGGCCTGGCAGTCGCCGGACTCTCGTCCCCCCGACCCACCCGACCCCCCTCCGGGGTCCCCCGGTGCGCGACCACGCACTCTCCAGGCCGCCCCCACTCCCCGCCCCCCTCAGGGGCTTCCCAGGAGCCGACCCGGAGCACAGCTCCCCCCCGACCCCACCCCCCCGAACGGGCCCGCTCGCCTCCTTATATGGCGAACGGACGGACTCCCGTTTAAAAAAATCAACCCATTCAATGTCCGGCGCTGGCTGGTCGCCATGTGTAGTGGCGACGTTGCCAGCGCCAAGCCCATCCGATCAGGAGCCCTCCTGATCGAGACGCTGACGTCCGCACAGAACGTCCGTCTGATGGGTGTGACAGAGTACAATGGAGTGAAGGTCGCCGTGGAAGCCCCGGCGCACCTAAACTCGGTGGAGGGTCTGGTGTGGTGCCCAGACGTGTCCGCCCTCTCGGAGGACCTCATCCTCCGAGAGCTCGCACACCAAGGGGTGTGCGAGGTCACGCGCCTCTCGCCCACCAAGAAGCGACCCGAACAGCCCAACCCGCTGATTAGGCTCCGCTTCAGAGGCAGGGAGCTGCCTACCCACATTCATTGTGGGTACGTGGCCGCCCCAGTCAGGGAGTGGATCCCGCCCCCCCGGCAGTGTCAGCAGTGCTGGCACTACGGCCACCTAAAGTGGACCTGCCGGGTGCGCACCGCCACCTGTGGACGGTGCGCAGGCGAGCACGGCACCGAAGGGTGCACGCGCGCAGCACGCTGCGCCACGTGCGACCAGGCCCACCCGGCCTGGGACCGCCGGTGCAGAGCCTGGGGCCTCGCTCGCGAGGCTGAGCGCCTGAAGCGCATGGGAAGGAGAGACAGTCGGCGCCCACCGGACGCCCCGCTCTCCCCAGATCTCGCCCCCGGCGCTTGGCCGCCCCTCCCCCCTCCCGGAACCTCCCCCCCACCCAACCGGCCTCCCGCCAGACCCACCAACCGCCAGACCCCCCGACCGCCATGCCAGTTCCCAATGGCATCTCTGGCTGACCTCGAGCGCGAGGCTGCCGCCGATCCACCGGCACCGCGCTCCCCCGCCCCAGTCGAGTCGAACATCGACTCAGGCCCCGCCTCCCCGGCCTCCGCAGCACCAGCGGAGTGCCGACTCTCGGAGGACTCCTCGGACGACTCTCTCATGAGAGCCGTCTCCCAATCAATCGCCCGCAACCACGCCCCGCCCTCTCGCTCCAACTCTCCGCCCGCCCGCCCCGCCCACTCCCCTCCCCCGCCCTCCCGCTCCAACTCCCCGCCCGCCCACTCCCCTCCCCGACTCTCGGAGAGTGACACCCAGTCAGAGTCCTCGCGCTCCCACTCCCCCTCCCGCCCGGCCGCCCGCCCCCGCAGGCATACTCGAGCGACCTCCAGGCAAGGCTTGGACAGTAAAAGTAAATCTAAATGAATAATCAACAGTCAGAATTTGTCCTCCAATGGAATGTCAGATCTTTAATATCCCATTGGGGGCAATTCAAACATTACGTCTTAAATAATAATCCGTTAGTAGCCGCTGTTCAGGAAACCCATTTTATTGACGCCGACTTTAATAATTATACCTTGAAAATCGCCGGCTATAGCCTTTACACAAATAACGTAAATGCGTCACCGCGCCGAGGCGGCTCGGCTTTGCTTATTTCAAACCAACTTTTGCATCACCAAATCGACCTTCAAACAACCTTAGACGCAGTCGGCGTTAATATTAAAATCGCTCAGATAGAACTAACTCTTATCTCTATTTATTTTCGTCCGAATGAGGACATAGACATTGATTCTTTTTCCCAGCTTATTACAAATATTAACACCCCATGTCTGATTATGGGCGATTTCAACGCGCATAGTCGGGCGTGGGGCTGCCTTCGGAACTCTTCCCGCGGCCAAACTATGCTAGACCTACTGGACCGGCATAATTTGGTCTTCCTTAACGACCAATCACCCACACACGTACACCACTCAGGAGGCATGTTGACTTACAGCGCCATTGATCTCGCCTTCGCCACACCACGCATCGCGACTCTTTTTACATTCAATGCACAATCTGACCCTCTTTTTAGCGATCATTACCCAATTCACCTAGAACTCCAAGTCCCTTCAGGACAGACAAATTTTTACTCTCTGCCTAGATGGAACCTTCGCAAAGCCGACTGGTCCTCCTTTCAAAAACACATTGACACTAGTCACCCCGCAGACTCCCAGACTGACATTAACACATTTTTAAACACTATTCTCGCATCAGCACACCAGCACATTCCACACACACGCACACACACACAACACCACCCGAGGCAGCGTACTGCCCCGTGGTGGAACACAGAATGCCAAAGAGCTGTTGCCCTCCGGAAAAGAGCATTTCGAAAATTTCAATCTTGTATAACTGCAGAAAACGAACACGAAGTACGGAAAACCCGCTCTTTGGCTAAAACAATCATTGACAAAGCAAAAAAAGAATCTTGGCAGGAATTCTCATCTACCTTTAATCGATTTACCTCCCTCTCAAAAATTTGGACATTAATTAAATCATTTTCAAATAAAAGACCACCGGCATACAAAATCCCACACTTACAAATACACAACACATCTTACACGCTTCCCCTAGAGGTGGCAACACAATTTGCACAACACTACGCTAACATATCATCAACGCAACAATGTACACCAACTTTTAATAACCAACTTAACGATCAATTCCAATCTATTAGCTTTGACTCTAATAATGTAGAAATCTACAACTCCCTTTTTACCAACTCCGAGTTAACGTACGCTATAGGTAAATGTGGTAAAACTTCTGTAGGACCAGATCAAATTGACTACTCCTTCTTTAAAAACTTGACAGAGACTGGTCTCACCAACTTACTAACAGCCTTCAATACCATGTGGTTTGATGGCACTTTCCCTGAATCTTGGCATAATAGTACGCTAATTCCTATAATCAAACCTCGCAAACCCAAATCTTCTCCCGCTAGCTATCGCCCCATTTCTCTAACTAGTTGTGCATGTAAACTATTCGAACGCATGGTTAATGGACGCATCAGGACATACATTGAAACAAATAATATACTTTCCCCACACCAAAGTGGTTTTCGACCTGGTCGCTCCACTGCGGACAATTTAGTTGGTCTTATCGACTCTGTCCAGCGCGGCTTTCGAGGGAGAGAGGTCACAGCTGCCCTCTTTCTTGATTTGAGAGCTGCGTTTGACAGAGTCAATAAGACTGCACTTCTAGTAAAGGTCCATAAGGCCGGAATTCGAGGTCGACTCGCTAAATTTATCCAAAACTTTTTAGAAAATAGAACTTTTAATGTAAGGTGCGGCAACACATATTCTCCAAATCAAAATCAGGACCACGGTGTCCCACAGGGATCGGTCCTCTCCCCGACCCTATTTTTAATTATGATTAACGACATTTTCAGTAATATTAACAAGATCGACAAAGGCCTTAAATTTTCAATGTACGCTGATGACCTGGCGGTGTGGTTCTCGCACCCGAGTGTCGATCAAGCCAGCAAAATGTTACAACTAGTACTCATTGATATAAAGGTATGGTGCGACAAATGGGGTCTGGAAATTTCTCCAAGTAAATCTGCATCTCTAATTTTTTCAAAGAGACCTGCATATGTGGAACCCTACATTCCATTAAAATATAACAATCAAATTATCCCTTTCGTCAAATCATTCAAGTATCTGGGAATAACGCTAGACACACGTCTTTCGTTCATCCCACACTTCAATGATTTAGTGCAGAGATGTACGAGACGAATAAATATCATGAAGTCACTGGCTGGTCGAGAGTGGGGCGCAGATCGTGCCACTCTTCTCCAACTATATACTTCCCTGGTACGCCCAGTACTGGACTATAACGCATTCTTATTTGATGACATATGTTCCAAACAAGTTAAAAAATTGCAAACTGTCCAAAACGCTGCCTTGCGGATCGTGACTGGAGCCTGCCGCACCACCAACACCACAAACTTACACATCGATACAAACATTCCCACACTCTGCCGCCGACGCAAATACACACTACTTAGATACTACACCAGAGCAAGTTCACACCCCACACGCCCAACATTTCACATCTTAAATCACCCCGCACCCACAAGACGACAAACACTACTACAAAAACGACACCCACTCATCAGTCACAGAATCAGACAAACACTCGCACTATTCAACATTCCACACATCAACACAATGCCAACCCCACCACTCACATCTCACTGGCTCGACACAACACCAGACACACACCGCCTCTTCACACACAACAAAAACACAGTCACGCCGGCAGAGACACACACACTCTTCAACGAACACAAAGCACAACACAACACATACACATACATATACACAGACGGCTCTCGAAGCGACGGCCGAACCGGTGGTGCATTCTACACAAACACAGTTAGCAATAACTTTAGACTTCCCGACATAAATAGCGTATACACAGCGGAATTGTCATCCATTTCATTAGCATTAATATATGTCAGAAAAGAAAAACTTAAGGAAGTAGTCATTTGCACAGACTCGTCCGCCTCGCTCACGGCCATTTCCTCGATTAGTGACTGTAGAAACCCGATAGTATTTAAAATCAGACAGCTAATCAAGTATTTAAACAGTAAAAACAATAGTATTAAATTCCTCTGGATCCCAGGACACGCAGGTATCCCGGGAAACGAGGAAGCCGACAGACTTGCGAAATTGAGCCTAGAATTACCTTCAGTAAACCAACTTCCAAGCCCAGTATCAGACGTGTTAAATTATATTAACTCTCAACTTAGCATACTGCGCCAGAGTGAGTGGGACGCCGCTCCACATTTTCATCTTCATCCA
Organism: Chirona hameri; assembly: GCA_036785665.1. Classification (NCBI taxonomy): domain Eukaryota; kingdom Metazoa; phylum Arthropoda; class Thecostraca; order Balanomorpha; family Balanidae; genus Chirona; species Chirona hameri. The sequence continues at coordinate 54,881 of JAXIVJ010000419.1, read as the reverse complement.
ATCAAGCCAAAAGTCCAACATTTTATATCTAGCCACCAGAATTGTAGAGAGAAGGAGGTAATATTGGCGCGCCTCCGTCTCGGTCATACAAAAATTACTCATTATTATATTATGGAGAATCTCCCGCCACCAAATTGCCAACATTGCCCAGGTTATCCGCGATACACAATCAAGCACTTACTTCTTACTTGCCCAGTACACAACGATAAACGACAGCACATTATTAATTACACACAACAAAATAGCATCACATTAAATCTCCAAACACTGTTAGGTGATAGTTATCCCGAACTGACAGGTCTTCTCTTAGATTATCTCTACCAAACACGCTTAGCTAATCAAATATAACAGGGGTCTTTTTGGCCTTGCGCATTTTTGGCCCACCGCGCAGGTTTTTTTTCCCCTTTGCCTTAGACGCTGGGTTTTTTATTATTCAGGACTTTTCGCCCAGCTAAATACACCCCACAACCAGGTCTCGCCGAGGCGCCGGAGCCAGGGAGACTGACAACAGTCTCCCGTTGTTGCAATGACGGCATCGCCACGGCTCCATCAACACTGACACTGTACAGGTGTATTGTAATAAAAATGTGTATGCATGTGTGTCTCGTGTTTGACTTATTTTTACCTTGAACGAAATACTTAACGTAATGCTAGATACTATATAGACCTTAAACGAAATACTTAACGTATTGTTAGGATATTATATTTACTTTGAACAAATAATTTTTCCGGGTACAAATAAACCGGTTAACGTAACTAGTAACGTAAAATAGCTGCCCTAGTCCCTAGTTTGCTCCGGGTCACATAAACCGGTTAACGTAGTTTTTTGCCTGGCAAATTGCCAGAGGTCATTGCCCCTCCCCGGAATATGGCTATAGGCCGGTCCGGGAAAAAAAAAAAAAAAAAAATGTAGAGCTGCACATCCTTTCATCGACATCGGACCTACGGACGCCTTCTAGCCAGCCTTCTCCAGCTCTCCACCGCTTCCGGGTGCGGGACCCTGTCCACGTGCTTGTGGCAGGGTCGTTAGACCCTTAGATAGGTAGCCCTTAGATATTTTTAAGTAGGTAACGTAATTTCCACAATTTGCAAGGTAGAGAACCCGCTTCATTCTTTAGATTAATTGCAGCTGGCAACACGTTCTGCCGTGTGTGCCACGTTAACGTAATTTAGGTTATTCATTCAACTTTCCCCTCCCTCCTCCGGTCATGGCGACCTCCCCGCCCCTCCGTCCCCTCATGGCAACTTCCCCTCCCCTCCGTCCCCTCATGGCGACCCCCCCCCCCCCCGCCCGGCCCCCTTCAGGAGTCTCTCCCCTCCCGTCCCGGCGCGCGGCCACCCCCCGGCTTCCTTCCGAAGCCACCCGACCCCCTTCACGGGTCTGCCCCCCCGGACGGTCCTCCTGGACCCCCCGGCTCCCCCCGGGAGCCTCGCCTGGACCGACCCGGTGCTTGGCTCCCTCCCAACACCTCGCCACCCGACGGGCCTGCTCTCCTCCTCATTCAGAGGTAGGTGGCCAGCGCGCGCCCCATCCGTTTCCGGCCTCTGCTGGTTCAGACCCTGTCTGGCCAGCAGGACTGCCTCCCTCCTAGCCATCCCGTCCTTTCATGACAAGGCTTGTGAGGTGACGGCCCCCGGACCCACATGAAATCCTGCCAGGGATTCATCCTGTGCCACCCGAAGTCAGCAATCTGACTGAGACCCGTGCTCCTCCAGGAGCCTAGTGACTCAGGGGGTGACAGAAGTGTCCGGATGGGTCTAAGCGACCAGGCCCCAACCCCATGGTCCCGGCTGCGTTCCGGGGCTTACAGCTCCCGAACGCATCTACTGTGGCTACATAGTAGTTACAGTAAAAGAGTGGACGCAAGGCACTGAAGTGCAGAGCCTGCTGGCGGTTGGCTACCACCAGCGTCCAGTGCCACGCCCGCCAGTCCATCTGCGGGAAGTGCGCCGAGACGCACGACACAACCCAATGTGTCGGTGGCGACACCGCAAGCCACTCGCTGCATGTCGTGCGGGGCCGCCCACCCCGCATGGTCCCGTGACTGCCCTGCCCGAGCGCGTAGCCCGCCGAGCAGGACCCGGGCCCGCAAGGGCGGTCCCCCCACCCCACCTCCCTTCCCAGCGCTGGCCCCCAGCCAGCGTCTTGGCCCCCCCGCTGCCCCCCCATCCCACCGAACCCCACCCGCGCCCCCCCGTCGGACCTCAAGTGGGTCCCACCCACCGGTGACACCGCTTGCCCCGTCCACAGCGGGCGGCAGTGCACCCACCCCCCCCACCGACGGCAGGAGCAGGGCCGAGACCCACCCCCATCTCAGCCGAGTCCCTTCTGGACCTCTGGCAGTGTCCCAGCGGCACCCACTCCCACCCCCGCCGAATCT
>JAXIVJ010000419.1:10000-40000 GCA_036785665.1 Chirona hameri | reverse complement strand
TATATATATATATATATATATATATATATATATATATATATATATATATATATATATATATACATGTGCAGTAAAAAGGCCCCCCACGGCCAAAGGACCCCTCCCCCCCCAAAAAAAAAAACGCGAATTGGTATCTCCTCGGATTTAGGCCACTGTATTTTGCAGGGCCGCTAAATGGTCGCAAAAACGTCGGACAGGCCTATGTTGAAGTCTCGGGTCTTTTGAGGTCAGGCCGACTGAGGACCTTCTGTCAGCCTTAGAAGGCCCCTCAGGCTGGCTGGGGGCACATCCTGGGCCATTGTTTCGATCAAAAGGAAAAATCCAACCAACTTCTTGGAGGGCCCCTCTTAAAAATGTATGGGGGGGAGACAAAATCATATGTATCCCCCCTCCAACTTCTTGAGTGGGCGGCAGTTGCCCCCTCTGCTCCCCCTCCCACCCCTTATCCGCCGCCACTGAGTAGTACCTAATGCTACTGGTCCTGTGCTGTGGGCCTGTGGCTTGCACTAATGAACACATTGCCTAGTGTCTAGTAATGATTCAATGATAATAATGAGACTTATGAGTTACAGGACAAAGCTCCCCTCCCCCCCCCCCAAAAAAAAAGCCTTTTTGCGCCGTCGGGGGTGCAGCAACGACTGACATGCCAACAAAGTTGATAAAGATCACGATTCAGATCCTATATCATTTCATACATTTCCCAAAGATTCAGCTATAAGAAAAGTATAGGGGGCGCTAGGGAGCCGAGCCCCCCCCCCCCCCCCCCCCCCCCGATACATTACGATACATTCACATTTTCCACCCCAGCTAATGGCATCAAAATACACTTATCATTGTTTAGACTTTCGAGCGGCGGTCGGTCGGACGTCGGCCGTGCCTAATCGTTAAACTTTGCGCACATGCAACATCAAATATTGGTCTGATTGCATTTGTTTCAGCGGCATCCGGCAGAGCGGTTGGTGTGACAGATTACTCTAAGTTTTGCAATCGACCGGTAAACAAAGCAACTAAGCGCGATCTATGCTTCAGGCACGCGCGCACTAATGTTGTGTACGGCGGCCGGCCGGCCTCGTAACCCCGCCTTCTACACCACAGCGACTCCAGGGTCGCGGCTACTAAATTAGTGTTTGTCACCACTTTTTCGGCCGGAGTGTTCTAACTGGTTTATACAGCCTTGCCCGGGAGTTATCCGCATGGAGCGCTTGGTGTTAGAGGAGCTGGTTATTGATTCGTTTTTTGTTTTGAACGATTCAATCATGATTAATTTTGGAATCTGAATGATACAATCACCGTTCGATTCACGGATAATATTTTGAGAATTGATTTTCCAATTCAAAGAATAAAAACAAATATTTGAATCGATTCACGTTTGATTCAACATTTAAATATATGTGGTGAATTTATCTCAAATTAATAAAAATGGAAACACACATATGCATATATATATATATATATATATATATATATATATATATATATATATATATATATATATATATATATATATATATATATATATATATATATATATATGTATGTATATGTATATGTATATGTATATGTATATGTATATGTATATGTATATGTATATGTATATGTATATGTATATGTATATGTATATGTATATGTATATGTATATGTATATGTATATGTATATGTATATGTATATGTATATGTATATGTATATGTATATGTATATGTATATGTATATGTATATGTATATGTATATGTATATGTATATGTATATGTATATGTATATGTATATGTATATGTATATGTATATGTATATGTATATGTATATGTATATGTATATGTATATGTATATGTATATGTATATGTATATGTATATGTATATGTATATGTATATGTATATGTATATGTATATGTATATGTATATATATGTATATGTATATATATATGTATATATATATGTATATATATATATGTATATATATATGTATATATATATGTATATATATATATGTATATATATATGTATATATATATGTATATATGTATATATATGTATATATATGTATATATATGTATATATATATATATATGTATATATGTATATATGTATATATGTATATATGTATATATATATATATATATATATATATATATATATATATGTATATATATATATATATATGTATATATGTATATATATATATATATATATATATGTATATATATATGTATATATATATATATATATATATATATATATATATATATATATATATATATATATATATATATATATATATATATATATATATATATATATAAATTAAAAACACGTTTGGTAGTACGATAGTACAAATAATCGAGCTTTGCTGCGTGGTCGTATTCCGGTCGTACGATAGTACAAATAATCGAGCTTTGCTGCGTGGTCGTATTCCGCATCACAAGGCGGGAAGGGTGTTGTAGTGAGCGTTACTTAGCATTAACATGGACAGAAGTCACTTTGTGTTCATATGATAGTAAAAATAAATTTGCATTACTCTTTTTATTTGAAAAGGTCTATTGTGGTCTGTGGATTCGAATACCAAAACAATGTGATCAACTCTAAACCCAAGTCTGCAAAAGGAAAAAACCAAATGGGGGGTACCCTTTAGGTCATATGGCGGCCCCTGGAGCTCAGGACCTGGAAGGCCCCCAGTGAAATTAGCCCCCCCCCCCCTCACCCCATATTGGGAGGCTGGATCCGCCAGTGTGTAGTTGTGGATGGAGCTGTTTTTACAACTGAAATGTATTCATTATAATTTGGAAATTCTCTATCGTTTGATATTCTTATTATACAGAAATATTGCGTAAAGAAAAGGGCAACTAGGAAATTAACACCAACCGAATGCGGGACAAGTCATAACACTGCTGTTGCTGTTGGCGATGTAGACGATACCGACGCGCTAAAGAACGCCAATAGCATGAAAGGTGCGTTGTTTTGACTGTTCCCGTTACACGACTCACATTACGACTCTTTTACACGACTCTTTTGTATTTACTACCCAGAGCTGGTGGCAGACCTACTTAAAGGGAATGTTTCACCTTTGTATTGGTTGTGAACTGAGATACCCATTATCTTTGACCGTTATTGAAATGTCGAAAATACTAAGCTCATTTTCCCCAAAACTTACCCGTTTTTAAGCAAATAAATTTATAGTTTGCAAAATGGGGTCTAGGCTAGTGTCGCCGCTGATTGGCTGACAGCCACTTTCCGCCAATCCCACTTTGTCAGCCAATCAGCGCGGTCTATGGCTCAATAATTACGTCATCATCCCAAATTTAAAAACTTAATTTGCATAAAGTTAACTGACTTTTCGAGATAAAAAATATCACCATCGTTTTCAGCAGCACTTACTTCATATTCTCGACTACAACCAGCATATATTTGACAACTTTCAGAAAGGTGAAACATTTTAACCTGCGCCGTGCCGATGGAGGGGGCGTTTAGACGCCCCCTGAGGTTTTTCGAGGATAGCGAAAAAACGACGTCGCGCAGCGCCGCCGTTTTTGGCACAGCTGTTCGGGCATCAATTGCGCACATTATGTAAAAATACCTCTGGTCATCTCAGGTCAGGTCACCAGACCAGGCCACGTGACCCCACCTCCAAAAATGTTTCCGGTCGCACCCCAGCCAAAGTTTTTGGCCGATCGATTTCGTACTTACAGGATTTCATAAGAGCAATAGTACCTACAATACGTTTATCTCGGATTTTGTATAGCGGTGACCTAAGGTCGTGTCAATTTCGTGACCTACCCATCATACGTCGATGGGAAATAATCAAATGCATCCTATTCAGAGGATACGAATTATGTCGGCCCAATTCCTTCTGGATCATGTTATCATAGGCCATTCTTGAAGTTCCAGGTTAATTTTTGTTCAGTGACCCCTACAGGGTCACTGAACAGGGTCAGATGAGGTCACCCGAGGTTACCAACACTTTGTTTGCCAATAACTCTACAAAATCAAGATAGAGAAGTGAAACTAACACCAATGTGTTTCTCGTCGAGGCACGTCTCACAATGTGCAACATGACCTAATTGGGTCACCACTTGACCTTACCTGAGGTCAATTTTTTTTAAGTTGACCTAACCTGGTCATGATGCACATGATACGAAGCGCCGTGACGGGACAAAGACGATGGCGTCCAAACTATTGCCGTATATTTGATAGGTAAAAATATTTGTGAAAACTGTTTTGCTAAAAAATAGCCTTTTTGACATTTGATGAGCTCTGGAGCCTAAACTATTCACCTGAGCTCAACTCTGAGGACAGGTTGCAGATGTATTTTTCAAGAACTTTCCATTGTTTTTTTTTCTCGTTTGTTCCTAGCTATCATAGTTCCTGTGCTGTCTGGGAATGTCTGGAGAGAAGTCCTAAAACTTGAAAATCTGACCCTTGATGACCTCTGGTGACCTCAATATTGACCTAAAAAAAACTAAAATGGGTTCAAAATGCATTCGGACGAGCTTTCGAACGGTGTTTTTGTTTTTTGTCTACGTCCCATAGGAGCCGAGTTAGAAGCGGGCGTCGAAACGTAGTTATCCGAAAACTACCTCGGTTTGCAAACATTGAACGCATTTGGGCAGAACTTGAACGAAATAACTTGCATATTTTATTTGATAAATTTAGTCGGAAGCTTTTGAATGGATGGATTTCCTAGGTCAGGACCCGACATAAACAGTTTGATTACCGAGCGGAGCGAGGTCTTTCGTCAACGGGAGGGGGGGGGGGGGGGGGGTCTACGCATGCGCGGTCCGACCGTAACCATGGTTTTCAGAAGCTTATTTCTTTGCAGCTATTCGGTCGAAGTGACTTAAAACTTGCACACAAAGACGTTCATGTCGTAAAACGTGTTTGTTTCTGTATTCTCTCTCGTACCGTGCATTCTAATAGGACAGATGTCAGTATTTTGCAATGTATGTTTTCCCTCGCGTGATGTATTTGTTTGTCTGACTTGCTGAGTTTGCGCTGTTTTCTGGCAGAGAGTGACCAGGAGCTGGCTGCCCAGAAGAGGCGACCCAAGTTCAGCTGCCGTCAGCTCGCCTTCCTAGGCACCCTGGCATTCATCACGATGACGTCATCTCTCTCGCTGTGCATCTTCCCGCCTTTTTTCCCGAAAGTGGTATGTTTGACATTATTTCGTCTGAAGTTCATGCTGGCCAATATGATCGAGCATTGTCCATACAAATTCCTGTACTTTGTATGGTGTCGCGCATGTTAGCATGGCCTCTTATGTTGTTTTCTTGTTGAATTTTTGACTATGCATTTTCAAATCCAAAATACAATACACACACAAAAGTGTGCTTCACTTAAGTGTTATTATTTGGAAGCCTATCATACGAAAGTGCCTTGTTGAGGTATACCTGCATTGAATGTTAGATTACCGAATGTTAGATTACCTTCTATGTTTATGATCCTGTATGTTAAGTAATAAGTAGGGTAAGACCGCTGAACACCGCCCCTCTAAGATATTTGCGATATTGCTCGATATGCGTGAAGCGGCGTCACTGACATCGTTAAACACGATGCTAAAAGTGTCTTCCAGAGATGTTAAACTTTGCCAAATAAAAATAAATTTTCAACAAATTACCTATTAGCCGTTTTCACGAAGGATTATTGCGCTGAAAGATTCTGAAAAGTTTCTGAAAGGTTGTAACAAGTTTTGGTATTCTACATTCTACTCTATATTTCTACTACTTCATTCTACTACTATAACTACTCAACTTTTACATGCGATTTTTGGCTTGAAATGTCCCTCAGAACTTTGTAATATGTTGGTAAGAATATAATATGTTGACAAAATTGCGGTTTGGTGGTAATTAGCAAGATAAGTTTTGATAGGTCAGTTGTGATGAAACTTGAAAAAATATCCACCGACTGAAACTTGTCAAAACTTCAGTACGATTCAGAACATTATGTGGCGTGTGACGCAATTGGACGCAATGGACTCTCCCAATCCGGCCCAATCCGGCGGCCGGCCTGTGCGGCTTGGCGTTGTGCGTGCGGCACGCGGGTCGGAAGCGGCGGAAAATCTATGCTGGCACATCACTGCGCATGCGCAGACTGACCTGTGATGATTTAGTAACTAGTATGACGGTATGCTAAACTGAACGAATGGACTCTAGACGCATATGTTCTTTAAAAACAGCCAATTTTGTATCATAAACTTGTTATGAGCTCAATATATTGTAATTATTACTAGTAATTATTACAATACTATTGCAACTAGCAGCTTGTGTTCCCTCAGCCAGAAGCTCCAAGTCAAGAAAGAACATTTACATTAATGGTCATGCGCTTAGGTTAAAAAGGTGTAAGAACCAACTATGAAATAATTATGTTGACACTCAGGACCCACTAGACCTGGCCAGGTTCAGAATATGTAGGAACGACCTCAGGAGTCACACAAGGAAACTCCGTCGGAGCTTCGAATCCCAGTTAGTTTCAGACCTTAAGTCGAATCCCAAAGCTTTCTGGAGGTACACAAACTCTCGACTGAAGACCAAGCCGGTAATAGGAGACCTCCGCAGTAACCCCGGGGGGGGGGGGGGGGGGTTGGATAGTAGAGACGAAGCAAGGCAGATATCCTGAACGCGTTTTTCGGCAGCGTTTTCACCCGTGAGCGGCTCTCTGACATACCCGTCCTTGCTGTTGGTACAGCAACGCCAGAGCTGTCCGATATCCCCATAACGTCAGAGGGCGTTGAACTGAAGCTTCGTGCTCTCAACCCCTCCAGTGCCCCTGGGCCTGATGACGTACACCCACGCGTGTTGCGAGAGGCACGCCACTCGCTCTGTACTCCTCTGGCAATCATGTACCGCAAGGTGTTGGATACTGGTGCGTTACCCCGAGACTGGACACTGGGTAGGATAGTGCCCATCTTTAACAAAAAGGGGACAGGCAAGATCCTGGGAACTACCGCCCAGTTAGCCTAACGTCCGTGACGTGCAAGGTACTCGAGTCCATGATCCGAGACGAGCTTTTTCGGCACCTAACCGACACTCAACTTTTGTCCTGCAGTCCGCATGGATTATGTCCTAAGCGCTCCTGTAATACTCAGTTGGTCGATGTTCTTGATGACTGGAGTAAAGTCCTAGAGAGTAGCAACCCTATTGATGTACTGTATCTATATTTCCAGAAGGCCTTTGACTCTGTCCCTCACCAGCGTTTGCTCTACAAACTTCGTTGCTATGGCGTCAGTGGTAAACTCTACTCATGGATCGAGTCCTTTCTGACAGCAAGGAGACAGCAAGTAGCTCTGAACGGGCATGTCACAGACTGAACTTACGTCGCAAGTGGTGTTCCCCAAGGTTCTATTCTCGGTCCGCTACTCTTTCTCGTGTTTATCAATGATTTGCCTGAAGTGGTCCATTCTTCCATAAAAATGTTTGCTGATGACACGAAACTGTACTCCAGTGTTTCCACTTCAAGCGACGTCTCCTCCTAGCAAGCCGACCTGGAGGCCCTGGTCAGATGGTCCGACACCTGGCAGCTGCCCTTTAACGAGAGCAAGTGCAAGGTCCTGCACATTGGTCGTAAAAATCAAAACTGCCAGTACACGATGCGGGGAGCCCATCTGAGCGTCGCACAAGTAGAGAAGGACCTGGGGGTTCGCATCGACTCTGAGCTGAAGTTCAGAGAGCACGCTTCGGCAGTCGTAGCCAAGGCCACCCAGATAATAGCGGTCATACGTCGCTCCTTCGCCTTGATTGACGAGTACACACTTCCGCTGCTGTACACAACTCTAGTGCGACCTCACCTGGAGTATGGGAATCTCGTGTGGGGCCCCTTCAACAGGGCAGACCAGAAGCTGGTCGAGAGGGTGCACCCGCATGGTGACCAGCCTACGCCTCCTGCCCTACGTAGAGAGGCTGAGAGCCCTGCAGTTACCATCTCTCTACTTCAGGCGCAGACGTGGTGACATGGTTCATACTTATCAGATGTTCCACGGTGGTGCCACAAGAGGACACCCATACAAGATTCGAAAGTCCCCAGCATCAGGCAGAGTCAGGAGGTCAGCCTTCGCCATTAGGGTAGTCAACGACTGGAACAGCTTGCCAGCTGACGTCTGTTCTCCCACTGTAAACTCTTTCAAGGCTAGGCTCGATGCCCACTGGGCTCACTCCCGGTACTACATACCGGACACTGATTGAGTCAGTATGGAACATAGGAGCTCGATGAGAACGGGACCTACAGGCCTTAGGGCCTTTTTTCAAATCCCGCTCAAAGTAAGGTAAGGTAACTATTGTATATATAAACGTTATTTCCATATCTATTGAATAGGGATAATATCGCCTAAATCAGTCATTTATTTCGTGGAATGTATAATATACTAAGACTACCAAACTACCAAAACTTCTCAGAAACTTTTCAGAAACTTTTCAGCGCAATAATCCTTCTTGAAAACGGCTAATGTGTAATAAAGCCAGGTCATTTGGGAAATCAAGCTCAGGTCATCTGACCTTTTAGGTCATGGATTGACCTGCATGGGTCATGCTATGCATCATTGAATGCAGCTCGGCGATACAAATATAATGCCGTTGAGTTGAGGCCTCCAGCACAATTGCGTGCAATGTTATTACCAAAGGCGTGCTGGTGACCATGATTTTTCCAAATACCAAAACAAAATATTTGGAGAAACCCCTTTCTCCGATTTTCTTACCATCGAAGGCTAATGTATCGAAGTCGATTCTGGTATGTAAAAAAAATCCGAGTTTGAAATGGCCACATTATTAACCCTCGCCCTACGGGGGGGGGGGGGGGGGAGCTGACAGCCCCCCCCCCCCTGAGGTTTTTCTTGAATAACTTTTTACACATGCAGCGCATCTTGCTGAACTTTTCAGTAGCTGAGTTACAACAAGTATACGTGTGCTGTAAAAACTTAATTGACATTGGTTAAGTAATTTGAGATATAACCATGTTTTGATGACGTCATGTTGGTGGGAAAACTATAAATATTGGAACAATCGTAGAAAACAGAGTTTTAAAGCAAATTTCAAACGCAAATCAGCGTAGATACAAAATGATATTTTCCTTAAAATGGCAATCTCGGATTTTGAAATTTGGGGTTTTTGACCACTAAAATATTTTTAAAAAACCTATTTTGTTTTGTGTGGAAAAATCACCACAAAATCAAAATTTTCAAAGATTTTAGAAAAACCGGAATATGTGTGAGAGGACTGTGTATGGACAATACCTAAACCAAATTTCAAAGCAATATCTCTATTTTTTATTAGGGAGTGATTGCTCCCTAAGTGTAAGCAACTCATGACGTCATTTTTAAAAATAACTTTTTTGGACTTTTTTTTGACAAGATACGAACAAATAATTACCTTTTCTGTATTTCTGAGACAAACCTGGTCTAGGAACATGCCTTGTTATTTACATTTATTAATTTATAATTTTGAGGTTTTTTAACAGCAAAATCGCTGTTCTGGACGTGGTCGATCCGTCATTAACTTGACCTGGAAGGTCACCCGTTGACCTAAAACCTACAAATCGCATACTGTTAGATTCCTCTCATGACTGGCAACATGCTGGTTTTTACCGCATTGCTCTATGTTGCTCGGTTTGGAAGTTAACAGGGGGGCTGTCAGGCCCCCCTCCGTAGGGCGAAGGTGAAAAAAGCTCCCGTAGGGCGAGGGTTAAATCACGTGATTTGACCTAAGATCCCATGAACAATTTTCTAAATTTCTCATTGTCAAAACAATTATATAATTATATTAATATTTCGTTCCTTACGATTCTGATGATATATAGCTGTTTATATGACTCGCATGATTTAGATGGGAGATCAATCTGCAAATTAGAGTTTTGCATGCCATTACAACATTATTGCTCAAGGCTGTAACTCGACAACTGTTGGACGGGCGGAGCTGGCAATTTAACGATGTGAATCTACGGCCCAGATAACTCCCGAAACGTAGTTGTATCGAAATATGAGATGTATGGTATTATGACTTGGTCGATCTGTCATGGAATGTCCCATGTCATGACAGCGGGAACGTCAAGAAAAATAGACGGTGCCTTTCAATCCTGGGCCCAATCTTACCAATGCCGTGAATCTGGGTTTTGCCGTGAAAATCGGCCATTCACGGCAACGGCATCTTACCAAATCCGTGAATAGCTATTCACGGCATTCTATTCACGGCATGCCGTGAATAGGTATCCACGGCATTTTGGCCGCTGTTTTGCCTTGACCTTGGAGAATAAATGCCGTGAATGGAGTAAACAGACTCAAATAATCAGCTGATTGCCGCTTTCGCAATGCCGGCAACGGCAGAAATCACAGCACAGTTTCTTGCCGTGAATGTCCGGTGTTGCTTGTTGTTCAAGTAATATTTGTTGTTTTTCTAGTATTTATCTGTTGTCATTTGTTATGCCTCGTGTTCGGTCGCGACAAATATATCGGCCACGTATAAACGGTGTGGACCTCACCCCAGTCAAATCTAGGTAAGTATACAAAATACATACTTGTAGATAGATGGATTTTCTTCGGAAAATCTCGCTATGTATTTGCAGTATTTACCACACCAAAGCCAAACATGTGGATATTAATACCATAGTAATCTGACATGATTGTGTACCTATATTTTGTAAAGCATATAATAATATATGATGCCTATCACTCCGCCACTCATTTTGCATGTTCAGTTTCCAGTAAAATCCCCAATTTTAATATTATTGGTGTTTTGTTGGAACTAAATGTTTAGGGTAAAGGTTCAATCTTTGGGCACGTACAAATACCAGACTTCATGCTATTGGTGTCAACGAAGCTGATGCACAAAAGTGCCAAATGCCAATGCACCTGTAACACCAGACTTTGCATGCTATTGGTGGTGTAGATAATGCTAACAGACTGAAGCATGGGTCATTAGTGCACTAATACAGTTAATAGTAGGGGAATGTCACCACAACACTTTGAGTAGGGGAGTGCAGCCAGGTGTTTGGTGGCCCGGCTAGGTGTTTGCCCCCTGCCCCCACTCCCATTGGGATAACATTACAATCCTGTTATTCTGGAGGGCAAAGAAAGCCTAGGGCCTGCCCCAGCCCCTCTCTCAGTCACAGTGGCTATGCCCCTGGCTAATAGTATGACAATTCTGGTATTTTGACCTGACCAGAGATTGGGCCCCAGTTACCCTAAATATTCAAAGCCCAAAAATATGGTTTATACCTACCTGTGGAATGGGGAAAAGTTCCATGAGAATAATGGTACCCACTAGCGAAAGGAAAACATTGTTTACCCTTCCAACAGAAAGGAATACCTACTTTCAAATTACCAAATTAATTTGGTTTACATATCTGGTTGAATCATTGGATACTGTAAATCCAAAAGGGCAAGGTTTCTTCAATCCAAATACAAACATGTTGTTATATTTTGATTGACAAGGCATTACAAGAGGAGATAGAAAAGTATTATCATTACCTGTTTTATATTCTTGACTCGGGCAGTATGGAATTGTACACATACAATGTGCTTGAATTGGAGATATGTAACAGAGGCAGTTCAAAAATAATTATTTGCAGAACATTGCTCCTGAAATTTACAGATTGTTGCATTTTGGTGTTGATGGTGTTGTTTTCAACCTGAATAAATCTATTAATTTTTGGGCATGGGACTTACAGTGCAGCCCATCTGTGAACACATTTAAATGTTAGGAAATGACAAGGTCATGGTCCTTTCAGAATTCAGAGAGAGAGATATCTGATGATGTGGTCTGGGGCCTCAGATGTGGTCTGGGGCCAGACAGAGCTGTATAGTTCAGACTGGTTATTGATTCTACTTTTTTAAATGATTCAATCATGTTTCATTTTGGAATCTGAATGATTCAATCACCGTTCGATTCACGGAGAAAATTTGTAGAATTGATTCTTTCTGATTCAAAGAATCAAAACAGTTGATATAAATTGAGTTGATATAAATTCACCATATATATTTAAATGTTGAATCAAACGTGAATCGAATTAAATATTTGTTTTCATTCTTTGAATCAGAAAGAATCAATTCTCAAAATTTTCTCCGTGCATCGAACAGTGATTGAATCATTCAAAGTCCAAAATGAAACATGATTGAATCGTTCCAAAAAAGTTGAATCAGTAACCGGTCTGAACTGAGAAGTTCCAATTTTATTCAATAGGGTAGAGTAGATATTGCATTTCAGGAATTCTATAATCATATCTACCTCAGAAAGTAGGGATGATGTTAACAATTATATTTATGGAGGACTTTTCATCATTCATCTATGCCTTACTCCACGGATTGGGACTGCTAATATCAGTTCATTTGGTTTCACATATACCCAGTTGCTTGTCAGGTGTTCCATTTCATTTCAGATGTTCATGTTTTCATTTCACAGCAAATCACTTAGAATTTAAGTGTTACCGTTGGATCCTTCATAATGTGGTAGTCATGCACATTGGAACCACAGCCTGTGGATTAATTTAAAAGGTGGTAGCTTTAGATAGTACTCTCCCTGCTGATGCTATAACCAACTGTGTACTGATTTTCCCTGACGACTGATGACTAACGGTTGCAATTGAGCGTTCTCTGCACGCGCCACCGCAGCAATGCCAGCGCCGCTTCGTCGCCGAGAGGACGGTCGAGTCAAGACCTGTCGCCTGTACGGCCGCCGTCGAAACAGCACGCGCTGGGGCGCGCGCTGTTCAAAGCATGCGCGTTGTCTTGCATCGAGTTTACATACTGTTCACCGATTTTTGCTCGTTCTCCATTGGGAAGAAATGGGTGGCCGCAAGTAGTCATTGCGCCCTAAACCCCTAATCATCATCATCATTGGAGAGAAGAGCGTGTAAGTGACGTCACATTGACAAAGCGCTATAGTGATCTGAATAAGGTGATTTTGGGTAAATCCTGGAGGTGAGGCCGTTGTAATGCGCAATTTATTATGTTATGTGCTTTTTACGCGACTGTGATCAAATTTGCCAACTGCCATAATGTTATGTTCTGCTCCTTCTCTCAGTCTGCTGCTGTTCTGATTGTGCTGACATCTATATCGAGTGCGGTTGTATGTGCTGCCACCTAGATATCGTCTAGTTTCCAGTTTGGCAACCCAGATTCGCTGTAGCATGCTGCCATCTATGGGGCCATCAGCTTACATTATCTGTACCTGGCCAGGGCGACTGCCGGGGCCTTCAACGAGTGATGTGTTGCGGTGGTGGTTCTGTGCGTGCTTGTTCGGGATTACTGGTCGCTGCCCGCTGGGTTGTTGTTGATGCCCGCTGGGTTGTGCGGGCTATCAGACAGTATTTGTATATGTTTGCCCTAAGCCTGAAATAATGTTAAATATAAGTTCAAACATATAATTCACTTTTTGGAAACCATCAACAATGGCAAACACAACAAACAATAGCATATCACTTACAGTATGCACAGTTTAAAATAGTATGAATACTATACAACTACGTACCAACTACCAATGATACTTATGCACATTGATGAGATTATATGTGTAATGAGGACTGAAGTAATGTCTGCATAATGATTATTATGAGCATGATGTACCACCCACTGTTCATATTTAGTCACCAAAAATATTTCAAAGCAAACATAGGGTTTGTGTGAAAGCAATGGTGTTAACAGATGGGAGCTATGGGAGCTTCTTGCATTTTATTCCAGTAGTTATGTATGTCCTCTGTCGGTTCCACAACCATTTAAAACACAGTCTTGTCAACAATTGGTATATTTATTTAGGTTGGTCAGCAAAATCTTCAGCTAACCTATTTCATTATTGCTTCACCTTTTTTTAACTAAAATACGATCAGCTCAGAACGTGGTGACAGTTGCACCACTCTAACCTATTTCATTATTGTTTCACCTTTTTTTTAAACTAAAATACAATCAGCTCAGAACGTGGTGACAGTTGCACCACTCAAGAGATTAATTTTGAATTTAGGTTGCAACATACATTACAAATTTAGTTGACACAGGTATACAATGCTATTGCATTGTAATTCCAGGAAATTACCCGACTCATCTACATTGTGAGTCTTAAGCAGGACAGCCAGCGGCAGTCTACAGGTAAGATCAATGCCAATCAGAGTATGTGGCAGGCATTGACTGGTTACTGACATGCAACAGAATCATGACTTATCACAGCTGTCCCGCAGCTTGCATCAGCATATATCAGACAGAAAGGTTATCAGCATGCATCAATATCAAAACTTCACACGTCACAACAGTTCTACAGCCTCAAAATTGGCAGAGATTTTGTGGAAGTCACCAATTGTTAATTATTGATGTGCACCAGAATAAGGAATTGGAGCATTACAACCATTCCGGATTCAGAGGAGCAGAGGCGTAACTTTTTGAAACTCATTGGGGTTGCACTTAGTTGTTAAGAAGCCCATTTGTACCACATCGTGTCATAGGCGTAATGCTAAATTCCCAAATTATTGGGGTTGTAGCTACAACCCCAATTTACATTAAAGTTCCACCCATGCAGAGGAGGCATACAAACATTGGCCATTTATCAGTATGTTGATGTAGCCAGCAGTCTTGATATAAGCCAGGATGAGTTGAACCACAATAACATTTGGATAACATTGGATTTTCACATTTTCGAGGAAAAGGTCATGTTTTTAGTTTATTAATTATATCAAATATGTTCCTCGCACAAGCACTAAACTCTATAAAGCACATTGGCTGTTGATTGAACGCACCACTCTGTGGAAGAAATAGGCCTAGCTAAGGCAAAGCAATGAACAGTTTTCAATTGTTTGAGGATCAGTGGAGGGGGAAAAGACGATCATATGAGGGGAAAAATGTGAAAAATTGAATTAATACTACTTGTATCTATTGGTTTATCACAGTACAAGCTATCTCAAACTTGTATTTCACAGGCCAAAGTAAATAACTACTGCAAATTGTAAGATATTGGTGTTGTAAAATAAGCAATAAACTTAAGTGAAAACATCTAGGTACCCAAAAATACTTACATTATTTTCTAGACAAAACCGGAAGACCTCCAGTTTTTCCCCTCTTTGTGTCATTGACTTTTCCAAATAGTGAATTTAGAAGTAAATGAAATTATTAAAACAAATCACTGGTAGCACTTCAGCTTCAGGGCACTCGTAAACACACCGCTGCACGTCGCAAAACATTCTTGTTGGTAAAATAAACAACCAATTCGCGAGCGTTCTTCTATGCTGGCAGCGGAAAATCAGCCAATCAGAAGCGACACTGGGTGCTATTTTTCTTCTTCCGTCAGCAGATATTCCGGCCAGTGCCGCATTCACGGCATCAGGTATTTGCCGTGAATACGGCATTGGTAAGATTGGGTGAATGAAATGCCGTGAATGGAACGCCGTGAATAAAATTCACGGCATTGGTAAGATTGGCCCCTGGAGAGAAAGATCAGCCTCCCATTCCAAATATGTGGTCTCGAGCTTTTTATCCTCTTGCCATCTGCCTAAGATAGTAGGGTACCTAAATAACATATCACGAATTAGTACACCACTTCAAAACGAATTACATATCCATCAGTGGGGTCATTTTGACCCCTCCCCCTGAGGTTGTTCGGGGATAGCGGGAAAACAGCGCCGCGCAGCGCCGCTAAACTTGGCACAGGCGTTTGGGCATCAATTACCCGCATTGTGTGAAAAATGTCGACCTCAGGTCATCTCAGGTCAGGTCACCAGGTCACGTCAAGTGAACTTACCTCCAAAAAACTTGTGGTCGTGCCAAAGCCATGACAGGGTTTGTCCGGGAGATTTGAAACTTACAGGATTTAATAAGGTCATAAGTACCTACAATTCGGATATTTCTGATTTGGTTTTATCGGTGATCTAAGGTCAGGTTAATTTCGTGACCTCCCCATTATAAGTCAATGGGAAAATATGCAAATGCTTCCTATTCAAAGAATATGCATACTAACCCAAAATACGGCATTTTCTGAAAGCTCTTGAATGGATCTAGAATGTCACAAGTGTTGCACAATGAACATTCGTACATTCTTATGCATTATTCAGCAAATCACTATCTGGATAGCGACAATGATTTTGGCCGAAATATTAATCAACATGGTGACTTGTGGGCGATATGGCAATATCAGATACCGCTTTTCCTATCAATCGTATGTGCCTGTTCGCTTGGCTGACGTGAGCCAGCCGGCCGGCAGGCGGAGAGCAAGGGCTTCAGCGCGTCCGTCTACGGCGCCATCATCGGCACCAACTGCCTCGTCTCGTTCGTCATCACCCCGTTCCTCGGCCGTCACGTGAGTCCTCCCGCTCCTGAAATGAAGGCTCGTTCTTCACAAAGGTCACAATTTACAATTATTTTCAATTCCAGTCACCAGTGAATTTAGTCAAATGTTGTTAATTTTACTGCAATAAGTAGGTAACCCACTTCATCTGCGCCTCTGGTTTTTTGACCGCAACATAGCCGAGTTGAGCACCTATAGGTTTCATCTTGGTGTAGCTAATGACGACATCTGTTAGCAGGCGGACTGATGATTGGTGTCTGTCGGCCGTTAGGCGGACTGATGATTGGTGTCTGTCGGCCGTTAGGCGGAATGATTATTGGTGTCTGTCGGCCGTTAGGCGGACTGATGATTGGTGTCTGTCGGCCGTTAGGCGGACTGATTATTGGTGTCTCGGCCGTTTCAGATTGAGACCATAGGCGTGGGGTTCAGCCTGATCAGCGGCATCTGTGCCAGCGGGGTGGCCTGCATCCTCTGTGGGTAGGTATCACCCGAGGTAGGTGGGGTGGCCTGCATCCTCTGGGTAGGTATCACCCGAGGTAGGTGGGGTGGCCTGCATCCTCCGTGGGTAGGTATCACCCGAGGTAGGTGGGGTGGCCTGCATCCTCTGGGTAGGTATCACCCGAGGTAGGTGGGGTGGCCTGCATCCTCTGGGTAGGTATCACCCGAGGTAGGTGGGGTGGCCTGCATCCTCCGTGGGTAGGTATCACCCGAGGTAGGTGGGGTGGTCTGCATCCTCTGTGGGTAGGTATCACCCGAGGTGGGTGGCATCTGTGGGTAGAAGGGTGTAAAACAACACCTTTGCGTCGGTGCAAGCTTGCCAATTGACACAGCGTTTTTATTTAGGCCAATAACAAGTATGCCAAATTTCATTGCGATCCTTTGAGTTTTGCCCCACCCCCGGGCCTCCGTAAGTTGTCGACCCCTACCCAAAAGGTCAGAAATCAAAGTCGTCGTACATACCTCCGCGTGTGCTCATTTGAAAGCTCTTGTCGAGTAGAGTAAACTTTAAGTCAGTCGAAATGCTCTAAATTCAAGTTTTCGTTCTATGCGTCATAAACAGAGGCCAACACCAAGCGTTCAATAGAGCTCTATTGAAGGCTTGGTTTCGGGCTCTGTTCAGCTCTGTTTGTTGGGCGCACCCAGCATGCTCTCTGGCCGCGCTGCTCCTGCCGTCTGCGCCGCCACAGCAGGATTGGGCGCACCCAGCATGCTCTCTGGCTGCGCTGCTCCTGCCGTCTGCGCCGCCACAGCAGGATTGGGCGCACCCAGCATGTTCTCTGGCCGCGCTGCTCCTGCTCCTGCCGTCTGCCGCCACAGCAGGATTGGGCGCACCCAGCATGGTCTCTGGCCGCGCTGCTCCTGCCGTCTGCCGTGTGCCGTCGCCACAGCAGGATTGGGCGCACCCAGCATGCTCTCTGGCCGCGCTGCTCCTGCCGTGTGCCGCCGCCACAGCAGGATTGGGCGCACCCAGCATGCTCTCTGGCCGCGCTGCTCCTGCCGTGTGCCGCCGTCCCAGCAGGATTGGGCGCACCCAGCATGGTCTCTGGCCGCGCTGCTCCTGCCGTCTGCTGTCTGCGCCTCCACAGCAGGATTGGGCGCACCCAGCATGCTCTCTGGCCGCGCTGCTCCTGCTCCTGCCGTCTGCCGCCACAGCAGGATTGGGCGCACCCAGCATGCTCTCTGGCCGCGCTGCTCCTGCTCCTGCCGTCTGCCGCCACAGCAGGATTGGGCGCACCCAACATGCTCTCTGGCCGCGCTGCTCCTGCCGTCTGCCGTCTGCACCGCCACAGCAGGATTGGGCGCACCCAGCATGGTCTCTGGCCGCGCTGCTCCTGCCGTCTGCCGTCTGCACCGCCACAGCAGGATTGGGCGCACCCAGCATGCTCTCTGGCCGCGCTGCTCCTGCCGTCTGCCGTCTGCACCGCCACAGCAGGATTGGGCGCACCCAGCATGGTCTCTGGCCGCGCTGCTCCTGCCGTCTGCCGTCTGCACCGCCACAGCAGGATTGGGCGCACCCAGCATGCTCTCTGGCCGCGCTGCTCCTGCCGTCTGCCGTCTGCCGTCTGCGCCGCCACAGCAGGATTGGGCGCACCCAGCATGGCCTCTGGCCGCGCTGCTCCTGCCGTCTGCCGTGTGCCGCCGCCACAGCAGGATTGGGCGCACCCAGCATGCTCTCTGGCCGCGTTGCTCCTGCCGTCTGCCGCCACAGCAGGATTGGGCGCACCCAGCATGGTCTCTGGCCGCGCTGCTCCTGCCGTCTGCCGTGTGCCGCCGCCACAGCAGGATTGGGCGCACCCAGCATGCTCTCTGGCCGCGCTGCTCCTGCCGCCTGCCGTCTGCGCCGCCACAGCAGGATTGGGCGCACCCAGCATGGTTTCTGGCCGCGCTGCTCCTGCCGTCTGCCGTCTGCGCGGCCACAGCAGGATTGGGCGCACCCAGCATGGTCTCTGGCCGCGCTGCTCCTGCCGTCTGCCGTCTGCGCCGCTACAGCAGGATTGGGCGCACCCAGCATGCTCTCTGGCCGCGCTGCTCCTGCCGTCTGCCGCGCTGCGCCGCCACAGCAGGAGTAGTCGGTAACAGCCGCCGCCGAGCGCGATCCAGGACGGTTGTTTTTGATATATTATCTCGCGTTGTGATGCTTAATTGCTTAATATTCAATTATTTAAACTTAATATCTTAAACACTCGAACTCCCGTTTTAGACTGTTGATTTCTCTCCATTCCTTTGTCTCGTGATAATTATCCCGAGGTCGCGAGCACAATATTCCTAGTGATTCTCCATAATGATGAGATGATGATGAAAAACGCGTAAAAGCGTCCTTCAAAACGCGAAAAAAGCGTAATGAAAAGACGAAAAACT
Organism: Chirona hameri; assembly: GCA_036785665.1. Taxonomy (NCBI): domain Eukaryota; kingdom Metazoa; phylum Arthropoda; class Thecostraca; order Balanomorpha; family Balanidae; genus Chirona; species Chirona hameri. The sequence continues at coordinate 20,914 of JAXIVJ010000419.1, read as the reverse complement.
GAAAAAAGCGCATTCATGAAAAAGCGGTATTATACAAAACGCGCATCGTGGAGCCAGACCTTAACCCGCGCCGTGCCGGTGCTCGGCGCCACCTTCGCCGTGGCGGGGGGAGGGGGTTAGACACCTCCTAACTCAAAAACTAAAAGGGCTAGGAAGATGCAGAAAAGCGCGTTTGAAAGCTCTTAACAAGTACATTCGAAAGTCTTCAATATTATTTTTTTAAAGCCAATATTGAGGTCACCAGAGGTCATCAAAGGTCAAATTAGCCAGTGTTAGGACTTCGCTCCAGAAACCCCCAGATATCACAGGATAGCTAGGAACAAACGGAAAGAAGCAATGGAAATATATTGAAACTTGCAATCGACAAGGTGTCTTCAGATTTTAGATCAGGTCAATAGTTCAATAGTTCAGGCTTTAGAGCTAATCAAATATCAAAAAGGCTATTTTTTTACAAAACAGTCTTTCACAAATAGCTTTTTACCTAATAACGACAAGGCAATAACTTTAATGCCATCGCGTTTGCTCGTCAAGGCGCTTCGACTCATATTAGTGTTGACCAGGTTAGGTCAAATTCAAAATTTGACCTCATGTCAAGGTCAAGTGGTGACCCACGTAGGTCATGTTGCATATGGGAAGACGTAACTCGACAAGACAAACACATTGGTGTCGGTTTCACTTCTCTATAGTCATTATGTCGAGAGTTATTGACATACAACTGTTGGTGACCTCGGATGATCTCGGCTGATCCTGCAGGGGTCACTGAACAAAAATGGCACCTAGGTCTTCAAGAATGGCCTATAATAACATGATCCAGAAGGAATTAGACTGATATCTTTCGTATCCTTGGAATAGGAAGCATTTGAATATTTCCCATTGACTTATAATGGGGAGGTCACGAAATTGACCCGACCTTAGGTCGCTGATATAAAAAAAAATCCAAGATAAACGAATTGTAGATATATATGACCTTATGAAATCCTGTTAAAGGGAACTAATGACCTTTTTCCACAAAAATGGAGTTAGCACTTTAAATCGCCAGACGAGACCAAAATATATTGTAAATTCATCACATTTTGCATGAAAACTTGCCTACCGAAAGATATTTCAAGTTAAAGTTGATAAGCGTTCCACACTTTTAACGACCGGTACTTGCAAGTACTTTTGGTCCTCATCAAACTGCGGGCTTTTCCCGTATTGTTTTTGTACGCAATGGAGTGGAAAATATATTGTGCGTTCTGCTTGTTGTGATTATATGTCCGGCGATCTTCTAAAACTAACAGCGATTGGAAAAAGTGGCAATAAAATCGGAAGCTCATCGATGCACATCAACGGCGGCATAGTTAGTGGTTGCGACCCTCAATTTTTGAAAATCGATTCATTTGTTTTCAACTTTAGGAGTATTGTATAATTTGTCTGTGGCTGTATATAACACTATGCTTTATATTATCATGAAAAATAATTATTTTTCCCAAAAAAACTAACAAACAATAACACAAAACTGGCAATTAAATCGGAAGCTCATCGATGCACATCGACGGCGACCTATTTAGCGTCGGCGATTTGTTTACAAAGTCATTGTCATGCTTCTCGGCGCACTTAACCATTTCGGCGCACTTGGCGAGTTGTTCCTGATTAGTATACCCAAGTCCCGTAGCAGGCTTTGTTAATGACGTCACTGGTGCCATCCTTGTGTAGAATTGCAAAATATATCTGATTTTGAGTTGAAAACTAATTAAAGACTTATTGAAATTATTGTTTTTAAGTTTGAATTTTCTTGTTAATCATTATTAAAGGTATTTTATCACTGTATTTCATAGTAGTTGACACTTCAGAAACTTGTGACGTAATAATATTGTATCCAATATGCATTTCCCTCACCTTTTGCTATTGTGGCGCAGTGCCGAGTGCTTTGCGAATACTAGCTTGCCTGGGGTTCAATTCATTCCGCCCTTATTTTATTCGAGTTGGTATAGTTTGCATGTTGTTGTTATTCATGACTTATTCTGATAGTCAGTCATGCATCACGGATGCTTCACGGATTGCTTCACGGATCAGAGTGCTGCTCGAACGCACCCTAGTGGCGCTTTCGTTCTCCATGGCAACCAGGCGTGAGCCAATGAAAAGCCAGAACGTATTCCCTTTCTGGCTTTTGATTGGCTGACGCCTGGTTGCCATGGAGAACGAAAGCGTTACTAGCGTGTGTCCGAGCAGCGCTCAGTTTGATCGGAAACGTCACAGAGCCTCCAAAAATGCCGCACTCGATGTAAACAATGGTAGGGAAGGACCAATCTGTCAATGACCTTCATGAAGTACACACGGTACTTGTTTTGTATTTTTCTAAACTTACAACTTTGAATTTGGGAATAATTTTATTTAATTCTTAAATTTAAATAAAATAATTTTAAAACCATAACGGTAGCCTAAGAAATTGTTGCTAACAAAATCAAAAGGTCATTATTTCCCTTTAAGTGTAAAACCGATGATCCAAAAACTATGTCTGTGGTACAACCACAAGTTGTTTTGGAGGTGGGGTCACGTGACCTGGTCTGGTGACCTGACCTGAGATGACCAGAGGTATTTTTTTCTTCATAATGTGCGCAATTGATGTCCGATCAGCTGTGCCCAAAAAAAACCGACGGCGCTGCGCTCCGCCGTTTTTTCGCTATCCTCGAAAAACCTGAGGGGTGTCTAAACACCCCCGCGGCACGGCGCGGGTTAAGAGTGACAAGACGGTCTAGATTTGCCATTGCCAGACCACATCGCACCTTTTTGCATCATATCCAACATAAAAACATGGTTAAAAGCCGCCGAAAACTATTCCAGAATATCGTCTATTATCTAGAACGTGGACGGCGGCGACTGAGTTACCATCCCAATGACGTCATTCACTGGCCGCGGGGACGGTAAAAACAAACGCTGATGGTTTTACCTGGTTCTAGGGCCTTGGCGCTGAGGACCCGGCACCCCCCTCCCCCCAGTTAACGACTTTTTGCCGTTGACGATCCGACGCCACCCCCGCTCCCCGGTCAGCGACGCTTCGCTAACGAGCTAACGAGACCCGACGCCACCCCCCCCCCCCCCCGTTAACAACTTTGAAATGCAAGTTTTGGCCTTCCCAAACTGGAACCCTAGATCTGCCAGTGAAGAGAGTGGCAAATTCCCCTTCCCACTGAAACATGGGGGGGCATTCAATACAAATATGCCCCCCCCCCCACCCGGTCAACGACTTTTCGCGCTGACGATTCGACGTTACCCCCCCCCCCCCCCCCCGGTCAACAACTTTTCGCTGATGAAACGGAGCGAAATAGCCGTCCAAACTCGAACCATAGATCCGCCAGTGCCTGCGTCTTTGGCGTCCCCCAAACCGAGTGGCTGGATCCGCCAGTGTACGAGTGCACTATCTGTCTATAATGTAGACCATCAATCAGAATCAGATACAGAGTTTAATCATTGCGCTGAGCCGTGAATCACTGGTTAAGTTATTCACTTTACGCTTAAAGGAAATAGTTCACCTTCAACATGGGTTTTGAACTGAAATAGCAGTTTTGTAGCCCGTGTTGAGAAATCCTTATCTGGAACTTGTCTTGGCTGAAAAGACTCTCCAGCCGAAGATATTTGACTTCTTGGCGAAGGAATACGGCGCATATATGATGTACCGTACCGTCTGAAAGTGCCAGCACTGCCATGGATCATGCGCAGACCAATAACGCACACCATACAATCAATAATTTACAACCTTCTGTCCTGAATTGGCGCGATGTAGGACCATTTTTAAAAAGAAAAAAAGAAACTGTATTAAAAATATAATAAAATCGTGTTCTGAAAAAAAATCCGAAGGTGAACTATTCCCTTTAATTACGAGCGAGCGCGAAGCTCGCGCTCGTCCTTCAGTGGTGTATGGGAAAAATCGGATTATGAGCGGCCCGGCCCGACCCGGCCCGTGGCGACGCTTTTGAGAAGCTCATATCTCTGCAACCGCACGTCCGATTGACAAGCGGGCTTCTTTGCTGAGCAGCCCCATCTAACCTACTCTGTTTGAGACCAGTGCCGACTCATGTGGGTCACTACCACTGCGCCTGGCGCGTGCCGCGTGAGGTGTGTTGAAAAGTATTTTCTCGCAATAACTCCGCAACGGCTGGGCAGATTATGTGCAAATTTCGTGTGTGGTTAAGGACGTCTCAGCCGCCACTTTCACACAACTCGGGGGTGGGGCGACTGCACGTGCGCACGTGCACACTCCTATTCTATATCTCAGGAACGGCTGAACCGATTGTGTTCAAATTTGGTGTGTGGTTAGGGACTTCTGAGCCCTCACTTTCCCACAAGTCAAAGGTGGGTGCACGTGAGCACGTGCGCACCTTTTTTGTATCTCGAAACTACTTGCCCGATCGAGTTGAAATTCACCACACATTTCCTTCGCGCTCGCTCGTTCATCGCCAACTACGGCGCCTTACTGGTAGTACTTTTAATCAGAATCGAATCATTGAGGTTTCACGGTAATCACTGATGAATCTATTCATTGAAAATGAATAGTTTACAAGTCCGTGTTCACTATGTAGATGTGTCCATTATATTTGTGCATTGGGTCTCTGGTGTCTTTGCATGTTGAACAATGGCATGCTCATGTAGATACTCTGCTTCAGCACTGGCCTGTGTGTTGTCAGGATGCTGGAGATGTTTCCGGCCGGCATGCCGTTCATCTACACTGCGGTGGCGATCCGGGCAGTGCAGTCCATCGGTAACGCCTGCATCATCATCACCACGTTCACCTACACCAGCCTCCAGTTCCCCCGTAGCACCGGCATCATATTCGTAAGTCATCGGCAGCGCACCTGTCTTCACTGGAACTGACTGGTGTGTCATTCAGTAAACGAAGCTGTCTTCACTGGAACTGACTGGGGTGTTATTCAGTAAACGAAGCTGTCTTCACTGGAACTGACTGGTGTTGTTCAGTAAACGAAGCTGTCTTCACTGGAACTGACTGGGGTGTTATTCAGTAAACCAAGCTGTCTTCACTGGAACTGACTGGTGTGTCATTCAGTAAACGAAGCTGTCTTCACTGGAACTGTCTGGTGTGTCATTCAGTAAACGAAGCTGTCTTCACTGGAACGGACTGGGGTGTTATTCAGTAAACGTACCTGTCTTCACTGGAACTGACTGGTGTTATTCAGTAAACGAAGCTGTCTTCACTGAAACTGACTGGTGTGTCATTCAGTAAACGAGGCTGTCTTCACTGGAACTGACTGGGGTGTCATTCAGTAAACGAAGCTGTCTTCACTGGAACTGACTGGTGTGTCATTCAGTAAACGAAGCTGTCTTCACTGGAACGGACTGGGGTGTCATTCAGTAAACGAAGCTGTCTTCACTGGAACTGACTGGTGTGTTATTCAGTAAACGAAGCTGTCTTCACTGGAACTGACTGGTGTGTCATTCAGTAAACGAAGCTGTCTTCACTGGAACTGACTGGGGTGTTACTCAGTAAACGAAGTTGTCTTCACTGGAACTGACTGGGGTGTTATTCAGTAAACGAAGCTGTCTTCACTGAAACTGACTGGGGTGTTATTCAGTAAACGTACCTGTCTTCACTGGAACTGACTGGTGTTATTCAGTAAACGAAGCTGTCTTCACTGGAACTGACTGGGGTGTTACTCAGTAAACGAAGTTGTCTTCACTGGAACTGACTGGGGTGTTATTCAGTAAACGAAGCTGTCTTGACTGAAACTGACTGGGGTGTTATTCAGTAAACGTACCTGTCTTCACTGGAACTGACTGGTGTTATTCAGTAAACGAAGCTGTCTTCACTGGAACTGACTGGGGTGTTATTCAGTAAACGAAGCTGTCTTCACTGGAACTGACTGGGGTGTTATTCAGTAAACGAAGCTGTCTTCACTGGAACTGACTGGGGTGTTATTCAGTAAACGAAGCTGTCTTCACTGGAACTGACTGGGGTGTTATTCAGTAAACGAAGCTGTCTTCACTGGAACTGACTGGTGTGTTATTCAGTAAACGAAGCTGTCTTCACTGGAACTGACTGGTGTGTTATTCAGTAAACGAAGCTGTTTTCACTAGAACTGACTGGGGTGTTATTCAGTAAACGAAGCTGTCTTCACTGGAACTGACTGGGGTGTTATTCAGTAAACGAAGCTGTCTTCACTGGAACTGACTGGTGTTATTCAGTAAACGAAGCTGTCTTCACTGGAACTGACTGGGGTGTTCTTCAGTAAACGCAGCTGTCTTCACTGAAACTGACTGGGGTGTTATTCAGTAAACGTACCTGTCTTCACTGGAACTGACTGGTGTTATTCAGTAAACGAAGCTGTTTTCACTGGAACTGACTGGGGTGTTATTCAGTAAACGTACCTGTCTTCACTGGAACTGACTGGTGTTATTCAGTAAACGAAGCTGTCTTCACTGGAACTGACTGGTGTGTTATTCAGTAAACGAAGCTGTCTTCACTGGAACTGACTGGTGTTATTCAGTAAACGAAGCTGTCTTCACTGGAACTGACTGGTGTGTTATTCAGTAAACGAAGCTGTCTTCAATGGAACTGACTGGTGTTATTCAGTAAACGAAGCTGTCTTCACTGGAACTGACTGGTGTGTTATTCAGTAAACGAAGCTGTCTTCACTGGAACTGACTGGTGTGCTATTCAGTAAACGAAGCTGTCTTCACTGGAACTGACTGGTGTGTTATTCAGTAAACGAAGCTGTCTTCACTGAAACTGACTGGTGTGTTATTCAGTAAACGAAGCTGTCTTCACTGGAACTGACTGGTGTGTTATTCAGTAAACGAAGCCGTTTTCACTGGAACTGACTGGTGTTATTCAGTAAACGAAGCTGTCTTCACTGTAACTGACTGGTGTTATTCAGTAAACGAAGCTGTCTTCACTGGAACTGACTGGTGTGTTATTCAGTAAACGAAGCTGTCTTCACTGAAACTGACTGGTGTGCTATTCAGTAAACGAAGCTGTTTTCACTGGAACTGACTGGTGTGTTATTCAGTAAACGTAGCTGTCTTTACTGGAACTGACCGGTGTTATTCAGTAAACGAAGCTGTCTTCACTGGAACTGACTGGGGTGTTATTCAGTAAACGAAGCTGTCTTCACTGGAACTGACTGGTGTGTTATTCAGTAAACGAAGCTGTCTTCACTGGAACTGACTGGGGTGTTATTCAGTAAACGAAGCTGTCTTCACTGGAACAGACTGGGGTGTTATTCAGTACTCTTTTACCGAAACGGTAGCGCCCTGTGACACTGTATCGGCCTGTGACACTGTGTGGCCTGTGTGGCGGTATGTGACACTGTGTGGCCTGTGTGGCGGCCTGTGACACTGTGTGGTCTGTGTGGCGGCCTGTGCCACTGTGTGGCCTGTGTGGCGGCCTGTGACACTGTGTGGCCTGTGTGGCGGCCTGTGACACTGTGTGGCCTGTGACACTGTGTGGCCTGTGACACTGTGTGGCCTGTGTGGCGGCCTGTGACTGTGTGGCCTGTGACACTGTGTGGCATGTGTGGCGGTCTGTGACACTGTGTGGCCTGTGTGACGGCCTGTGACACTGTGTGGCCTGTGTGACGGCCTGTGACACTGTGTGGCCTGTGTGACGGCCTGTGACACTGTGTGGCCTGTGACACTGTGTGGCCTGTGTGGCGGTATGTGACACTGTGTGGCCTGTGTGACGGCCTGTGACACTGTGTGGCCTGTGTGACGGCCTGTGACACTGTGTGGCCTGTGTGACGGCCTGTGACACTGTGTGGCCTGTGACACTGTGTGTCCTGTGACACTGTGTGTCCTGTGACACTGTGTGGCCTGTGTGGCGGCCTGTTACACTGTGTGGCCTGTGACACTGTGTGTCCTGTGACACTGTGTGGCCTGTGTGGCGGCCTGTGACACTGTGTGGCCTGTGTGGCGGTATGTGACACTGTGTGGCCTGTGTGACGGCCTGTGACACTGTGTGGCCTGTGTGGCGACCTGTGACACTGTGTGGTCTGTGACACTGTGTGGCCTGTGTGGCGGCCTGTGACACTGTGTGGCCTGTGACACTGTGTGGCCTGTGTGGCGGCCTGTGACACTGTGGCCTGTGACACTGTGTGGCCTGTGACACTGTGTGGCCTGTGTGGCGGCCTGTGACACTGTGTGGCCTGTGACACTGTGTGTCCTGTGACACTGTGTGGCCTGTGTGGCGGCCTGTGACACTGTGTGGCCTGTGTGGCGGTATGTGACACTGTGTGGCCTGTGTGACGGCCTGTGACACTGTGTGGCCTGTGTGACGGCCTGTGACACTGTGCGGCCTGTGTGGCGGCCTGTGACACTGTGTGTCCTGTGACACTGTGTGGCCTGTGTGGCGGCCTGTGACTGTGTGGCCTGTGCCACTGTGTGGCCTGTGTGGCGGCCTGTGACACTGTGTGGCCTGTGTGGCGGCCTGTGACACTGTGTGGCCTGTGACACTGTGTGGCCTGTGTGGCGGTCTGTGACACTGTGTGGCCTGTGTGACGGCCTGTGACACTGTGTGTCCTGTGACACTGTGTGTCCTGTGACACTGTGTGGCCTGTGTGGCGGCCTGTGACTGTGTGGCCTGTGACACTGTGTGGCCTGTGACACTGTGGCCTGTGACACTGTGTGGCCTGTGACACTGTGTGGCCTGTGTGGCGGCCTGTGACACTGTGTGGCCTGTGACACTGTGTGGCCTGTGTGGCGGCCTGTGACTGTGTGGCCTGTGACACTGTGTGGCCTGTGACACTGTGGCCTGTGACACTGTGTGGCCTGTGTGGCGGTCTGTGACACTGTGTGGCCTGTGACACTGTTTCTGTAACCTGAGGATATCTACTGCAGGCCATGAACCGGACGATGATGAACGTGGCTCAGATGTTCGGGCCGGCTCTGGGCGGCATCTTCTACGAGCTGAGCGGCTTCTACATGCCGTTCGTGGTGTTCGGCATCCTGCACCTGTTCACCCTGCTGCCCCTCGTCTGCGTGCTGCCCGACTGTCTCGGTCAGTGACCTCGAGCTGTAATGATCCCACATAGCTGTTTACTGGTGACGTCATACGCGGATAAAGGTCAGTATCGTCGCCACGGATTTTTGAGTGTGGTGGGGGGGGGGGGGGGACGAAGTGCCGAATGAACCATCAGTATTTAGTACGGTTTGCGACAATGTGAAGGCAAAACTGTTTTTACCTTATAATTTGTACTTAGGAACGCAATTTTTAGTTGTAAGTCTTGTAACTACCAGCTTTATTATTTGTTCCGCTTAAAATTATAACAGGTGATAGATGAAAAACAATAACTTCTTCGGAAATCTTCATGGTATATTGTTCGAACGACTCTATATTCGATAGGCCCTGCCAGGCGATTCGCTCATCGTTGTTTGAGATAGATATTCATCCTATCCTATCCTATTCATCCTATTCATCTATCCTATTATCATCCAAGTTATTTCTGTTACATACTAATTACATACTATCTAATTTATACTAATTATAAGAAGTGGCAGCCACCTGTCCGTCTGTCCGTTCGGATGTCATCCGATTGCTTTAATAACTCCGCGCACCCTGCAGTATAAACCTAATAACTCCGCGCACCCTGCAGTATAAACCTAATAACTCCTCGCACCCTGCAGTATAAACCTAATAACTCCGCGCACCCTGCAGTATAAACCTAATAACTCCGCGCACCCTGCAGTATAAGCCGCCAAACTTGGCAGGTTAGTGGGGATGTACGGAATACGGATGTACGAAACGGCCCAGACCAATCCAACGGATTTATAATCCGGTCCAATCCGGATGGACCGGACTGGATCGGTTCAGAGAATTAATAAAATAACGGATTCCGGATTGGACCGGATTGGAGAATAGGCATTTCCACGCGTTTTCAACATATTAAATGGTTATGTAATTTGTATCCTAAAATATACTTCGCTAGGACATTTAGAACATTGATAGAACAGCAGCAGGACAAAACTGCCAATACCTTGAGGCAGGATGTAGGAAAATCAATAACCATGAATGAAATGCATGGATACCTTAAGATTCATAAATAAGCAACTGAAAGTAGATCAAAGTGGCAAAGTAATCGAGCATTAACTATCACAATGGCATTTTAAACTCTAGGATATATATATATATATATATATATATATATATATATATATATATATATATATATATATATATATATATATATATATATATATGTATATGTATATGTATATGTATATGTATATGTGTATGTGTATGTGTATGTGTATGTGTATGTGTATGTGTATGTGTATGTGTATGTGTATGTGTATGTGTATGTGTATGTGTATGTGTATGTGTATGTGTATGTGTATGTGTATGTGTATGTGTATGTGTATGTGTATGTGTATGTGTATGTGTATGTGTATGTGTATGTGTATGTGTATGTGTATGTGTATGTGTATGTGTATGTGTATGTGTATGTGTATGTGTATGTGTATGTGTATGTGTATGTGTATGTGTATGTGTATGTGTATGTGTATGTGTATGTGTATGTGTATGTGTATGTGTATGTGTATGTGTATGTGTATGTGTATGTGTATGTGTATGTGTATGTGTATGTGTATGTGTATGTGTATGTGTATGTGTATGTGTATGTGTATGTGTATGTGTATGTGTATGTGTATGTGTATGTGTATGTGTATGTGTATGTGTATGTGTATGTGTATGTGTATGTGTATGTGTATGTGTATGTGTATGTGTATGTGTATGTGTATGTGTATGTGTATGTGTATGTGTATGTGTATGTGTATGTGTATGTGTATGTGTATGTGTATGTGTATGTGTATGTGTATGTGTATGTGTATGTGTATGTGTATGTGTATGTGTATGTGTATGTGTATGTGTATGTGTATGTGTATGTGTATGTGTATGTGTATGTGTATGTGTATGTGTATGTGTATGTG
>JAXIVJ010000418.1:142500-242189 GCA_036785665.1 Chirona hameri | reverse complement strand
TTAACGTCGACTATTATTCAACCCTCACTAATAATTGACTCCCCTCAGACCTCCCCTCCCATCACCGTCGGACCCCTATAGCCTCCCTCTCTTCACTGTCAAACCCCTGACCTCCCCTCCCATCACCGTCAGACCCTTGGCCTCCCCCAGTGACTCAAACTAACGAATATGTCTTTCCATATAGATATTGCCATGTGACTTTTGGCCTTCCTACTTGAGGATCTTGACGAACTGATCGACAGGAGGACTTCAGCAGCAACTGTTCGGATCACCGAAAGAGGGATTGCCTTCAACGACACCGAGCTAAGTGTAGAAAAGGAGGATTATGTGATGTATTATGTGGGCGTTGCCCCATGTCGCGTTTGGCCTCACCTCAAGTTCGCACGCTCTCGTCATATGGTGGGACCGTCATACATATACCACCAAGTGTGCAGCTTGCGCATGAAAAGCAAAACCATATAGAACAAATCATCTGATGAAAAAATGAGGTATCAGGGCTCCCAGATTCTTCATCATTTGATCCTGGCCTTAAGTGGCATTGTTGCCCGGTGTATTTTTTTTGGGGGGGGGCTGCTTCCTCGGTGTTTGTTTCGGTAGCGGTCGGGCAAATCTCAATAGTTGATCCGTTCTTGCTGTAGTTGTGCAAGACTTGCTGACAGGTCATGCCGAATTGCGGCACAGATTGTTAAAAGTTTCCGAGAAAACACGTCATTTCGAAACTTGTTTCCCTCACTCACAAAAAAAATCAACACCCGCGCAGGTTGTCGACACCCCTAGCCCGTGTGATGCCCACACAACCTAAAATACGTCGCCTGGAAGGTGTTTTGTTTAGCACTCAGGGAAGTGTACCGGAACAACCGTGATCGCCGCTGCATGGGATGTATAGGGTTAACGGAACACCCTTGATAACCGCTGCATGGGGTGTCGAGATGTCGCAATACTCATGCGTGGGGTGTCGATTGACGCCTCAGCCGGGCGTATTGCGGGAGTTCGTTTACCATTGGGAGAGGCGTAACACTACCGCTGCATGGGGTGTCGAGGTGTCGCAATACTCATGTGGGGTGTTTCGATTGACGCCTCAGCCGGGCATATCGCGGGAGTTCGTTTACCACTGGGAGAGGTGTAACGGTCGCCGCTGCTTGGGGTGTCGTGATGCAGACGCATGGCGGGCGGCGGCCGCCGCCGGGCGCCGGCTCAGAGACGTGTCGCAAACTCGCAAGACTCATGCCAATTTGAGCACTCTGACCTGACTCTGACCACTCGCGCCAACCTTCCCAATCTGAGCAACTAAAAATTAGTACATTTCCGTGCAAAACCATTGTATTAACAAAACATCATGTATCAAAACTACTAACAAAACTATTAACAAAACATCATGTATTGTGATGTTGATGTATCAACATCAACATCACAAATCATCTTCATCAAGCATACTCATAAATAATCATAGTTAATATGGATCAACAGTCAGCTATGTATATTCATATGTTTATAGAAGCTTGGTCGGTGCAGCTCCGACCGGATAAGCAATACAATTGGTTGTGACGGGAGGGCATGCAACATATAGACGCTACCATACCTAATGTTTATCGATCACCAATTCACAACTAACTACATTTCTAAGATCAAAAGAACGCACGAAAGAACGAACTCACAACTCACAATTAGATACTTATAACTCCGATCACGACAGCACGATTGACAGCCTTTCGCAACTGAACAGCAACTTGAACACTGACAACGGTCGACGCACGCACTCTGCACAACCTGCCGCGGCCAAGGCCACGACGCAACTGAGCCGGCGCAGCCGGCCGGCGGCGATGTGCGCGCGCAGCTAACGCCGCGCCGCCGTCTGCGTCACGACACCTCAAGCAGCGGTGACCGTCACACCTCTCCCAGTGGTAAACGAACTCCTGCAATACGCCCGGCTGAGGCGTCAATCGACAACTCCCGCATGAGTATTGCGACACCTCGACACCCCATGCAGTGGTGACGAACACACAATGCGATGGTGGTCGGCACTGACACACCACGCCGGTGTCTGCCATGAGTGTAGACAGCGAAGCCTCAACAACTACACCCCATCCCCATGCATGAGTAAATTTGCAAATTAACCTCTGTGGTATGTAGGAGTTAACACCCGGGTCGTGTGTCGCGATTTTGTGAGTGCTGGTGAAGAACCTCATTTTTCGTTCAAATTGGTATGTAAGGTTACACTGTAGGCCCTGAATTCAGGTGTGTGAAGATTATCTAGATCTGACTTGCGATCAGGTAGATCCTCGGGCATTTCTTCAAGGTCAGACTGCATAGGCATTTATTGAGCTCGAAATAGTGCACTCGAATAAACCAAATGACACAAATATTTACATGGATGAATTTGCACTGAAACTATTGTTATATTTCCGGTTTTTGTTGTGTGATCTTGAATTTCCTTCACCCTGTGTCCCGAGAAAAAAAGATGGGTAGGGTGGGGTATATAGCAACGAAACCATCAACAGTCACTGACTTGATGCAATCGGCAGCACAATGCCAAATGGTGACCCTAATTAATATTGCCCTTCTCCCTGTTTTTCTCTCCTGGTGCCATCCCTGGGTATACCTACCCATATACATATATAACAATATACAAACACTTATATAAGCATTACTTAATAGAAGACTGTTTGACGGTTCTCTTCACTGTGACAGATCTCCGAAACATTGCATCTTTAGCTGCGACGGTGTGTGATGTATGTGTCTTTATACGCCCCAACCTTCGCCACTTCGGTTATTGGTGCAACACGCAAATAATGTAATGCAAATTCAAATTGAAATAAGAGGTTTCTGGTCATACAAGGTGAGCGAAAAGTGTCATGAAGTCACTTAGTCCAGGTTATGCAAGGTCCCACAACAAAACTGGATATAGCATCTTCGTTGCATTGCCATTTATCATTATAAGGTTTGTTTTGCCATTTGGTTAAATACACAATTATGTTCTTCAAAAATGTTTCTGCAATATGATCCTGAAGAAATACCGTAGACTATAATTGGAAATCGCAATTCATAGCGAGGCTATTTTCACACAGCTAAATTCAGGGCCAATACACCTATTTTGAACTAGAAGTGAGAGACGAGGATGTCGTTGATTTGTCGCACTGCTGTGTTTTTGTCCTCCGTCATCATATATAGGTTGCATGGTAGGCGTAGCGCGGACAGTTTCTTCGTGTCCGTTTAGTCACGTCAGTGTAGACGTTTACAATTGACCCGTCTTTTCTGTCGTGGACAACTTGCTGTTGCTGTTGATGAGTCGTTGTGGTTATGCTGATTTGCTACTCGATTTTAATAAACAGACGTCGGGAGCTAACAGTTGGTATTGCTATCAGTGACAAACAGTACATTGGAAAACATTCCGGCACAGGGCACAACACCTGACGGCAGCAGGTCACCTGTCTAACCACAGGGAGACAGTACGAGGGCAAGAGGGGGGGGGGGGGGAGGGACAGGCTTCCGGAGCGGGGCTATCAGAGCTCTGACAGCAGTACACAAAACCCCGAGTCCTAACTGAGCAGCAGCATATTTGAAAGCGTGCGATAATAAACTGTGTGATTTGGGTTGAAGGTGTTTCATTATAGGTAAAGCTATAAGTGGTGTTCTAAAATGTGTGTTTAACATGTGAGATGGTAGCGACGACGTTGACGGAACAATTTTACTTGTTATAGCTGGATCATATAAGTGTCTAACTGATTAGACTGACTTGCTGTTACATTCGCTCTTGTCTTGAGCTCTTGCCTTGCTGGTTACTATAGGTTAAAGGCACTCTCAGCGACCAAGTAAGCATCCGTCATAGGGTGTCAATGACACCCTAACCCGTGACACCCCGTGAGGCTGTCAAAGAAGGGTATCGTAGAAATGCGAGACACCATATTTAGGGGCCACGAAATGCCAAAATAAGGAGTCGTGACTCCTTATATTTCGTAGATAAAGGTATCGCACCCCATTAATTGGTATCAGCGACACTCCTGACAGGCGTCATTTGAGGGGTTGGAACTCCTTCTAACGTGTCAGACTCCGAAATAAGGCGTCATCGAAACCTCTGATAGGTGTCATCTGAGGGTGTCGAACTCCTTGTGAAGTGTCAGACTTCGAAGAAGGGCGTCATCGACACATCCGACGGGTGTCATCTGAGAGTGTCGAACTCCTTGTAAAGTGTCAGATTCCGAAATAGGGCGTCATCGACACCCCTGATGGGCGTCATCCGAAGAGAGTCGTGATTCTCTTGAAGGAGTCAGGACTCCCGTTGAGAAGGTGTCAGACACCCACGCTGGTCCCAGAGAACACCATTTTGTAGAGTCTGACTCTTCTTTGACACCGTTTTTTAGTGTTCGATATGGTAAGGAGGTGTTGCAAAACACCCCTCTGGTGCGGAAATTTTGACGGTGTCGCCAATACGGGTGTCGTACGGGTATCGTTTTTTCTTTCAGTAAAAAAAGATCAGGTAGAGTTCGTGACCCCCCCCCCCCCCATTATAAGTCAATGGGGAAAAACGAAAACACGTATAAATATATATGAAATGGCTTAATTTGACCAATTATCACCAGAACATAACTCTTGTGCCATTGTAACAGCCCTAACCCTATGTAACATTAACCGAGTTGGCCTCTACGAGGTCAACTCGGGTGACTACCAGGTCACGTATGACTTTTCTTCAATAACTATTTACCAAATCAAGGTAGAGCAATGGGGTTTTCCCCATTGTATTCGGCTTGTCGAGACGAATCACTTGATGTAAGAGTTGACCCTGACCTCAGGTCAGGGTAATTTGTGTATATGGCCTAGCTGGGTCACCCAATATATCATTTGATGCGTCCCGACGAGAGAAACACAATGTTCAAATCTGTTTTACTCGATCGTGCGTCTGTCAATAGTTATTTCTTAAAAACAATTGGGCAATTATTATAATGTTTCAAATTAAATGGCTTCTGCTGACCTAACTATTGACCTTAGGTCAATTATGATGGAACCTTAGGGACAGCAAACAAATCAATTATCTTTCTAACGTTTTTCCCGCGTGTTGCTAGCTCTTTTAGGTTATCGAGATATAGACGGTTTTGTCAAGTACACTCATATACATATAGCCGGAATTTAACCTTTGGTGACCTCTGATGACCTCAATATTGTCCTGACCTAAACATGACCTAAGTACTTTCGATGGAGCTGGTCTCGAGTTATCTACCATCGTTTTTTCGCTTGTCGCTACGTTGCTTTTTTTTTAATCTTAGGGGGGGGTGGAAATCCCCCCTCCCCCAGCAGTTCGTGGTTGGCGCGAACCCTCGGCGGTGCGCGTGTTAATGGACCTTAATTAATTCGGCAACAGTTAACTAACGAACAAAATAACTAACGAAATAACTAACTTATATATAAGTAGATAAGCCTTTTTCTCTGAAAAATGCGTGTGTTCTAAATGCATTGGTTTGCCAACTCACTTGGATGAGTACGACCGTATAGCGATAAATTAATAAAAATGTACCCGAAACATTGACCATAACACCGTTAACACACGGCATAGCATTACTCGGTTGAAGCCAAGTATGGTACTCGCACCAAATGTATGCTAAATGCACGATGTTGTCATGGTCAACTTGGTGCGAGCCCGGCGCATCACCTCACCATGGTTACCTCAGGTTCGGGAGTCAGTCAAGCCCACCGGTTCTGGATTCAGAGACGGCGAAAGCTCCAGTACCGCTTATCTGGCTTTTTGTGACCCTATTACCAGTGCCGTTCCTTCTTCATGTTTACAAGCTTTTCTCTAGTTTGTGTTTGCTTGTTAGGCGACCCATTTCCTTATATGGCGTTGATACCCATGTCCTTAAATATATGACATAATATTGGCAATAAGCATTGGCGGATCCAGAACGTTAGTTGGGGGAGGGCACAGGTGTTTTTTTTGGGGGGGGGGGGGATTTCACAAAGTCTCACACAATTCTGAAAAGTCATCGGATTTCGCTTGATTATGAATTGATAGCTAATTATTTTAAAAAAAACATTCCTAAGTAAAAGTTGCTTAGATTTTCTTCTATATCAGGAAATGTGTCGATTTTGCGCCAATTTCAGGGTTTTTTTTTGTTGGGGGGGGGGGGCTATGGCCGCTTTGCCCCTTCCCCCTGTATCCGCTAGTGGCAATAAGCAGCATTGGGTATGGAAAAGAGCGGCACACGTTGCTTCTCTTCAGTCTTATTTTTTGTCGTAGTATTTCCAAAAAGTTCGCCCCCCCCCAACTTCAAAGTAGTTCCCACGCACCTGCCAGCCGCTTTGCCAAATCGCTGCAAATATGCTGATAAAGGGTATTTGTACCTGGAAATGTTGAATATGACATTCCTTCGGCTCAATTACACGGTACCTATACCTCAAACAATTTTTCGAAAGCCAAATATTTCGGAAACATATTCAGTACCTATAGATTGCGAAAGTGGCGCATGCTATTATGACATTGTGTGCTTCGAAAGAAGAAAAGAAGTTAAATGTAGAAGTGCGGAACTTATGATAGAATAAGTATTCATAACATTACATAGTAAGTACAAATGTATTGACTATTTTTTTTATTTTTTTTCTTCTCTATCTCATCATTGCTTACACAGCTGGCATAATATTGTCAGTGTCGAAGGGTTTGCTCGCTGGTCCAGTAACGCTGCCTTTACCACACGCTTCCATATGAAGCTTTTCGACACAGCGCTGAAATTTTCGACACAGCGCTGAATGACAGGCCAAAATATCAAATACATATATTCGGCAGGAGAGTCTTTACAACTAAACGGAGTATGCAGGAGAGTCTTCACAAGTTACAACCAAACGGAGTATGCAGGAGAGTCTTCACAAGTTACAACCAAACGGATTATGCAGGAGTGTCTTCACAAGTTACAACCAAACGGATTATGCAGGAGAGTCTTCACAAGTTACAACCAAACGTGGTATGCAGGAGAGTCTTCACAAGTTACAACCAAACGTTGTATGCAGGGGAGTCTTCACAAGTTACAACCAAACGGATTATGCAGGAGAGTCTTCACAAGTTACAACCAAACGTGGTATGCAGGAGAGTCTTCACAAGTTACAACCAAACGGAGTATGCAGGAGAGTCTTCACAAGTTACAACCAAACGTGGTATGCAGGAGAGTCTTCACAAGTTACAACCAAACGGAGTATGCAGGAGAGCCTTCACAAGTTACAACCAAACGGATTATGCAGGAGAGTCTTCACAAGTTACAACCAAACGGATTATGCAGGAGAGTCTTCACAAGTTACAACGAAACGGAGTATGCAGGAGAGTCTTCACAAGTTACAACCAAACGTGGTATGCAGGAGAGTCTTCACAAGTTACAACCAAACAGAGTATGCAGGAGAGTCTTCACAAGTTACAACCAAACGGATTATGCAGGAGAGTCTTCACAAGTTACAACCAAACGGATTATGCAGGAGAGTCTTCACAAGTTACAACCAAACGGATTATGCAGGAGAGTCTTCACAAGTTACAACCAAACGGAGTATGCAGGAGAGTCTTCACAAGTTACAACCAAACGGAGTATGCAGGAGAGTCTTCACAAGGTACAACCAAACGAAGTATGCAGGAGAGTCTTCACAAGTTACAACCAAACGGAGTATGCAGGAGAGTCTTCACAAGTTACAACGAAACGGAGTATGCAGGAGAGTCTTCACAAGTTACAACCAAACGGATTATGCAGGAGAGTCTTCACAAGTTACAACCAAACGTTATATGCAGGAGAGTCTTCACAAGTTACAACCAAACGGAGTATGCAGGAGAGTCTTCACAAGTTACAACCAAACGGAGTATTCAGGAGTCTTCACAAGTTACAACCAAACGGAGTATGCAGGAGCGTCTTCACAAGTTACAACCAAACGGAGTATGCAGGAGAGTCTTCACAAGTTACAACCACACGGAGTATGCAGGAGAGTCTTCACAAGTTACAACCAAACGGATTATGCAGGAGTGTCTTCACAAGTTACAAAGAAACGGAGTATGCAGGAGAGTCTTCACAAGTTACAACGAAACGGAGTATGCAGGAGAGTCTTCACAAGTTACAACCAAACGGATTATGCAGGAGTGTCTTCACAAGTTACAACCAAACGGAGTATGCAGGAGAGTCTTCACAAGTTACAACCAAACGGATTATGCAGGAGAGTCTTCACAAGTTACAACCAAACGTTATATGCAGGAGAGTCTTCACAAGTTACAACCAAACGGAGTATGCAGGAGAGTCTTCACAAGTTACAACCAAACGGAGTATTCAGGAGTCTTCACAAGTTACAACCAAACGGAGTATGCAGGAGAGTCTTCACAAGTTACAACCAAACGGAGTATGCAGGAGAGTCTTCACAAGTTACAACCACACGGAGTATGCAGGAGAGTCTTCACAAGTTACAACCACACGGAGTATGCAGGAGAGTCTTCACAAGTTACAACCAAACGGAGTATGCAGGAGAGTCTTCACAAGTTACAACCAAACGGATTATGCAGGAGAGTTTTCACAAGTTACAACCAAACGGAGTATGCAGTAGAGTCTTCACAAGTTACAACCAAACGGAGTATGCAGGAGAGTCTTCACAAGTTACAACCAAACGAAGTATGCAGGAGAGTCTTCACAAGTTACAACGAAACGGAGTATGCAGGAGAGTCTTCACAAGTTACAACCAAACGGAGTATGCAGGAGAGTCTTCACAAGTTACAACCACACGGAGTATGCAGGAGAGTCTTCACAAGTTACAACCAAACGGATTATGCAGGAGAGTCTTCACAAGTTACAACCAAACGGAGTATGCAGGAGTCTTCACAAGTTACAACCAAACGGAGTATGCAGGAGAGTCTTCACAAGTTACAACCAAACGGAGTATGCAGGAGAGTCTTCACAAGTTACAACCAAACGTGGTATGCAGGAGAGTCTTCACAAGTTACAACCAAACGAAGTATGCAGGAGAGTCTTCACAAGTTACAACGAAACGGAGTATGCAGGAGAGTCTTCACAAGTTACAACCAAACGTGGTATGCAGGAGAGTCTTCACAAGTTACAACCAAACGGAGTATGCAGGGGAGTCTTCACAAGTTACAACCAAACGTTATATGCAGGAGAGTCTTCACAAGTTACAACCAAACGTTGTATGCAGGAGTGTCTTCACAAGTTACAACCAAACGGATTATGCAGGAGAGTCTTCACAAGTTACAACCAAACGGAGTATGCAGGAGAGTCTTCACAAGTTACAACCAAACGCAGTATCTTTATCGACATTACCTTCAAAACTGATATCTCAGTTAAAAATCACACTATGAAAGTGACTGGTTTCTTTTAAAGGGGGAAACTGTCGACTAAGCCTGTCGTTACTGGTGCCATGCCTATGCAGGTGCCGTGCCGCTGCTCGAGTGTGGGCCGTCTACCCGCCGATCGGTGCCCTCGGCCTCCCATGGCAGGAGCTCTTCGCCCCAACTCCACGACCTACGACTGGTCTCGATCATTAACCCACCATACGTGGAATGTCGACCCCGAATGAAAGACAGGGAATGTGGGGCATGGTGGTAGCTAATGTCCCATTCATCTCATGACATCTTATTCGAGGAAATAAATTATGCGAATACCATGGTCATATAAGTAACACATTGAGTACGTGGGTTCAGGGTTGTGTCAAGCCCGTTCAGTGTTACATTGAGGCAGACTGCAGCGGCTGCAGGCCACTTGTTGTGCACCACGTAACATACTGACAAGTGACATTTATTTATGTATTGTATTTGTCACTACCAACCAAATGGCTGTTGGCATGACGGTTGGCATACGGTAAACAAAACATGCGTACAAAAGGAGGCAGCTTTGTAAGTGTTTACATACCTACATACCATACAATCCCCTGGCCAGAACACGTCATGTGACACGCCACATAACTATATCAAACACATCCACGCGTGCTCTGTATATCTTCCGTATACGTGCTGACGTTTGTTTAGACGTACTGTAGCGTTTGTTTAGACGTAGAGAGCGCCGCTCTAGGAACTGTTGACTCGTCTCCTGCCCGTCGTGCCACTGCCAGCGACCTTTGACCAGATCTCCGTGCAGGTCAAAGGTCGCTGTTTGCTGCTGACGCTGCTTGCGGCAGCGGCGGCAGCGGCTCCGATACCAGCTGTCCAAGTGGAGGTCAGAGCCCGCCGTCGAGCCTGAGACGGCTCGGTACACTCGCAGTACACGGATAGGGACGGCTCGGTACACTCGCAGTACACGGATAGAGACGGCTCGGTACACTCGCAGTACACGGATAGAGACGGCTCGGTACACTCGCAGTACACGGATAGAGACGGCTCGGTACACTCGTGGATAGAGACGCAGTATGAGCGCCGGGCGGACAAGCCGGGGCAAAGTCCCCGCGGCGCCGCTGTGACCTGTGAAGGCGCCAGGGTTCAGTGGGTGGGCCTGGGCAAAGTCCCCGCGGCGCCGCTGTGAGGGTACCAGGGTCGAGTGGATGGCCTCCCGCTGCGCAGATTGGGCTCACAGTGCCGCTCGGAGCGTGACAGGACACGCCGCGCGTGGGACTCAGTGGTCAGTGGTCAGTGGTCAGTGGTGAGTGGTCCGTCCTGCTGCTGACCTGCTGGTGGATTACAGGGATTGTGTGAAGCCTGGGGCCATCAGACGGTCCTGGTTTGGTCGGTGCTGGACGCCGGCGCGGAGGTTCAGCTGTAGTTCTGAGAAGTGCTGGGCAGAGCTGGCTCTTGATTGGTGCGCGACGTGTCTGGTGATCTCTGGTGACCTCTGTCGCCCCTGGTGATCTCTGGTGATCTCCGGTGACCTCTGGTGACCTCTGGTGACCTCTGGTGACCTCTGGTGACCTCTGGTGACCTATGGTGATCTCTGGCGCCCCTGGTGATCTCTGGTGATCTATGGTGACCTCTGATGACCCCTGATGACCTCTGGTGATCTCTGGTGACCTCTTGTGACCTCTGGTGATCTCTGGTGATCTCGGTGACCTCGCAGCCGTCATGAGGTCGTCTCAGGGTGTGCTGCTGACATGTTGCCTACTGCTGGGGCCGGCCACTGGTCTGCCGTTTATCTCCGACTGGATCGGCGACCTCGAGCTGTCACGTGAGTCTGCTGCTGCTGTGGATGCCGGACAGACGGACAGACGGACAGACGGACAGACGGACAGACGGACAAACGGACAGACGGACAGACGGACAGACGGACAGACGGACAGACGGACAGACGGACGGACGGACGGACGGACGGACGGACGGACGGACGGACGGACGGACGGACGGACGGACGGACGGACGGACGGACGGACGGACGGACGGACGGACGGACAGCTAGACAAAGCGAGGTAATGAAGAGACATTTGTTCTCCCTAAAGTTTACCGCAGCCTATTTACAAACTTGTCAGTTCCTACTCGGTTTCATACATTCCTACATTCCTTCTATCACAGTGACCGCTACCTAATTTAACCGGTTTTACAATACGGGTGGCTGGCATTCCACACGACTGTTAAGTATACTTTTTTAACAGACGGGCAGGCGAAGGGTCAGCCCTTCCAGCCCTTACTGAGCCTACACCCGCAGTGTGGCATCTCGCGGTCGGCCAGTCACCCTCGGAACAGACCACTGCTCCACTTTGATCCGATCTTCGTTCCAGCGTGATTACTAATTCATGACTGGGCCTCGGCTGATAACGGTGTCAATGTCGGGTCGGTAGAACGGTGTGCCTGGGTGGGGGCCCCACCTCCGACCCTCGCCTGACCGGCCCGGCCGCCCGCCGCCCGGCCGCCGCCAACGGTCCGCAGTGTGTCGGCAGACGGAGCCTATGGACGGATACCTTCCAGTCCGCAGTCCGCAGCGTGTCCGCAGTGTGTCCGCAGCGTGTCGGCAGTGTGTCGGCAGCGTACCTTCCGCAGACGGAGTCTAATACCCACTCAGCCGATCGAGCCATTGTTGGCTGGGCGCAGTACCGCCGGACGCCTGCCCTTCCGCTGTACGCTTCTCACCATAATGAACCAACGGAAACACACCGAGCCTCGCTTATATTCCACGGAGACACACCAAGCCTCGCTTATATTACACGGAGACACACCCAGCCTCGCTTATATTACACGGAGACACACCGAGCCTCGCTTATATTACACGGAGTCACACCGAGCCTCGCTTATATTACACGGAGACACACCGAACCTCGCTTATATTACACGGAGACACACCGAGCCTCGCCTATATTCCACGGAGACACACCGAGCCTCGCTTATATTACACGGAGACACACCGAGCCTCGCTTATATTACACGGAGACACACCGAGCCTCGCTTATATTACACGGAGACACACCGAGCCTCGCTTATATTACACGGAGACACACCGAGCCTCGCTTATATTACACGGAGTCACACCGAGCCTCGCTTATATTACACGGAGACACACCGAACCTCGCTTATATTACACGGAGACACACCGAGCCTCGCTTATATTACACGGAGACACACCGAGCCTCGCTTATATTACACGGAGACACACCGAGCCTCGCTTATATTCCACGGAGACACACCGAACCTCGCTTATATTACACGGAGACACACCGAGCCTCGCTTATATTCCACGGAGACACACCGAGCCTCGCTTATATTACACGGAGACACACCGAGCCTCGCTTATATTACACGGAGACACACCGAGCCTCGCTTATATTCCACGGAGACACACGGAGCCTCGCTTATATTCCGCCGACCAACAGAGACATACCGAACCTCGCTTATATTACACGGAGACACACCGAGCCTCGCTTATATTACACGGAGACACACCGAGCCTCGCTTATATTACACGGAGACACACCGAACCTCGCTTATATTCCACGGAGACACACAGAGCCTCGCTTATATTCCGCCGACCAACAGAGACATACCGAACCTCGCTTATATTACACGGAGACACACCGAGCCTCGCTTATATTCCACGGAGACACACCGAGCCTCGCTTATATTCCACGGAGACACACGGAGCCTCGCTTATATTCCGCCGACCAACAGAGACATACCGAACCTCGCTTATATTACACGGAGACACACCGAGCCTCGTTTATATTACACGGAGACACACCGAGCATCGTTTATATTCCACGGAGACACACCGAGCCTCGCTTATATTACACGGAGTCACACCGAGCCTCGCTTATATTACACGGAGACACACCGAGCCTCGCTTATATTACACGGAGACACACCGAGCCTCGCTTATATTACACGGAGACACACCGAGCCTCGCTTATATTCCGCCGACCAACAGAGACATACCGAACCTCGCTTATATTACACGGAGACACACAGAGCCTCGCTTATATTACACGGAGACACACCGAACCTCGCTTATATTCCATGGAGACACACCGAGCCTCGCTTATATTCCACGGAGACACACAGAGCCTCGCTTATATTACACGGAGGCACACCGAGCCTCGCTTATATTCCACGGAGACACACCGAGCCTCGCTTATATTCCACGGAGACACACCGAGCCTCGCTTATATTCCACGGAGACACACCGAACCTCGCTTATATTCCACGGAGACACACCGAGCCTCGCTTATATTACACGGAGACACACCGAGCCTCGCTTATATTACACGGAGGCACACCAAGCTGAGCCTCCGTCCCATTATTCCAGTCAAAATACGCGCGGAGCCCACATCAAGGAGTCCTTGTTCGTACATGTATTGCAAGGAGTTATGAGGCGTTAAATAACTTTTCTGCCATTCGTTTAAAAGGATTTAATCTCGATGACTGTTTGAAGGAACCCTACTGTGGCCTTTCTCATAAAGGTTTGTTAGTACAATTTTGTAGTATAGTTGTAAGATTGTGTAGTAAAGTTGTAAAATTGTGTTTTATAAAGCAAAAAATACTACTTACTACACTCGAGACTTTACAACTTTACAACTCTACAATGTTACTACTAGTTAGTAAGAAAATTGACGCGTTCTGTTTCATAAAGGTCAGCTGATTTTCCGACGGTAGTAGAGTTGTAAAAAAAAATACAACTCTACTACCAAATAAACACATGCTCCTTTCCGTAGTAAAAACGTATGGACCAGCCAGTCTTTATCTCGCCCTATACCTACCACTCGTGAACGGTATGGAAGATGAGAGAAGAGAGAGAGAGAGGAGAAGAAACAGACGAATATTTAGAGAACGGATGAACATGACGTGGGATGTGCCTGAATCATTTAGGTGAGTTTTTCGCTGTACGGCTGTAGCAGTGATGTTTGGTGGAAATGTTGGCATGATATTGGCAATGAGATTATTTACTTAACGTTATCATCATAAGCAGGTAATTATGATATATACTTTTGAAGCACAACACAATTTATGGTTTCTTCAATCAACATAAATGTCCTTTATCCATCTTTGTCCATAAATATCCTTTTGTAATGTTCTTGACTACTACCTTTTAAGTTTGGCTATTTTAAATTGTTTCGTTTGTTCTTTAGGTTTGTTGTTTTCGTTTTCATGCAATGATATATTTCCTTTTAAAAATATTAGAATGCTTTTTCGTATTTCATTTCATTTTTACCAACATATCACAGCAATTTATAAAGTCCTTGCTTTGTCTTTCACGCAGCCGATTACTATCATGCCATTTTTACTAACCTACAACAATACGAAGTACTACGCTTTATGAAACACGCGACAGTAGTAAGTAGTAAACTTGAAACTACAATTCTACTATAGTAGTAAGATTGTGAAAATTCTTTATGAGAAAGGCTACTGGAAGGAATGCTGGTGTTTTAAGATCACCCATGCGATGCATGAGCATATTGCGACAGGAGAAACGGAGGAAGAGCAATTCATATACCTACTTTCCTATTATATGATTCATTTACTTGCCTATGTCAAATTGAGATGATAAATTATATAACAAAATTAACACAACAGCTAAATTATTCACATAACCTATCTATTCTAAAAAAATAAGCATTTCAAATTTAAATGATATTGGAGTTACAGAAGATGACGGATGCCGAAAGAGGCTCAGTTGTAAGTAATTGGGGAACTGTCCCCCCTATCTCCCCCTCCCCCGTGGCGCCGCCCTTGGTAATAAAACCACAATATTTTGTTTGCTGAAATTTTATTTTTTACCGAATCAAATTCAAGTTAGAGTCGTTTCGATAACCATTAGCTGCGACTTATGTAGGTTAAAATTGTCAACCTTGGCCCACTACACCAACGCACGTCTGACTATGCGACACTATGCAAATGTAAACAATCGCGTGATTTTGCCTTACAGTTAAAGATAATCGGTCACCTTGAAAGTTGTTTTGAAATTTGGCTATACGGGGTATTTCGAGCTGAAAAAACGAATATGGCATTTGTTTGGACGATAGATCGATATCCGTCGGAAACATGGGCATATTTCTCTTTTTTCCTTCATGGCCGTACAAAACTTGATGACAATTATGTCGTCATACATATGGTAGCTTGGATATGGAAACTATTGCACACAATAACGACGGACTTTAGGCATATATACGCAGGCTGCTTGTAACGTAAACAACCGTTGTGAGGATCCGAAACAAGTTTCGGGGAAATGAAACTTCTTCTTCTAAAAGGGGCCCACTAGTCCTGTGTCGAAATTACTTAGCGTAGCGATGTAAATTTTTTCACACAACCCGTTTTTCGATCTGCTCTACAAATCTGCTATTTCAGTTCAAACCCCCTTGTTAAAGGTGAACTATTCCCTTTAAGGAGGCGATGTTCCCGCTACTGTAAAATTCCGTTACAGCCGCCCACACTACACCGTGGCTCTCGCGTCCTTGTATTGTATTGTATTTAACGACTTCGGGCCATCCACACACATTGTGGCTATCGTGACACCTAGCCCGGCGTCACGAGACATAAAACAGTAGGTACATGGGGAAACAGGGAGTTGACATTCATACTCAGATACATACCGGATAAAACAATGATGCACGGCTTACAAAACTATGCATCTACACAACATAGACATAAACTGGTAATGTGAAAACAATAGCACAGACAAAGCATGGCTGCCACATGTTAGTTTACACCTCGGCCTTTCATGTACAAAAAGGTGCAAGTTCCGTTTAAATGAGGCAGGCCTCAGACCAGTCAGTTCGGTCGGTAAACTGTTGTAAAGACGAGGGACTCGGTAGGAAAACTGACGTCTACCGGCTTCAGTGCGGATGCAAGGTATATGGAACTGCTCGTCCTGTCGTGTGCGCCTATTGCATTTCGGCCTATTGCATGTTTTATATGTGCAGCATTTCGGCTAAATAGCGAGGCCAGAAATGCAGGTTCCTCCCACCACCGTGCACGTTGGGCCAGAGTGAGAGAGTGATATTCTGATAACTGTATGGAGGTGAGCCACCCTGGGCCACTCAAAACGTCCGAAATACGGTCAAATTTACGCCTTTCAGATACCACCCTGGCACACAAAAAAATATCACTCTTCGGAGCTGCCTGTGATTTCTGTCTGGGCAGTTGCCAAAAGCGGTTATACAGTAACGTACGTGTGACAACCAAACCGTGCACGATAGTGGGAACCACGTTTGGCGGAAGATAATGCAGAATGTGACTGAGTCCGATCAGTAGCCCGAAGCATTTCCGGACAACATGCGCGACGTGAGCGTCCCACGACAGGCACGGGTCAACAATCACCCCCAGGTTTCGCACAGTGCGTTCCGGACCAATAGCCTCCACACGGAAACATATATCGATTGGTGGTACGTTGCGGAGGTTCTGCCGGCTGCCGAACACCATCAACTGCGTTTTAGAAGCATTCACTTTTAGACAGTTCGCTCTGAACCACATGTCAAGGGAGGAGAGGAAGCGTTCCATGCGATCAACCAGTGCACCGATGTTATCTTTTCTGCCGGATACTAGTAAGTATCTGTGTGTCATCGGCGTACTGATAACATGTGCCTCAGGAACAAAGTAGCTCAAGTCGTTGGCGAACACGCTGTACAACAACGGCCCGAGGGCAGAACCCTGGTAAACGCCTATACTGTTCAGAAGCGGCCGGGACAGGTACTTGCGTCCGGAACTGGGATCAGCGATGGATACACTTTGGATGAGATTGGTAAGGTAGGACCGAAACCATTCAGCATCGACTCCATGCAGTTGTAATTTAGTCAGAAGTTTAGTGTGATCGATGACGGCAAAGCATTTACTTAAATCGATCAGACAGAGGAGAGTAAGATCCCCCCTGTCTGTCGAGGACAAGATATAATCGGACACACTGATCAGGGCGGTTTCGGTAGAATGACCTGGCCTAAATCCATGCTGAGTAGGAGAAAGTAAATTATTTTGGGAGAGGTAGGCATAGAGTTGATGCTGTACGATTCGTTCGACAATTTTGGCCATGCCAGGGACTAAGGAGATGGGTCTAAAGTTGGCAGGATTGGAACGAGGACCGGATTTGTGGATAGGATGGACAATGGAGTGCTTCCAGACTTCGGGAAAGTCACAGTTGGCGAGGCAGGTATTGACAATGTTCAGTAGCGGCACCCCAATCGCATCAAAACACATTTTGATGGTACGGATGCACAGGCCATCAGCACCGGAGGCCGGAGTGTTACGCATACCGTGGACTGTTCTCCCGAGGGTCTCATAGTCCACAGTCGAGACAGAGAAGGCGCAAGAGCCAACACGGGGCAATAGGCACATAAAGTCGACGGGAACCTCTCCGGACTCGGCAATCTCACGCGCAACACATGGCCCGACTCCCACGAAATATTCATTCATTTCGTTCGCGCTTACCGCCGGTGTGACACGCGCGCCCTTACTATACTGTCAATAACTTGACGGACATTCCGGTAAACAGAGGTCGGACCCTGGTCGGTTATGAGCTGGCCTATATACTCCCGCACATCCCGACGTATGGCGGATTTCACCGCACGGTTCAGCGAGTGGTACTCGTGCGCACTACCACCGCCTCGCCGAGCGTCACGAGCCGCGCGCCGCTGACACATCAGATCACGCGTTGCCGACACATGTGAGGCGCCGGGGTTTCGAATGGTCCTTGTTTTGTATTGTGTTCAGCAGCACATGATAAATGATCAGAACCGTTTGTTTTAAAGCGCCACTAGACCGGATCATAAGCGTCATAAGCATTACACAATAATAGTCCGAACATTTTGAATGGATGGATTTCCGAGGCCAGGACCCGCGAACAAGCCCCGCGCTAAGCAGAGCTTGTTCCGCGGGCCATGACACCACCATTCGCTCGCGCAATTCCTGGTAGCCGGCATAATTTAGAGATGAAAGTTTTACGTGCCCGACATGCCTGGACACGGTCCGCCCCGCTCATTGACGTCACTTGACCTTGAGTGCGATCGCTGCCACCGGCCACAGGCCATCCCAGTCAGGGGCAAATAGCGAGCGCCGACACGACTCGAACCTGGGCTGCCACACCTGGTGAGGTCAAAAGCCTAGCGCTCTCCCGACTGAACTACGGGGCGGTCCTATTATCATACTAATACATTAACAACTGCATTATACTAATGTAGTTGTTATATCTGGCAGACTATGTTTTCACCTATTTAGCGGAAAACTTTGGATTATCAACTTTAAAAATGTCCTGTGCGCACATATCAATTCAAATTTTCCCTTACAGCAGCAGCCTGCCACAATGAACCTATAGTTGACATGTCTTTGTACTTCACGACTGCTTGTGAAGGAAGCACGGCTGGGTGACGGATAATAGGTATACGGCCCTGCATATACCGTTTGTTTGTGTTTCGACAGTTCCGACCGGAGATTCGGAGGTATGGGCCCAGCGCGACGCCGAGCTACGCGTGGAGGACAGGCTGCGACAGGTGCTGAAGAGGATGGCCACAGACGCCACGGAGCGGGTAGCAGGTTAGCTCACTGGAGATGGCAGGTTAGCTCACTGAGTATTGAGGATAGCAAGTTAGCTCACTGACGACAGGGAGAGGATAGCAGGTTAGCTTACTGACGGCAGGGAGAGGATAACAGGTTAGCTCACTGACGCCAGGGAGAGGATGTCAGGTTAGCTCACTGACGGC
The DNA here is from genome assembly GCA_036785665.1 of Chirona hameri. Taxonomy (NCBI): domain Eukaryota; kingdom Metazoa; phylum Arthropoda; class Thecostraca; order Balanomorpha; family Balanidae; genus Chirona; species Chirona hameri. The sequence continues at coordinate 223,145 of JAXIVJ010000418.1, read as the reverse complement.
AGGGAGCGGATAACAGGTTAGCTCACTGACGGCAGGGAGAGGATAGCAGGTTAGCTCACTGACGGCAGGGAGAGGATAGCAGGTTAGCTCACTTACGGCAGGGAGAGGATATCAGGTTAGCTCACTTACGGCAGGGAGAGGATGACAGGTTAGCTCACTGACGGCAGGGAGAGGATATCAGGTTAGCTCACTTACGGCAGGGAAAGGATAGCAGGTTAGCTCACTGACGGCAGGGAGAGGATATCAGGTTAGCTCACTGACGGCAGGGAGAGGATATCAGGTTAGCTCACTTACGGCAGGGAAAGGATAGCATGTTAGCTCACTGACGGCAGGGAGAGGATATCAGGTTAGCTCACTTACGGCAGGGAGAGGATGACAGAGTATGAGAGCTCAATAGCGTCTGGGAGAATATGACATGTTAGCTCAATGGCGACTGACGACAATGGATACCGACATGACTGACGGATGTGACGGATGGCAGATTTGGTCACTGACTGGGCACTGCTGATAGCCGATGACAGATGAGTCTTGAGTCTATTGCGATGAGTCATGCGATTTCAGCAAACACTTTTCAGAAAGCGAGCGCTCCTTACAGCGCTGTCAGGAACTTGTATCGGCAGCTGTTCGGTCCGAGCGCACTGCGTAGACAGCTGCGCTGACAGCAGACAGCGATACAGCGAGCGCGTCACACGGTTGTCAGACGATCTATAATACTTATCATAAGTTGATCGTGCGTTATTGTCTGAAGCTGTATAACGCATTGCTGTGTACGAACACTACGAGATCAGGCTGCGAACTTTCACTCCATGTCACACTCGTGCATAGGCGTACCCAAGGGGGGGGGGGGGCAAACGGGGAAATTTCCCCCTCCTGAAGGTCCGTACGTGCCCCCTTGGCCGTATGTGCCCCTTTGGAAATAGTGCCCAAAGGGCCCTATTTCGAAAAAAATGAATGATTTTTTGGGGGATTTTTTAAAGGATTTTTTTTAAAAAAAAATATGCCCCTCTAAAAATATAGTGGGTCAAATCCGGTGAGTCATTTTGGTGGGGTACCTTTGCCCCCCTGATACAAAATTGCGCCCTCCTGGAGTGAATTCTGGGTACGCCACTGCACTCGTGCGAGCGAGCTTCTGTAAAACAAATTGGGTAACTGTGGTGCTAACGTGCTACCGTTGGCGAATGCGGCGAATGCGGCACCCGCTAAACATGGAAAGTGGAAAATCATAACTGGCCAAAAAAAACAAATCTCGGCTGAAAACCGAGGCAATAGCTCAGTACGTATGTAAAGTTAGCAGCAGTTCAATATTCGGATATTCAGCAGATATTCGGAAATCGACGACCCCTTCGATTTCGCCTCCTAAACATCCCCCTTGATAGATTTTGCGATGCATCCCATAGCAAGGGATGCTCTATTTGGCCTCTAGAGGCCAAATAGAGTTAGTGGTAAAATCTACGACCCCTTCGATTTGGCTCAAATTTGGCACACAGGTAGCCAATGGCCTCCTGAACATCCCCCTAGAAGGATTGTGCGATGCATGCCATAGTAAGGCCTCTAGAGGCCAAAGGTTCATGGTGAAAATCGACGACCCCTTCGATTTCGCTCAAATTGTGTGCAAATTTGGTGCAATGACTACCCAACATCAACACCAAAAGGGTTGTACGATGCATTCCATAGTTAAGCGTCAAGAGGTCAAAATAGACGTCTGAGCAGATATTCTAAAAATCGACGACCCCTTCGATTTCGCTCAAATTTCGTGCAAATGTACCAAATGACCACCCAACATCAACACCAAAAGGGTTGTACGATGCATCCCATAGTTAAGCGTCTAGAGGTCAAAATAGACGTCTGGGCAGATATTCGAAAAATCGACGACGTCTTCAATTTCGCTCACATTTGCTGTAAATATACCAAATGACCACCCAACATCAGCCCCGTTTACATAGCAATTTCAAAATAGTGGAACATTGTTCCCTAATTGTGGAACATCTTCCATTAAGCTCGTTTGAGTAGATATCACCACTACACCAGACTGAGATTTGATCCAATTTGCTCAAACATGGTGTAAGAGTGATCTTGGTTCCTTTTATTTCGAAATCGTGCTTTATAAGTTAGGTTAACAGCACAAACATCCAGAGCGGAGTATTTTTTCTTCCGACATTTTGACCTTCATTTGGTAGCGTAGCAGCTTTTGCGAAGACTGCTACGCTTCCATATGCGCAACCGATTTACTTTTTCCGACGGCAGTTGCCGCTTTTTCGCGAATAAGAATTAGAGCTGCAAGATCTCCGGAAAGTATCATACCGGTACCATACAACAACACAACCAATAACACAATGTTCCACCAATATACCGGCGCTGTCATTAGTATTTTGTCGCACATATGTTCGCATGCCGCATAGTACATGCCGCAGGCATCTAAAAAGTGCTTGCGGTGCCTAAAAATGACCCGCTGTGTCGTGCACTGTACCGTAAGTCATGCAGCTCGAAACGTGGGAGGAGCTTATTTTAGCCAAGTTAGCGGGCACTTATTTTCGCGACCAGCACCTGACGTGAATTCTGTATAATACCACGGAAACAACACCAACAAAGGCAATACCTAGGCTGCAACAACCATACGACCAATGTGATGCATAACAGCAGACGGTAAATTGACGCACTGGCGCCGTAATCGTGATCATGTGATGGTGAAAGAAACCTTCATGCTCCACTATTAGTGACCAATGTTTCACTGTTTTGAAACTGCTATGTAAACGGGGCTATCACACCAAAAGGGTTGTACGATGCATCCCATAGTTAAGCGTCTAGAGGTCAAAATAGACGTCTGGGCAGATATTCGAAAAATCGACGACCACTTCGATTTCGCTCAAATTTGGTGTAAATGTGCCAAATGACCACCCAACATCAACACCAAAAGGGATGTACGATGCATCCCATAGTTAAGCGTCAAGAGGTCAAAATAGACGTCTGGGCAGATATTCGAAAAATCTACGACCCCTCCTATTTCGCTTAAATTTAGTACTAAGGTAGAAAATGCCCACCCAACACCAACCCGAAAAGGATTTTGCGATGCATCCAATGGTTAAGCGTCTAGAAGTCAAAATCGGCGATATTCGAAAAATCGACGACACCTTCGATTTCGCTCAAATTTTGCACACAGGTGGTAGCCAATGGTTTCCTGACCATCCTCCTGGAAAGATTTTGCGATGCATCCCATACTTAAGCATCTAGAACGTCTGGGCAGATATTCGAAAAATTTACGACCCCTTCGATTTCGCTCCAATTTGGTGGAAATGTAACAAATGACCACCCCACATCAACCCCTAAGAGTTGTATGATGCATCCCATAGTTAAGTATCTAGAGGTAAAAATAGAGGTCTAGGCAGATATTCGCAAAATCGACGACCCCTTCGATGTCGCTCAAATTTGGTACAAAGGTACCAAATGCCCACCCAACACCAACCCTAACAGGATTTTATGATGCATCTCATAGTTATGCGTCTAGAGGTCAATATAGACGTCTGGGCAGATATTCGAAAAATTGACGACCCCTTTGATTTCGCTCCAATTTGGTGCAAATGTAACAAATGACCACCCGACATCAACCCCAAAACAGTTGTACGATGCATTCCATAGTTCAGCATCTAGAGGTCAAAATAGAGGCCTGGACAGATATCTGCGCTGGAAAAATACAGGCCTGGAGATACCTGCGCAGACGTCTATTTTGACCTCTAGACGCTTAACTATGGGATGCATCGTGCAACCCTTTTGGTGTTGATGTTGGGTGGTAATTTGGTACATTTGCACCACATTTGAGCGAAACCGAAGGGGTCATCGATTTTTCGAATATCTGCCCAGACGTCTATTTGACCTCTAGACGCTTAACTATGGAATGCATCGTACAATCCTTTTGGTGTTGATGTTGAATGGTCATTTGCTACATTTGCAGCAAATTTGAGCGAAATCGAAGGGGTCGTCAATTATTCTAATATCTGCCCAGACGTCTATTTTGACCTCAAGATGCTTTACTATGGGATGCATCGTACAACCTTTTGGTGTTGGTGTTGGGTGGTCATTTGGTACATTTGCAGCAAATTTGAGCGAAATCGAAGGGGTCGTCGATTTTTAGAGTATCTGCCCAGACGTCTATTTTGACCTCTAGACGCTTAACTATGGAATGCATCATACAACCTTTTGGTGTTGATGTTGGGTGGTCATTGCACCAAATTTGTAAAAAAAATGAGCGAAATCGAAGGGGTCGTGGATTTTTGGAAAAATACATCCGAATTTTCTTCTTATAGAAAATACAACCAGACAGGGGCCCACCGAGCCGCCTTAGAGTGGCCCCGCATTTCATAAGGGGAGGGGCGCGTGGGCCAGTGTGACCGCTTGGGTGCGCCTCTGGTATGAGGAACACTTCGCGTCTTATTTTATATATTTTTTATCCTTAGAACTTCGACCCATTACACATTTCCGTGAAAACTTTTGCTTTATATATGTGCGCGGTGGGCCCCTTCGGATGAAAATAACAAATGCAAACTTTCGTTTTTCATTTGTAAAAAATACATCCGGAATTTTGATATTTTTTATAACAAAAAATACAACCGGACAGGGCCCCACCAGACATATATACAACCGGACAGAGGCTTCATAGGGGTCCCGAATTTCGAAAGGGGCACAGGCCCGTGTCCCCCCCCCCTTGTGTGCGCCTCTGGGCCCTTCGGATGAAAATATAAAATGTAAAATGTTGACTTCCATTTGTAAAAAATAAATCCGGATTTGTATTTAAAAAATGCAACCAAACAGGGGCCCCAGTCCCCGCGGGGCCGCCTCAGAGAAGCCCCGCATTTCGTAAGGGGGAGGGGCACCTGGGCCAGTGTGTCCCCCTTGTGTGCGCCTCTGGTATGAGGCACACTTCGTGTCATATTTTATATATTGAGATTTTTTCTCCTTAGAGCTTCGACCCGTTACACATTTTCGCGATAACTTCGCTTTCTATATTTTCGCGGTGGGGCCCTTCGGATGAAAATAACAAATGCAAACTTTCACTTTTCATTTGTAAGATATACATCTGGATTTTTATTTTTTGTATTTAAAAAAAATACAACTGAACAGGGGCCCACCGGGCCGCCTCATAGGGGCCCCGCATTTCGTAAGAGGGCACGAGCCCGTGTGCCCCCTTGTGTGCGCCTCTGGGCCCTTCGGATGAAAATATAAAAGGTAGAACTTTGACTTTCATTTGTAAAATAAATCCGTATTTTTATTAAATGAACAAAATACAACCAAACAATGGCCTCAACCCCCGCGGGGCCGCCTCAGAGGGGCCCCACGGGGCCGCTTCAGAGGGGCCCCACATTTCATAAGGGGGGACACGGGCCCGTGCCCCCTCCCTTGTGTGCGCCTCTGCTTGCAGATACCGAACGCTCTGCGGAGCGATAATTTGTCAACTGAAGATTACCCCCGACAGAGTAGATGCCGAACGCGCGAAGGGGAAATTATCGGCGATAATTATCCAGCGGAGAATATCCAAAGGAAAACAATTTCCAGATACCGAACGCTCGCTTGAATGAATTCACGGATGCACATTCGATTACGTCACGGGCCGCGGACAGGCGTGATGTGCTAAGATGAAAATATAAAATAAAAACTCACTTCATTTGTGGAAAAAATACATTCGAATTTTCTTCTTATAAAAAATACAACCGGACAGGGGCCCCACCATTAGAGGGCCCCGCATTTCATAAGGGGGAGGCACGTGGGCCAGTGTGTCCCCCCTGTGTGCGCCTCTGGTATGAGGCACACTTCGTGTCTTATTTTATATATTGATATTTGTTCTCCTTAGAGCTTCGCCCCGTTACACATTTTCACGATAACATCGCTTTCTATATTCTTGTGGTGGGCCCCTTGGGATGAAAATAAAAAATGAACACTTTCACTTTGCATGCCTCCAAGACCATTTAATTTGTCATGTGTGGCCATACATCCGTTTTTTTTTATAAAACAAAAATACAACCGGACAGGGGCCCCACCGCGGGGGGGGCTGTCCGTAAGCGGGCCCCTTACGCGGGGCCCCTTACGAAATGCGGGGACTCATAGGGGCCCCGCATTTCGTAAGGGGGCACGGGCCCATGTGCCCCCCTTGTGTGCGCCTCTGGGCCCTTCGGATGAAAATATAAAATGTAAAACTTTTACTTTCATTTGTAAACAAAATCCGTATTTTTATTTTAAAAAATACAACCAAAAAGGGGCCACACCGGGCAGCATCAGAGAAACCCCCACGGGTCCGCCTCAGAGGGGCCCCACGAGGCCGCTTCAGAGGGGCCCCACATTTGGTAAGGGGGGGGGGGGGGAGGGGCACGGGCCCGTGTGCCCCCCCCCCCCCCCTTGTGTGCGCCTCTGACAGCAACGTATTCGTATTCAAATACGTATTCAAAGTTACTCTGATTTCGCCCAAATTTGCACACAATAACCCCCAATGGCGTCAGTGCACAGCCTATGAAGTTATACGGGAATATAACTCACGGTTTGAACTACAGAGGTAAAAATAGGTCAAACAGGTAAAATACGCGGTACCCCATAACTTTTCACCTAATTATTAGATACAAAATTTCCTTAGTCAAAAATACTCGGAACAGGGTGAGGATCATACACAAACCAAGATTGGACCAGTCCGGGTCACTGTTTGATCTCAGGTCAAAAATGCTCTTTTTCAATGGGCGGGTACCCTATAAAATATATTTGCGCGGTATTTGCGCGGTACCCTATACAATCTCAGAAAACGCACTTATATATGCAATTGAGCACAGAACCATCCGCAAGTGACCATAGTTTATGCACAACACAACAGATGACCTTACTCTGGTACCATGTGACCTTAGGTCACAAAACACGTGAAAAATACGACTTGGGCCAAAAATCGTTTTACCGCATAACTCCTATGATAATTGAAGTAGACGAGTCATCCCAGTGTCACAATTTTCGCATTAGCACATACATGGTGCACAACAAAACATTGTATCTGAAAATGTCACCGTTTGACCTCAGGTCACGTCCACATTTTGCATTGCGGCTTTTTAGACAATGACGGGGTACCGCATACATTTTTTCCCTAAACGACTTAGGGGAATCAGCCTAATAGATTAATATTCACAAAAGACCATAGATGGTACACAAAGAGCGACCTAACCCCTTCAGGTCATCGTTTGACCTCGGGTCACGGCATAAGTTACCATTATGGCACACGGCAGAATGGCGCGGTACCGCATAAGGTTTTCTCAACATCACTTAGAGAACCCATTCCACCACCATCGCCTTCCCTTTAACCCACCGAAGGTGCACAACTCAAAACATGACCCCTCCGAGTCACCATTTGACCTCAGGCCACCTGTAAAGGCGTTAATATCCATTTAACGAGCCGTCCAAATACGTATTCGTTGTTTACCAATCGCTTGTGTTCAAACTTATACCAAATGTTGGTGTCTGAGTATATTAGAAACCTAAAAGCATTTCTCGCTGAGGTCAATCATTTGACTTTGGGAGGTCATGAGTGCCTGCGAGGTCAAATCTCGAGTACCGCATAACTTTTTCCTAAAGTACTTACCGAAGTTTTTGCAACGGCTAAATATTTTCACCAGCCTATAGATGGTGCACAAAGAGCGACATAACCCCTTAGGTATGTGTGACGGCGTAAAAAGTTTATTAGTGGCCACATTTTACGCTAATTATTTTGGGAGAAATTACAATAATCAAAGAATTAGTCATAGTCATCATGAACCAAAATCATCCGTAAAACTTAAGTATTTCCTCACTTTTTCGAAAATAAAATGTGTCTGAAAGCCTTTGTCGGACCTGATATTCTCCCAAACTCCGAAAAATTGTTGTTGGCAAAAGTGACGATCTACTGACCGCCTGACCTGCATTCGATATCCGGCTAACTGGTTTTGCATCGTGTGCCTGAAGTGCCTGAAGTGCACGGAGCGTGATGATCTCTGGAGGGTGTGGTGGAGGTGATTATCTCTGGAGGGTGTGTAGCACAGCACAACAGCACACCTGTTGTGCTGTGGAATTGGAGCAGCCCAGCCCGGGGCCTTGGCTTAAGAGCTGTAGCGACACCAGCTCGTAAAGAAACCGTGCAGCCATCAACATACTGTGCCAAGCGGACCTACCGGTACTGGCCATAGCTTCCCTCCACCGATGGTAACGAATAACGATCTACCGGAGCTTCCCTCCACCGATGGTATCGAATAGCGATCTACCGGAGCTTCTCTTCACCGATGGTAGCGAATAATGATCTACCGGAGCTTCTCTCCACCGATGGTAACGCATAACGATCCCTCCACCGGTGGAGCTTCCCTCCACCGGTGGTAACGATCTACCGGAGCTTCCCTCCACCGATGGTAACGAATAACGATCTACTGGAGCTGCCCTCCACCGGTGGTAACGATCTACTGGAGCTTCCCTCCACCGATGGTAACGAATAACGATCCCTCCACCGGTGGAGCTTCCCTCCACCGGTGGTAACGATCTACTGGAGCTTCCCTCCACCGGTGGTAACGATCTACCTGACCTCCCTCCACTGGTGGTAACGATGAACTGGAGCTTCCCTCCACCGATGGTATCGAATAGCGATCTACCGGAGCTTCCCTCCACCGATGGTATCGAATAGCGATCTACTGGAGCTTCTCTCCACCGATGGTAACGAATAACGATCTACCGGAGCTTCCCTCCACCGATGGTAACGAATAACGATCCCTCCACCGGTGGAGCGTCCCTCCACCGGTGGTAACGATCTACCGGAGTTTTCCTCCACTGGTGGTAACAATCTACCGGAGCTCCCTCCATCGGTGGTAACAATCTACCGGAGCTCCCTCCATCGGTGGTAACAATCTACCGGAGCTTCCCTTCACCGGTAGGAAACATCTACTGGAGCTCCCCTCCACTGGTGGTACCGATCTACCAGGTGTTGTCTGAGCGGCGGTCAGCGGCCATAATGTCTGGGCATCCCACAGAAGACCTATTATTCTAGCCCACAGAAGACCTATTATTCCAGCCCACAGAAGACCTAGCCATCTGTGCCACTCGCTAGCCATCTGTGCCACTCGCTAGCAGCCATCTGTGCCACTGACTAGTTCCGTTCAGCAGCACGTCGATGCGCGTATGACGCCGTGTGTGTGTGTGTGTGTGTGTGTGTGTGTGTGTGTGTGTGTGTGTGTGTGTGTGTGTGTGTGTGTGTGTGTGTGTGTGTGTGTGTGTGTGTGTGTGTGTGTGTGTGTGCGTGTGCGTGTGCGTGTGCGTGTGCGTGTGCGTGTGCGTGTGCGTGTGCGTGTGCGTGTGCGTGTGCGTGTGCGTGTGCGTGTGCGTGTGCGTGTGCGTGTGCGTGTGCGTGTGCGTGTGCGTGTGCGTGTGCGTGTGCGTGTGCGTGTGCGTGTGCGTGTGCGCGCGCGCGCGCGCGTGTGTGTGTGTGTGTGTGTGTGTGTGTGTGTGTGTATGTGTGTGTGTGTGTGTGTGTGTGTGTGTGTGTGTGTGTGTGTGTGTGTGTGTGTGTGTGTGTGTGTGTGTGTTGTTTGGACCTTTCAACGCTTGGGAAGGGGCCCTTTCAGCGCTCGGGAAGGGGGCCCTTTCGAGGCGCCGCACTCCCCTGGACGAAATCCTGGCTACATGCCTAAAGCCATCTATGTGTTTTCTGGCGTTGAAAATAACAAATTAGTAAAAAAAAGGTTAAGAAACCATAGCAGCCTACTTAATAAAACAGGAGGTACTGCTTCATTCTAGTAAATTGGCTTTCTCTCGTTATAACAAAATGTGTTTCTGCCTCCAGGGCTCTGGCGGTTGGCTTTTCCAGAGCTGGCGGCTGGGTTTTCCAGCGGACTCGCCAGCGGTCTTATATGAAGGCTGGGTGACAGCGTGTATGACAAGCATGCGGTCCTCAGCAAGGAGAAAGTGGAGAAAGTGGGGAGCTTTAACGCCGCCTCCGCACATGGACCCCAGGAACCATAGGCGTAGGAACGGGGGGGGGGGCATGGCCCCCACTTTTCAGGTTGGGGGGGGGGGGGGGGGCAGTGTTACTGCCCCCCCCCCCCCCCCCACTTTTGAACGATTTCTCCTCCTCCGATCACTGATATTTGTTCGATATGAATGCTTTACAATTGCGAAAATAATGATGAATTTACAACCCCACAATATCATAACTCATAAGTAAATTATGCATTGATAGCTGAATTAAAGCTAACTTTCCTTAACCCTATTTGTAACAGGGGGGGGGGCGGATTCCGCCCCCCCCCCCCCCCCCCTCATGTTTTTCGCAGATATCTCCAGAACGGCTGGGAGCAGGCCCATGAAATTTTGGGACTTTTCATAGAATTGAATACCGCATTTGGAGTCAAAATTTTGAGTTCTTGACCTGAACAGAGGCGGTTCCAGGGTACAGTTTTGGGTGGGTTCGGAGGCGATATTTGGCGATAATACGGAAATGCGATCTTCACGGTTTCTTCGTAACTGCCTCAAGTATGAAGGAGTTACATCGGTTCACGGTGATTGCAACAAGTGCAAATTAGTTGATGTTAATGAAATATCATTAAAATTTCATGGCAGAGGCGGTTTCAGGGGCTTGCAAAGGGGGGGGGGGGGTTCCAGGAAATATTCAACGCTTGGCGGGAAACAAATAGAGCAATGTAAGGGGCATTTATAGTTATCAAGATGTAAAAGATAGCTTCTGCTTCCATTATTTGCATAATTTATTACATATAGAGTTTCAGGGGCGTGTTCAGGCACATGAAAAGGGGGGTGACTGGCTTGGTGATGGCGATATGCCAGCGATAACGGCGCAATAGACAGTTAGCTTATAATTATATATGCACATATGAGGCCAGGAAAAGGAATAAAGTCATTTTTTTGCAGAGGCGCGCTCAGGAATGGAAGAAAGGGGGTCATATTATTGCAAGGAAACTAAGAGGCATGGGCGTACAATGACATAACATACTGTAGTTTTCGGATGAAACACACACCACAGGCTACTCTACGAACGATTATAAGATAATAAGCGAGTCCAGGTAGGGTAAAAGGGGGGTAAGCAATGTTAATTGAAGTTGTAAGTGAAATAGTCACTGTTGACTAGTTAGTATCATAATAGCGGATAATATACTTATCAAAAGGTATTGAGCCGCCCCAGTTTGGATCCTGGATACGCCTATTATGAAGTACAACATGCAAAAAGGAACTATCTACGATCAGTAACATATTTATAGTGCTGGGTAGCAACTTGTCTGCGGTTAATATTTTTCCAATGTTACCCCCCTTTTTCACTAACCTGGTACCGCCTATGGCAAAAAATATGATTTTTAACTGTTTTGCCTAATGTCACAATCACATACCATTTCATTTCTTTAAAAAAACACGTCAAAAAATTGTTTTATTACGCATTTACTTCACCCCCATATTGAGTGACCTGCACACGCCTATGATTTTTGAATTTTCAAATGCCACTGTCATATATCAATTTCCAATTCAATCTCTATCGATTCGTATTAATTGTGTTAAAAAAGCTATGTGGGATCAAAAATACCACTAAAATTTTTGGTTTTTGCCCCCCTGTTGCCCCCCTATCAAAAATTTATATTTTTTTTATTATTTAGAAATGTAGATCGTGTTGAGGGGAACCAAACGCCGTTTCATTTTTGAAAATCGGACGGGTAGATCTCGAGATCTCCGGGGGGGGCGGAATCCGCCCCCCCCCCCCTGTTACAAATAGGGGTAGCCAGGAGCCTGTTACAAATAGGGTTTTAAAGGGAGATAATCACCCTTTTCCACAAAAATAGTTAGCACCTGAAATCGATGGACGAGGCCAAAATATGATGTAAATTCGTCACATTTTGCATATAAACATTCCTACCGAAGGATATTGACAGTTTCCTACCGATAAGCGATCCACGCTTATATCGGTCGGTACTCAGCAAGTACTCGGTAGCGAATTCAGTAAATTAGCCTTCTACGCATTGCTATTTATCATGAAGGTAGGCAATATGTTTCCTGCACTCTATCTTTTGCAAATATGTGCCAAAAAATGTATGAACAATCAACAACAATCATTTGAAAAAAGTGCATTGAAATCGGCAGTTTAGCTTGGCACCGGCCGGCCAGTACCAAGCTAAATTACGGCGACCTATTTAGTGTCGGCGATTTGTTTACAAGTGCCCATTCAACAACGTTGAAAAGATTGATGCAAAAGCGCAGATGTTGCGCTTTCCAATAGTGGAGGGAAATACCGATAATTAATTTTTCCAAACTTCCAACTTTGAATTAGGGAATAATTATATTTAATTCTTAAATTTAGATAACAACATTTTAACACCATAACGGTAGCCAAAGAAATTGTTGCTAACAAAATCAAAAGATGATTATCTCCCTTTAATACAATTTGCTTAGATTTTCTTCTATATCAGGAAATGTGTAAATTTTTCGTCGATTTCAGGTGGTTGGGGGGGGGGGGGGGTCAGAGGCGGATCCAGGGGGAGGGGGAGGGAATGGGCAATCCCCCCCCCCCAAAAGAAAAGTCTGGTAGCAAAAGTATGTTTTGCCCCCCCCCCCCCTCAGTTGGAGTAAAAGTTGCCATTTTTATCTTTCCAAAATGCATTTTAGCTGTTTTTAACAACTACAATTTGCTATGAAAAAATGCACATACAATTTTGTATATAATTAATAGCGAAGTAAAGCCGAGCGACTGTAATGGTCTGTTACGTTATGCTTCGGAAAGATGTTAATCTTTGCGTTGCCTTGTGACAATCCCTGATTGATGTATCCGTCCCACTGTTGTTGGTACATGGTCAGTAGAGATCCAGGAAATCTTGAAAAATGTGGTCAAGACTACGTGCTGCACCATTCAAGAGATGTAGTGTACCGAGTTGCAATTGGTAACGTTTCGCTGTTATCAACGCTGGCATTTACTCTACTCGCTGCAGGCTGAAATATCCCGATACTGGCAATGTATTCGGATTGCGAGCCTACGCACCATTGCTACACCTCTGTTGTCACTGTCGTTATATTTTTCATCAAATGCCAGTACGCAGGTATGGATTTACTGCATTTCTTATGGCTTGCTATCTCTATCATTGTCATTGTCTTGTCCTCCCATCCTTTCCATATATAGCGATTTCCTTTCAGTACGAGCACGTTGTATACAACTCCGCAAGAATATTTTGTCTTACCATTGTCAGTAGGCTGATCAAACGGCAGCTGACGAGCCGTCTCCCAAAATTTATTTTGTAATACCCTCATTCGTAACGCTTTGGTTCTCCACAGCATGCGGACATGTGCATGACCGCCGGCCGTGGCACAGAGCAGCTGCAGCCTGCTCTGATATTTTGTGACCCGCGCCCTTCAACCTACTCCGTCCTCTCATCCCAAGTCGTCCTGGGTATGTACCCTACCAGGGGCGCAGCCAGGCCTTCAGAAGGGGGGCAAGCCCCTGGGAGAAGCCTCCCACCCCAAAAAAATACCCCTGGATATGAAAAACTCTACGGATTTCGGCCACTTTATTTTGTGAGGCCCCCTTTTTAACAATTTTTCTTCGTCTACTTTTGATGAGCTGGATTGGACCAGGACCCTCAGTAGGCATTGTACTGAGCGCATTACTAATTTGTATTGTTACATACAGGAGATAAAACATATCTTAGCTGACAACAGGTGGGGGTCGGCTTTTGAGTGTGGGGGCGGCTGAAATGACGAAAAATGTACCCCCATTTTGATACGTGTATTTAAGCCTTTGCAGCATTTTTTAATGTGGATTTTCATGTTATAGTAGGTAGGTATGTACTTGTTAGTTAGCGCCGCGAAGCGGCGCGAAATTTTTACGGTTTTGCCTGATAAAACCAAAAATATAGGCGGTGGGCCTTGTAGCTCGGATAATAAGCTAAAAATGCTATTCATTCATTTCAGCATTACGACGAACCGATGATGATGACTATGGCTTCGTTGTGACGACTACCGATGTGACGCCGCGAAGCGGCGTGAAAATGTTAATTTTACGTCCTGGAAAACGAAATGTTAATATTGGAACCAGACCGTGAGGTAAGATGGCTTTATGAGATGGTCCTGGCCTGTTTCCACTATTAGCTCTTCGGTCCAGCAAATTGTGCACCGCTGGAGCAGCTTCCGGGTGCCGATCTCCTCGTCTTTGCGTTCGCGTCGCCTTTTTCGGAACTCGGCAAACTAGCTAAACATGTAACCTGCTTGAAACTTAAAAGTGAATATTTTATGAAGGGAATGGGCACTGTGTCCAGCAATTCCCGCCAAGGAGAGCCTCTGCCAGACACTTAATGAAATTATTTTTCCCATTTTCCAAATTTGTATAAGCAATTGCGAAACTTATGTCATGCCGCGAAGCGGCGCGAAATTTTTCAGTTTTTGACACTAGATAGCTGGATTTTGACTGCACTGCAAAGGCAATTTTTACGATAAATTTTTGATTTTTCCCGAAAAAGGTGGGGGGGGGGGGGGGGGGGGGTCGACCCCCCCCCCCCCTTCTAAAAGTGGGGGGGGGGGTTGCCCAGACCTCCCCCCGACCCTCCCGTCGGCGACGCCCCTGGCTGACAAATATTGCAGCACACACTCTCCTGAGAGGAAAATTGTTAAATTGTTTTGTACTACCACCACCCGAATTCAAAAACGCATCAGACTTATCAAATTACCATTTTTAAACCCAAGAAAACGTTGCACCAGGTGGGTCAGAGTACAGCACATTACCGCTTATTATGACCGCGCCGACCACGGCTAGCAGGCGCTCCAGCTATAGCAGGCGCTCCAGGCGACGGCTAGCAACCCCTGAGCAGGCTCGAGGACCCCGTTCACAGACTCAATGGCCCTCTGGATAAGCTCAAGAGGGCCCTGAACAGACTCAATGGCCCCTTGGCAAGCCGAGAGGCCCCTGCTCAGACTCTAATAGCCCCTGGGCAGGTTCGAGAGGCCCCTGAACAGGATCAATCGACCATTGGGAAAGTTCGAGAGGCCCCTGAACAGACTGTAATGGCCCCTAGGCAGGTTCAAGAGGCCCTTGAACAGACTCAATGGGCCCCTGGGCAATCTCGAGAGGCCCCTGGGCAGGTTCGAGAGGTCCCTGAACAGACTCAATGGGCCCCTGGGCAAGCTCGAGAGGCCTCTGAGCAGGCTCTAATGGCCCCTGGGCAGGTTCGAGAGACCCCTGAACAGACTCGATGGGCTTTTGGGAAAAGTATAATGGCCCCTGGGCAGGTTCAAGAGGCCCCAAAACAGACTATAATGGGCCCCTGGCCAGGCTCGAGAGGCCCCTGAACATATTCAATGGGCCCATGGACATGCTCGAGAGGCCACTGGGCAGGTTTGTTAGGCCGTAGGTGGGCTCAATTGGCCCCTGGACAAGTGGACATGCTCTAGAGGCCCCTGGGCCGGTTTTGGGGGCCCCTGAGTGACCTCAATGGGCCCCAGGGCATGCTCTAAAAGTCCCGGGGCATGTTTTTGCGCCCTTAAGTGGGCTCAATGGGGCCCTGGACATGCTCGAGAGGCCCCTGGACAGTTTGTTGGGCCCATCGGTGGGCTCAATGGGCCCCTGGACATGCCCAAGAGGCCCCCTGGGCCGGATTCGAAAGCCCTTCAGTGTATCTGAGGGCCCTTGACATGCACCAGAGTGACCTTTGTCTGGTTTGAGGCTCCTCTGTGACTTTTTGAAAGCCATTTAGCTAATGCAAATGGTATCTGGGCCAATCTCGGCGGGGCCCCCTGTGACCCGTAAGGGGGGAGCAATTTCCTCCCTTGCCCCCCCCCCCTGGCTGCGCCCCTGTACCCTACCAGCATGCACGGATGTTATACATTGATGTTATTAAAGCTGGAAATGTGCACTTTCTCGTTTTTCCACATTTTGCTTGCGACGATCCTATCACATCCTTGCCAGCTGCCACTGGATCAGCATGCATTTGTGCGCTTTACCGATTAACGCCCACCGTCACCAAACATATGGAAAGAGTGCAATTGGAACCTCAAACGCATTCACATTCAGCCATTTTAGCACATCCAGCCGGGATAGTGATACCAGTTGTGGTACGAAGAGTTTCATGCCAAATCCTTCGTTGAATATTTTACACAAATACATTCATATATACTTTCGCTGAAGATAACGTTTTATCTCTGGTTGTATTTCGTATTTTCATAAACATACTCCTAGATTATATGTCCAGTGAGATATTCAGTTTTGTTAAAGGGCTAACGCTCTAATGATCATCGTTTTCACCTTCGAGCATCTGAATCACTTACGACTCTTGGTGACGACGTGGCAGTAGTGACATCCCTATCGCAGAGAGGCTCATATTCGTGATGGTAGCGTAGCTCCGTGTATGTGTTACAAGACCGTCGTATTTTGGATAATTTTGTGACTAAGCGCTTTAAATTATCGTACGAACGCTAAAGGGGCAAATAGCGAGTGGCTAAGACGTCTAGCTCTCACGTGGGGAGCCGTGTTTCGACCCCGGTAGAGTTATGGCCCCTGGGCGCTAATATGACCAATGTGTTCGCTGGCGAGTGACGCTCCATAAGAGTTGGCGACCCAAGTGGGTCGTCAATTCTTTTATAAACAAAAGGAAAAGGATTGTACGAACGCTACATGTATAACCGTATTTTCTGGAGGTGATGGTTTACCACGTTATGGTTATCCAGATTTGTTCACACGGTTCATTTGGTCGTCTTATGATCCTATTCCTATGTAACAAAAGTGAAATTAGGTTACAAACCTGACCCGGTAAACAACAGGCTAGCGGTCCGCGCATTTGCCGCTCGTCGGTGCACGAGCGGCAAATGCTGTGACAAAACGATAACGGAGACGCCAAACTTCCTCTTTGAAGCAGCCTCATTCCTACCTTTGGGTAAAGAAATAACACTTAATTTCGATGTCCGTTTAATATCATCTTTAGAACTTGCGTCAGCATATTGATAAGTATTTTATATATGCTTAGGCGTTACTTTTTTATATCCTACTTTTTTACATCCTACCGTTTATGACACGGCCTCTCCAAAACAGGTGCTTGTCAGTTATCGGCTCTCGACGTCAGAGTCTTTGCAACGAAATTTGGGTATCTGAAGGCCAGGTACGTAGCCAAGGGGGGGGGGGGGGGTACGGGGCCATGCCCCCTCCCCCCCCCCCCCGCCCCACTTCCCAGAGCAAAACAAATTTACACTAGATAAAATGAGATTCTCTGACTACCCGATCCCCCCCCCCCCCCCCCCCCCCCCACGGTCAACAACAGTGAGAAAAATCTGGCTACGTGCCTGCTGAAGGCCCAAAGTTCACCACACACACACAACCTGAGCGGCTGATCCGCCCCTGGGGAGGGGGGGGGGGGGGCAATTGCCCATTTTGCCCAACCGTAGATCCGCCACTGGCTCCCTCCTAAAACGTGGGGCCCTGGCCTCCCCGACATCCGGTTCTTAGGTATGCTTATGGCATTGCGTTGTTATGATTCGCCGTTATTCTCCCAACTTTAAAAGCATTTATCTCGAACAAATATCAGTGATCGAAGAGGTGAAAATCGCTCAAAAGTGAGGGGGCCAGTTATCGTTGTTGAACCCCCAGGCTAAAGAGTGGGGCATATGACCCCGGTCCCCCTTTCCTACACCTATGATTGTGAGTCCGTGAATCACTAATTATTCTCCCAACTTTAAGGCGTTCATCTCGAACCAATATCAGTGATTGAAGAGGATGAATTCGCTCAAAAGTCAGAGGGCAAGTTATCATTGTTTGGGGTCCCAGGCTAAAAAGTGGGGCATATTGCCTGCCCCTTCCGAGGTCGTAATTAATATTTATTCTCCCAAACTTCAAGGTATTCATCTCAAACCAATAATAGTGATTGATGAGGGATAGATTGCTCAAAAGTGAGTGGGCCAGTTATCATTGTTGGCCGTCAGCCTAAAAGTGGGGGACCATGGATCCCCAGTCCCCGTTCCTACGCCTATGATCATGAAGTTGTGAATTAACTATTATTGTGCAAACTTAAAAGGCATTCATATCGATTATCGAACCAATATCAGTGATTGAAGAATTATAAATCGCTCGAAAGTGGGGGGCAGTTAATATTATTGGATCCCCACCATAAAGTGGGGCCTTGGCCTCCCCGGCCATCCGGTTTTTTACACTTATGGGTTATGGTATTGCGGGGTTGTAAATTCATCATTATTTTCGCAACTTTAAAGCATTCAAATCGAACAAATATCAGTGATCGGAGGAGGAGAAATCGTTCAAAAGTGCGGGGGGCAGTAACACTGCTGCCCCCCCCCCCCCAGCCTAAAAAGTGAGGGCCATACCCCCCCCCCCCCCCGTTCCTACGCCTATGGTTCCTGGTTCCTGGGGTCCATGTGCGGAGGCGGCGTTACAACTCCCCGCTCTCTCCACTTTCTCCTTGCTGAAGACCGCATGCTTGTCATACACGCTATCACCAGCCTTCATATAAGACCGCTGGCGAGTCCGCTGGAAAACCCAACTGCCAGCTCTGGAAAAACCAACCGCCAGAGCCCTGGAGGCAGAACACATTTTGTTATAACGAGAGAAAGCCAATTTACTAGAATGAAGCAGTACCTCCTGTTTCATTATGTAGGCTGCTATGGTTTCTTAACTCTTTTTACTATTTTTTGTATATTTTCAACGCCAGAAAACACAGATGGCTTCAGGCACGTATCCAGGATTTCGTCCAGGGCGGTGCGGCGCCTCTAAAGGGCCCCTTCCCTAGCGCTGAAAGGGCCCCTTCCCAACCGTTGAAAGGTCCAAACAAAACGGATGAAAATGCACGTTACAAGGATGGAAAATGCAGTATGACAGGTATGGCATGGGCCAATGGGCCATACCAACTTTTAGGACCTGGAGTTAGCAAACTGCCATATCAACTTTGGAACCAGCGACACCAATTTGGAATCAGCTATACCAACTTTGAATATTCTTTTAAAGCTCAAGACCTGTAACCCTTAAGCAAATGTTATTGTGCGTTTAAAAGTGCGTTAAAAAATGATAAAGTGAACTATTTTGCCCAATTATATAGGTAAGTAGCAGCATAACACATAAATGCGCCGAGAAACGGACCGTTTTTTTTAAATATCTAAACTGCATATAATTGAATTTGTAGTTAAAGGGATTATACGGGTTTTTCCAAGAATAATTGAGTTACATAGTAAAACGTACTTATAAAGGTGGTAGAAGTCCCACGGTAGCCACATTTTTCTGGAAATGACCTCTTCTGCACGTAAGGACATTCCAAAGTGCGCGGTGATGCCACCGCGTATTTTCTGCAGGACCGGCTGAAGCAGAGCCAGTCATCTCTTTTATGCTAATAAAAACACCTCACTTATGGCATATTTCCGGTAAAATAAGCAATATTTGAAAGAAAATAAACTTGTTTTGTTCCAACGACAGCAGCAGTTACCTAGTTTTCCAATAAAATGATATATTCTTCATGAATTTTCATGCCAAAAAATGAATACGCCACCACCAAATTCTCAACGCTAAAGGCCAGAGAAAAGAAAAACACAAAAACACAAAACCTCAACGAACAGTGTGTAGTAATACAAAGTCCTGTCAGTTTTGAATTGCATAATAATTTTGTGATCCAGTGTAGGACTTGCAGATAATTCAAAACTCTAAAATTGATCTTAAGATAAAAGTGATGGACAGTAGTGCCGATCAAGTACTCGTTATCTGATACTAGTCTCGAAAAACGCCCAAGTTTTAACGCTGATAATTGCTGAAATAATGGACTAAATGAGCATTGAGGTTCCTGTTATAAGTCTTAAACGTGTTTAAAGCTCATACAACTGCAAAAGAGTGCATTTCCTTTCAGGACGGAAACCCGTATAATCCCTTTAAGTTGCGCCGCGGAGCGGCGCAAAATTTTGAGTTTTATTCCCTCGACAACTGCATTCTTACTGTTGAAAGGCCCAGGGTCCCTTCAGATCGTCTAGGGGCCCTCCGACCTTTTCAACGCCCTTCATCATCATCATCTGGGATCCGCAAAAAGACATGATGTGGAGTGGGTGATAATGTGATATATATTAAATAAAAAAGGGCTTACTCTACAATACAACTTAAATTCGGAGCTTGCGGGTATATTGTAACCCCCTTCGTCAGCGATTAAGAGGCATTCGGTAACATGTGATTGCTCATCTTAAAGACGACCAATGACCTGCTCCGAATGCCTCTTAATCGCTGACGAAGGGCAGTGACGGCACAGCGCGTACAATATACCCGAAAACTCCGATTTTAATATTTTTATTGTGGAGTAAGTCCTCTTTGTATTTAATCTTCATCTGGGATCTCTACGTGCTTTGGGCCATTCCGGCCTGACCAGGGACTCCTCTGACATTCCAAGAAGCCCCTCCTGTGTGTCAATGGGCCCATTCGGCCTGTTCAGAGGTCCATTCGACCTGGCCAGGGCTGATTTGTCACCCTGCCGACATGCTCAGGGGCCCCTCTGACCTGCCCAGGGACCCTTCCAGTCTAGCTAAGAACTCATCCGGCATGTTCAAGGACCATTCCGACCGGACCAGGGACCGTTTCGGTCTAGCCAGGGGCCCCTCTGACTTGCCCAGGAGCCCCTCCGATCTGCCCAGCGACTCTTCTGGTCGGACTGCGCTGGCTGCTTTGTTGCCCTGTCAATATGCTCGGGGGCCCTCCTACCTGCCCTGGGACCCCTCCGTGCTGGCTAGGGGCCAATTCGGCATGTTCCGGGGCCATTCTTTCCCGCCCAGGGACCCTTTCGGTCTGGTCAGGGGCCCCTCCGATCTGCACAGGGGCATTTTTAACTTTCCAGTGCCCCTCTGGTCTGTCCAGGGGCCCTCCAGCCTTCTAAGGGGCTATTCCGACCTGGCAAGGGACTGCGCTGGCAGCTTTGTCGCCTTGCGACATGCTCCGAGGGCCCTCCGACGTACCATGGGGCCCTCCGTGCTGACTAGGGGCCCATTCGGCATGTTCAGGGGCCGTCCTGACCCACCTAAGGGGCCCTTTCGGTCTGGTCAGGGGCCCCTCTGACCTGCACAGGGGCCCTTTGAACTTCCCAGGGGCCCTCTGGGGTCTGTCCAAGGACCCTCCAACCTGCTCAGAGGCCCTTATGACCTGGCAAGGGACTGCGCTGGCTTCTCTGGTCGCCCTGTCGACATGCTCAGGGGCCTCTCGACCTGCCCAGGGGCCTATGTGCTGGCTAGGGGCCCATTCGACGTGTTCAGGGGGCCCTCGGACCCGCTCAGGGGCCCTTTCGGTCTGGCCAGGGGCCCATCTGACATGCACAGGGCTCTTTTGAACGTCCAAGGGGCCCTCTGGTCTTTCAGAGAGGGTCCTGGTGGCCCTAAAGAGCCTCTGAAGTGCTCTAAACTCTCTAAAGACCAATTAAATTTTCACGCAGGAAGCCTCCAGAATCATGAGTTTCCTAAAGAGGGTGGGGCGGATCAGCCCTCCAGCCGACGAGCCTCCGCGCCCGGCCCCCTTGGGGGCCGGCGCCTGGTGCAGGACGGAGAAGAAGAAGCCGTGGAGTCGGATTTGCAGTCGGAGGCTGACTGAGTCGTAGTCGATGATTTGAACAGAGTCGGGGCTGAAGTCAAAGTTTTTAATCAGCGATAGAGTCGGAGACAATAAACCTTTTGGTTTCCCATCGGGAGTGTATACTGAAACTGGTGCAGCTAATGCTATGCACGGCACAGCGCGTACTTGCATACCGTAAGTTTATCCGATTGGCGTAGCATGGAAGCATTCCATGTCAGCGTCAAATGTATATGCATACTTCCGTCCCGTATCGTGGATTTAATCGTGGATTTATATCAACTTATGCGTGGTGGTTGAATATTATGAATGATCAACCCATGCAAAATTTGAACTTTCGTTGTTGCAAGGGTACCACTTATGGCCATCATAAATCTTGCGTAAAGCCGGTTACCGTTGAAGTTCCGAGTCAACTCTAGTCTCCAGTTACAATGAATGTATTTCCATGTGATTAATTTTAAAATGGATGATATTGGTCATTTTGCTGTGGAATTATGCAAAGTGTAAATTTTACAATAAAATATTTGTGTACTTTTGTATGTATTGTGGACACTTGCCACGGAACGCTCCCCTATGGACCGCTCCCCTATGTGCCGCTCCCCTATGGACCGCTCCCCTATGGAATGCTCCCCTATGGAACGCTCCCCTATGGACCGCTCCCCTATGGAACGCTCCCCTATTTACCGCTCCCCTATGGAATTCTCCCTATTTACCGCTCCCCTATGGAACGCTCCCCTATGGAACGCTCCCCTATGTACCGCTCCCCTATGGACCGCTCCCCTATGTACCGCTCCCCTACATGGAACGCTCCCCTATGGAACGCTCCCCTATTTACCACTCCCCTATGGAATTCTCCCCTATTTACCGCTCCCCTATGGAACGCTCCCCTATGTACCGCTCCCCTATGTACCGCTCCCCTACATGGAACGCTCCCCTATGGAACGCTCCCCTATTTACCGCTCCCCTACATGGAACGCTCCCCTTTTGGACCGCTTGGTAACAAGTTCTCTCCCCCGCGAATCAGTGCTTCTCAGCACGGACGGCTGCACAATCAGCCAGCAGCAATACGCGCCGTTACTGACCAATATCCATCCACGATCCAACTCAGAAATGTATGTACCTATGTGCATGGCATAGGAATGCCACCCATGCGCTCAGATCGCCCGACATGCTCGTTATTCTGTCTGTATACTCGCTACTTCCTGCGTCTTTTAGAGGAAACTGCATATCTTGCATATTAACAGCATCCAATGTTCGAACTCTAGCTAAAAGGATAAAATTCCCAAATTACAGTAGTATCTAGTAAACCGGAGGAGACTTTTGATCGTTGTAACTGGCCGTGCCTGCACTGCCGTTACTGTGTCACGGCGGCGCTCGGCGGAGAGAAGTGCAGCCTGACTACTTAATGACAGCACTTTTTATCGGTGTTTTAGCAGAATCGTACGTTCCGAGTCGGATATCTCCAGATATCTCCAGATATCTCCAGAACTTAATGTACACAAACCTGATCACGTTTTTGTATCCGTGTGCGTAGGCTATTCATATAGCCATGAGCGCAAACATCGGTGCGTAGGTACCTACTCCACGGCCCGACAGATTAGGTCCACCTTGAAGTTTCAGCGCTTTATTCTCAGATGCATCCTATATCTCATGATACGTTTCATCGAGATATCTTCTCTCATGGGATCGGAGGTTGATCGATGGTTTTTGTCGTGAGATCTTTGGGGTCGAAATACGTTGTTGAAATATGGCCAAAACGACGTAAGATCTTTGATTTGAGATACATTTCCAGGATCCATACACAATACACAACAGGCACGTAGCCAGGATTTCGTCCAGGGGGAGGGAGGGGAAGGGGCGCCTCGAAAGGCCCCCTACCCGAGCGTTGAAAGGGCCCCTTCCCAAGCGTTGAAAGGGCCAAACAAAACGAATGAAAAGGCACGTTACAAGGATGGAGAACGCAGTATGACAGGTATGGCATGGGCCAAACCAACCTTTAGAAGCTGGAGTTAACGAACTGCCATATCAACTTTGGAACCAGCGACACCAATTTGGAATCAGCTATACCAACTTCGAACATTGTTGTTGAATATTGCGAGAAAATTTAGAGTCTTATGCCCTGGATATGCATTCTCATCAATGCGTCGCATTGCGTATGGTGCGGACCTCTAAAATGTTTATTGTACGTTTAAAAGTGCGGAAAAAAGTGCTAAAGCGAACTATTTTGCCAAATTATATAGGAAAGTAGCAACATAACACATAAATGCGTCGAGAAACGGCATTATTTCGTAAAACCTGCATATAGATGAATTTGTAGTTAAATTGCGCCGCGGAGCAGCGCGAAAATTTTGAGTTGTATTCCCTGGACAACTGTATTCTTACTGTTGAAAGGCCCAGGGTCCCTTCAGATCGTCTAGGGGCCCCTCCGACTTTTTCAACGCTCTTCCGACCTGTTCAGGGACTCATCTGGGATCCGCGAAAAGACATGATGTGGAGTGGGTGATATAGATTCAATACAAGGACTTACTCGGTACTCCACAATACAAATATTAAAATCGGAGCTTTCGGGTATATTCTAACACCCTTCGCTAGCGATTAACCCGCGCCGAGCCGGGGTGTTTAGACACCAGGGGGGGTTAGGTTAGATCCCACTCAGGTTTTCGAGGATAATGGGAACACGGCGGCGCGCAGCGCCGCCTTTTTTTGGCACAGATGTTCGGACATCAATTTCGCACATTATGTTTTAAAAAAATACCTTGTGTCATCTCAAGTCAGGTCACCAGACCAGGTTACGTGACCCCACCTCCAACAACTTGTGGTCACAGTCACAGTTTTTGGATGTTCAGTTTAACACTTACAGGATTGCATAAGGTCATATATATCTACAATTCGTTTTTTTTATATCAGCGACCTAAGGTCGAGTCAATTTCGTGACCTCCCCATTATAAGTCAATGGGGAAATATTCAAATGCTTCCTATTCCAAGGATACGCAAGATATCAGTCTAATTCGTTCTGGACCATGTTTTATAGGCCATTATTGATGACCTAGGTGCTATTTTTGTTCAGTGACCCCTACAGGGTCAGTCGAGGTCATCCGAGGTCACCAACAGTTATATGTCAATATATCTCGACATAATGACGATAGATAAGTGAAACCGACACCAATGTCTCGTCTCGTCGAGGTACGTCTTCCCATATACATCATGACCTACTTTGGTTACCACTTGACCTGAGGTCAAATTTTGAAGTTGACCTAGCCTGGCCAACACTAACATGAGTCGAAGCGCCTTGACGAGAAAACATGATGGCATCAAAATTATTGCTTTGTCGTTATTAGGTAAAAATATATTCGTAAAAAAGTTGGTAAAAATAGCCTTTTTGACATTTGATTGATGAGCTCTGGAGCCTAAACTATTGACCTGAGCTAAAATCTGGCGACAACTTGTCGATTGCATGTTTCAATAGCTTGCCATTTCTCTTCTCTGTTTGTTCCTAGCCATGATAGTGTCTGTGATATGGGGTTTCTGGAGCGAAGTCCTAAAACTGGAAAATTGACCTTTGATGACCTCTGGTGACCTCAATATTGGCTTTAAGAAAACAATATCTGAGTACTTTCGAATGAGCTTGCCGAGAGCTTTCGAACGACCTTTTGCGCGTCTTTCTGGCCCTTTTAGTTTTCGAGTTAGAGGGGGGTCTACCCCCCCCCCCCCCCCCGGCACGGCGAAGGTGGCGCCGAGCACCGGCACGGCGCTCGGGGAAAAAGGGCGACAAATATTAGCAGGGGGGGGGGGCAAGGGGGCCTTGGAGGCCAGGCGGGCCCCTCTGGCGACCGAGCGAGAGCCCCCTGGGGCCGAAGGCCTCAGTGTTTTTGATGGTATCAGGCGCCCGCAAAACGCCTTACGTCGCATAAAAACGCTCACGGACCGAAACAAATCGTAACACGAATAAATAACAGAACTTGCTTGTCTGTTAAAGGCATGTATATGTAAATACGTAGACAAGGGCCCCAGCCAGTGTGAATAGGGCTCTCTACCAGTTTTAAAGGGCCCTACCGATCTGCAGAGGGCCCCCTGCCGGCATTTAGAGGGCCCCTTCCGGTTGAAGAGGGCCCTCTGCCGGCCTTTATAGAGCCCTGACGATCTGGAGAGAGTCCCTGCCGATCCGGAGAGGGCCCTCTGCTGGTCTTTAGAGGGCCCTGCCGATCGTAGATCGCCCTACCAATCTGTAGAGGACCTCTGTCGGCATTCGGTAACAGGTCATTGCTCGTCTTAAAGATGAGCAATGACACGAGCAATGACCGAATGCCTCTTAATCGCTGACGAAGGGTGTTACAATATACCCGAAAGCTCCGATTTTAATATTTGTATTGTGGAGTAAGTTCTCTTTGTATTTAATTTTCATCTGGGATCTCTACGTGCTTTGGCCCTTCCTGTCTGATCAGGGACTCCTATGACCTTCCAAGAAGCCCCTCTTGTGTGTCAAGGGGCCCATTCGGCCTGTTCAGAGGTCCTTCCGACCTGGCGAGGGACTGCACTGGCTGCTTTGTCGCCCCGCTGACATGCTCAGGGGCCCCTCCGACCTGCCCAGGGGCCCTTCCAGTCTGGCTAGGAACTCATCCGGCATGTTCAAGGGCCCTTCCGACCGGCCCAGGGGCCCTTTCGGTCTAGCCAGGGAACCCTTTGACTTGCCCAGGAGCCCCTCCGATCTGCCCAGCGACTCTAATGGTCGGACTGCGCTTGCTGCTTTGTCGCCCTGCCGACATGCTCAAGGGGCCCTCCGACCTGCCCTGGGGCCCCTCCATGCTGGCTAGGGGCCAATTCGGCATGTTCAGGGACCCTTCTTACCCGCCCAGGGACCCTTTCGGTCTGGTCAGGGGCCCTCCGATCTGCACAGGGGCCCTTTGAACTTCCCAGGGGCCCTCTGGTATGTCTAGGGGCCCTCCAGCCTGCTCAGGGGCCCTTACGAACTGGCAAGGGACTGCGCTGGCTGCTTTGTCGCCCTGCTGACATGCTCAGAGGCCTCTCGTCCTGTCCAGGGGCCCATATGTGCTGGCTAGGGGCCCATTCGACGTGTTCAGGAGCACTCTGACCCGCTCAGGGGCCCTTTCGGCCCGGTCAAGGGCCCTTCTGACATGGACAGAGCTCTTGTGAACGTCAAATGGGCCATCTGGTCTTTCAGAGAGGGCCCAGGTGGCCCTAAAGGGGCTCTGACGTGTTCTAAACTCTCTAAAGACCACACTTCGCGTAGTAAAGGGCCCCCTGGCCTCCAGGGGGGGGGGGGGGGCGCACCCCCCCCCCCCCCCCCCCTTGGCTACGTACCTGATACACATCAGGCTGTGTTTTCACAGAACATGCTCTTCGCCCAATTGTATCTTGTCCGGTATCGATAGAAATAATACGGCACCAACTATGATTACTCAATACTCTGCCTGATATAGGTATAAGCAACACCCAATCCAGCTCTGCGCCTCCAGCGTTGTCAATCGGCAGTCGACCGAACTGCATACCCAGTTTAATCTTACCAACATCTCCAAAGCATAATATTCTTTGAATAACAACGACGAGTGTAATTGGTATCTGGGGTGATCTTCTCGGGGTGAGCGAGTTCAAAGTGGCACGTCACCAGCCGCGCCAATATGTTATTGAATAATAATACAACTATTATATGATGATAGACACGCAAATGCATGAAACAAAACTTGTTGAACTAGATCCGAATACAGTATTGCGAATCACGTATTTTTTAAACTATCGAATCATTGTCCGACTCCAATATAAGTAGTTATTGATTAGGTCCTCCATGAGTGCTTGTCAGGAACCCTGAGATTGAACAGAAACTTGCACCCAGGAAGGTCAGTGTTTTCCGACTTGGACCCATGTTGATATCTAACGTCACACACTGCCACCTATAGATCCGTGTTTCTGTATTCCGTCGCCAGGTGGCATTATGGAGGACCCTCTGCTGGTGCCGGCTTCGCTGGAGCAGGAGGCTCTGGGAGCCACCTTCCGCCTACACAACATCGTGCTGACTGGCATGCGCGACTACAACGTCAAACTGGTGAAGGTTGACCTCGAAGGTCACGAGGTCAGTGCCAGGAGGGCGCACACCGATGTGTGGCGTACATCAGTCTGTCACGATGCGGCGGTCATTGGTTCATGGTTGACTGTGACAATGTGTATTTTTTCTGGTGAACCATCACTCACAAAGCTCACCAGTTCTCATCCGTGATATGTAACTGGTGGGGCGAGACGTCCACCTCAGCAACTGAGGTGGCCGTCTTGCCCCATCCAGGTCCATCGAAGTTTATGTATACCGGTATCCACCGGCGGCAAAACAGCTCAGTGGATGCTGATGATGAATTTAGTGTTTAGTTGTGCCTGCTGAGGTAATATATGAACTATTTTTTCCACGTGCTTCTGGAACACTCAGATATTTGCATTGGTGTAAGCAGCCTAACGAGCAATTTATGCACTTTTGTCGGTCTCCTGAATGTTGCCAAAATCAACTTAGACTTGTTGCGTGTCAGCATTCACCAAAGCAACCAAAGCTATAGATGAGTTTCCTCTCGAACTTCAGTCAACATCCGCTTCAGTCAGCAGTTCTACCAAATCAACAGAACGGAGCTGATGTACTGTGCCACTGTCATGAGCCCCTGTCTGACGCCTATGTATCGTGTTTACACTAGTACACCTACGAGCTGCAGTTTCCCGTGTTGGCCACACTCGGCCAGTACGTGCTGGACTACTACTGGAAGGCGTCGGAGGGCGACTTCACCATCTCCATGTATGACGTCACCGCGCGGGGTCGCGGTCTGCTCGACGTCTGCGGCAACGGAACCGTCCGGGTCAGTCAGGGGTCACCGGGGTCACTGAAGTCACAGGGAGGGTCAGTCACAGGTCACTGGGGTCACAGGAGGGGGGGGGGGGTCAGTCACGGGTCACAGGCAGGGTCAGTCACGGGTCACAGGGAAGGTCAGTCACGGGAGAGAGAGATATATTGTTTGTGGCACGGGGTCACAGGGAGGGTCAGTCACGGATTACAGGGAGGGTCAGTCACGGGTCACATGGGTCACAGGGAAGGTCAGTCACGGGGTCACAGGGAGGGTCAGTTACGGGGTCACAGGGAGGGTCAGTCACAGGTCACAGGGAGGGTCAGTCACGGGGTCACAGGGAGGGTCAGTCACGGGATCACAGGGAGGGTCAGTCACTGAGTCACAGGGAGGGTCAGTCACTGGTCACAGGGGTCACAGAGAAGGTCAGTCACGGGGTCAGGGAGGATCAGTCACGGGTCACAGGGAGGGTCAAAGTCACGTCTGATAGTGTTGACTTGCTGACGTTGTTGTCTGCTGACGCTGTTAGCCTGCTGCCAACACACACCTCTGGCTGCTGAGTGCTGAGCCTGCTGGCCTTGCTGCCCTTACTGGTTGCTGATCCTGCTGACTACTTCCACTGCTCCGTTTGCCCTACAGCTGACAGCTGGCCACAGCCACGTGGAGGTGTCGTACGCGCGCATCCACGCCGACCTGGGCAACCCGCTGCTGATGGACGGGGTGGTACAGGCGGCCGTCGGTGTCATCGGACCCTACCTGTTCGACGTCATCAAACCTAGCACGCTGGACCG
This sequence comes from Chirona hameri, assembly GCA_036785665.1. Classification (NCBI taxonomy): domain Eukaryota; kingdom Metazoa; phylum Arthropoda; class Thecostraca; order Balanomorpha; family Balanidae; genus Chirona; species Chirona hameri. The sequence goes on along the minus strand of JAXIVJ010000418.1, from coordinate 193,998 downwards.
CGTCAACCACTACCTGGCGCAGCACTGCCAGCCACACATCAAGTCAGTATGCCGCAGGCACGCAGCCAGGATTTTACTCAGGGGGGGGGGGGGGGGGGGGCACGGCAGTGGCGGGTACCGGGTAGTGTTCACTGGTTCTGGCTAACAGCTAAGATGGAATAAAGAATATGGGTTCAAATGAGGTCGTGGCATTGTAATATTCAGAATATATTTCACTACCAGATGACAAATATCATAAATGTTATCCTTCCGTTATGATGAAGCGTACTATCGGGACTCGTAACCGTAAAGTCTCAATATGTGAAAATTGTCGCACTCTCACCCGCACTCGCACTCTCACAACAGTGAGAAGCTTCGTTATACCTGCGTGATAACGTTTTCAATAAGCACTGCATGCTGGGTCGTGCAGGCACGTAGCCAGGATTTTTATCAGGGGAGGGCACGTCGGTGGTAGAAACAAATTTCGCTCTTCAGCCATATGGTGTTGACCGGGGGTTAGGGTCGGGTCGTCAGATAATCTCATTTTATTTAGTGCAAATTTGTTTTGCTCAGGGGGAGGGGCATGACCCCATGCCCCCCCCCCCCCCTCCTTGGCTACGTCCCTGGGGTCGTGTGTATTGAAGTGCCGTGCCAGTGACTGGCGAGTTCGCCAGTTCGACTGATAGACAACTACCTTTGTTGTTCTGGTCGGTAACAGCCCCGGGCGGTGGTTAGTTTGATCCCGCAGCCCTGAGTGGGGCACGCCTATCGTTCGTACTACCTGACGCATCGCGTGCTGTCCCCGCACCTCTCCGGACGGGGCACGTAGGGGTAGGACGCACCGGAAATGACCGCCTTTGTGACGAGATGTGCCGACTACACATGTCACAGCCGGGTCCTGTGTACAAGGATCCATTACAGCCGGCCGGGTCCTGTGTACAAGGATGCATTACATCCGGCCGGGTCCTGTGTACAAGGATCCATTACAGCCGGCCGGGTCCTGTGTACCATTACATCCGACCCGGATCCATTACATCCGGGTCCTGTGTCCATATATCCATTACATCTTGTGTTCGGGGTATTGTGTTCAGGGTTCAGGGATCTGTCTCGGAAGGGTCTCGTCTATAGAACTCCTGAGGCTTGCAGACTAGGTGTGACCCAGCCCTGGAAGGCTCAGACACCAGACCAGTGGACTCCGCTCTGTCACAGACGGCTGATGTTTACCGTCCCACAGGGAGATGGACGAGGAGCGCATGCTGACCGGGTCGTTCGCCGTGGTGGACTCTGCGGTGCTGGAGGCGAGGAAGAGGGTCCGAGAGGCCGGGTATGACCCGCTCGTGCTGCCCACCATCAGTCAGGCTAACGCCGGGGTGAAGGTCAGTCTCAGTGTAATCAGGGTCAGGGCTGGCCCGTCAGGTGGACGGCAGCTAGAAGTTGAATGGAATGAATGTTGGAAATCAAGCACTTGAAGACAAAGTCGATTTAACTGACATGCGCTATTGTGTGTATAAGTGTTAGATGCTCGCTTCGTTTCCGTGATGACACTGCCCCGTTCTCAAGTATAAAGTACGTACTAAAACAATGTAACAGTCGCCTTGTTTTCAGCACTATACATGCTGCTTCGCCGTTGAGGGTAGGTAGCCGTCATTGCTGGGTAAATGTCCTCCAGGTGGAGCTGAGTCATGGCGCACTGACTGGTCTGAGCAACCTCAAACGGTCCGGAGATGTGGCGCTCGGCCTCCTCGATCAGACGGCCAAGGCCACGCTGGCGCTCGGCACCGAGCGCGTCACTGGCAAGTACCGCTGGACTGTGCGCGGCTTCAACCTGGAGCGCAGCGGCTTCGTCAAGTTCAGCGTCGACAGTCTGAAGCTGCGCGCCCGGCTGGCGCAGGTCCTCACGCTGCGCGAGCGGCCCCGCATCGAGGACTTGGACGTGGACCTGGGCACGCTGACGATCAGAGCTGAGGGCCTGGGTAGTCTGGATTATGCACTCAACGTGGGCGCACAGAGCTTCCCCAGTATGATCAAGAACATCCTGGTGACCACCGTGGAGGCTCCTCTCGTGTGGATTATTGAGAACCAATTCAATGATCTGGTGTCGAGGTAGGAACGGGGGCGTGGTGCCGCGTATCGCACGGTGCAGGAATCCGACATATTGTCTGTGTGATCGGTATCGGTGAATGAACGCATTGCGTCGGGTTGTCCCATAGGATGACGTTAAACTTCAGAACACGTACTGAATGTTGGGAGAGTAGAGGGCGCTGACCGCGGGGTGGTTAGATGGCGCAGGTCTAGATACTCATATAGGTGGCGCTGTGATCGTAGCTGGTGGCCGTTGGCGTCCGCTGGAGGTGTGGACCGGAGCCGCGCTGTTCCGGGGCACCAATGCTGAGCCAAGGGGCATTACAGACATACTACAACCCAAGCGAGAGCTTCAACCAGATGCAATGCATTTCTTTGCATTATTCAACATCAATGCATAAAATCGTGCAGCGTTTCCACGTCTTGTTTCCATGTGGCCCACGATGTTCATACCACATGTTCATACGACGGAGTCACGTACTCGAAACGGGACAGCGCGAGGCGTTCTAGTCGCGTGTCGCTCGTACAGAATGAAATATTATTACTTCTCGTCGGCATAGACATATAACCGCGCGGCGTTACGACGGACACTACCTAGTTCCATGCTTCAGACCTCCCTGCTCCAATCTTTTCCACACTTCTGATCTTTCTATTGCTTACTCCAACACCGGAACTTGATCTGTGCCTAGTTTATGAACTCTCGACAAGCAGTCGCTCTTTATTTGTACCTGTCATTTATAATTGTTTAATAACTGATGTTGACCTGTGATGAATAAATGATGATAGCAAGCAGATCGTACAGAACAGCGGCGTAGACGATCGGCTAGTTGTGCATTCATTCGTCCCAGTTGAAATAGCCGCGCATGTCGTCCCCGAGCCCACCGATGTTGCATTGCGGGTACGACCGCGCCAGCGTCGCTTTGGACGCATAACGGCGCCCAGCCGCGCCCGGGGAGGGGGCGTTGGAGCCGCTCGCAAACAATGCTACGTCGGCCATGGTGGAGAACAGAACAAAAGGCCTGGTCGAACTGCCTCCTCCCACTCGCCCCAGTCATCCTACACCAGCACACAACTGGACCCGTAAATATTATTGTCGCGATTCAGCACAGGCTTCGGCTTCGGCCCCGAACTTGAGCCCAACGGTTTGTTCCACATAATACAATACTGAAGGGAACACGAAATATTTCATCCACGTCGAGACCCCCTTTCAGATGCCCTCCGCTAGCCAGCCTCCGATTACAGACCGCAAGGAACCCGGGACCTGGTTAGACATCTGGCGGTTAGTACACCCCGATCACTGCTGGTAGCGCGCCGTCCGGCTGATCCACCTCTCCAGCCCCCGCAGACATAAAACCATTCTCTCCCTTCATCCACCTCTCCAGCCCCCGCAGACATAAAACCATTCTCTCCCTTCATCCACCTCTCCAGCCCCCGCAGACACCATTCTCTCCCTTCATCCACCCCTCCAGCCTCGGCAGACATAACACCATTCTCTCTCTTCATCCACCTCTCCATCCCCCGCAGACACCATTCTCTCCCTTCATCCACCTCTCCAGCCCCCGCAGACATAACACCATTCTCTCCCTTCATCCACCTCTCCAGCCCCCGCAGACACCATTCTCTCCCTTCATCCACCTCTCCAGCCCCCGCAGACATAACACCATTCTCTCCCTTCATCCACCTCTCCAGCCCCCGCAGACACCATTCTCTCCCTTCATCCACCTCTCCAGCCCCCGCAGACATAACACCATCATCTCCCTTCATCCACCTCTCCATCCCCCGCAGACATAACACCATTCTCTCCCTTCATCCACCTCTCCAGCCCCCGCAGACACCATTCTCTCCCTTCATCCACCTCTCCAGCCCCCGCAGACATAACACCATCATCTCCCTTCATCCACCTCTCCATCCCCCGCAGACATAACACCATCATCTCCCTTCATCCACCTCTCCATCCCCCGCAGACATAACACCATTCTCTCTCTTCATCCACCCCTCCAGCCTCCGCAGACATAACACCATTCTCTCTCTTCATCCACCTCTCCATCCCCCGCAGACATAACACCATTCTCTCTCTTCATCCACCCCTCCAGCCTCCGCAGACATAACACCATTCTCTCTCTTCATCCACCTCTCCAGCCCCCACAGACACCATTCTCTCCCTTCATCCACCCCTCCAGCCTCGGCAGACATAACACCATTCTCTCTCTTCATCCACCCCTCCAGCCTCGGCAGACATAACACCATTCTCTCCCTTCATCCACCTCTCCATCCCCCGCAGACATAACACACCATTCTCTCCCTTCATCCACCTCTCCAGCCCCCGCAGACATAACACCATCATCTCCCTTCATCCACCTCTCCATCCCCCGCAGACATAACACCATTCTCTCTCTTCATCCACCCCTCCAGCCTCCGCAGACATAACACCATTCTCTCTCTTCATCCACCTCTCCATCCCCCGCAGACATAACACCATTCTCTCTCTTCATCCACCCCTCCAGCCTCCGCAGACATAACACCATTCTCTCTCTTCATCCACCTCTCCAGCCCCCGCAGACACCATTCTCTCCCTTCATCCACCCCTCCAGCCTCCGCAGACATAACACCATTCTCTCTCATCCACCCCTCCAGCCTCCGCAGACATAACACCATTCTCTCTTCATCCACCTCTCCATCCCCCGCAGACATAACACCATTCTCTCTCTTCATCCACCTCTCCAGCCCCCGCAGACATAACACCATTCTCTCTCTTCATCCACCTCTCCAGCCCCCGCAGACATAACACCATTCTCTCTTCATCCACCTCTCCATCCCCCGCAGACATAACACACCATTCTCTCTCTTCATCCACCTCTCCAGCCCCCGCAGACATAACACACCATTCTCCCTTCATCCACCTCTCCAGCCTCCGCAGACATAACACACCATTCTCTCCCTTCATCCACCTCTCCATCCCCCGCAGACATAACACCATTCTCTCTCATCCACCCCTCCAGCCTCCGCAGACATAACACCATTCTCTCCCTTCATCCACCTCTCCAGCCCCCGCAGACATAACACCATTCTCTCCCTTCATCCACCTCTCCATCCTCCGCAGACATAACACCATTCTCTCTCTTCATCCACCTCTCCAGCCTCCGCAGACATAACACACCATTCTCTCTTCATCCACCTCTCCAGCCCCCGCAGACATAACACCATTCTCTCCCTTCATCCACCTCTCCATCCCCCGCAGACATAACACCATTCTCTCTCTTCATCCACCCCTCCAGCCTCCGCAGACATAACACACCATTCTCTCTTCATCCACCTCTCCATCCCCCGCAGACATAACACCATTCTCTCTTCATCCACCCCTCCAGCCTCCGCAGACATAACACCATTCTCTCCCTTCATCCACCTCTCCAGCCCCCGCAGACATAACACCATTCTCTCCCTTCATCCACCTCTCCAGCCTCCGCAGACATAACACCATTCTCTCCCTTCATCCACCTCTCCAGCCTCCGCAGACATAACACCATTCTCTCCCTTCATCCACCTCTCCAGCCTCCGCAGACATAACACCATTCTCTCCCTTCATCCACCTCTCCAGCCTCCGCAGACATAACACCATTCTCTCTTCATCCACCTCTCCATCCCCCGCAGAAATAACACCATTCTCTCTCTTCATCCACCTCTCCAGCCCCCGCAGACATAACACACCATTCTCTCTCTTCATCCACCCCTCCAGCCTCCGCAGACATAACACCATTCTCTCTCTTCATCCACCTCTCCATCCCCCGCAGACATAACACACCATTCTCTCCCTTCATCCACCTCTCCATCCCCCGCAGACATAACACACCATTCTCTCTTCATCCACCTCTCCAGCCCCCGCAGACATAACACCATTCTCTCCCTTCATCCACCTCTCCATCCCCCGCAGACATAACACCATTCTCTCTCTTCATCCACCCCTCCAGCCTCCGCAGACATAACACACCATTCTCTCTTCATCCACCTCTCCATCCCCCGCAGACATAACACACCATTCTCTCTTCATCCACCTCTCCAGCCCCCGCAGACATAACACCATTCTCTCCCTTCATCCACCTCTCCATCCCCCGCAGACATAACACACCATTCTCTCCCTTCATCCACCTCTCCATCCCCCGCAGACATAACACCATTCTCTCTCATCCACCCCTCCAGCCTCCGCAGACATAACACCATTCTCTCCCTTCATCCACCTCTCCAGCCCCCGCAGACATAACACCATTCTCTCCCTTCATCCACCTCTCCATCCTCCGCAGACATAACACCATTCTCTCTCTTCATAACACCATTCTCTCTCTTCATCCACCCCTCCAGCCTCCGCAGACATAACACACCATTCTCTCTTCATCCACCCCTCCAGCCTCCGCAGACATAACACCATTCTCTCTTCATCCACCTCTCCAGCCTCCGCAGACATAACACCATTCTCTCTCTTCATCCACCCCTCCAGCCTCCGCAGACATAACACCATTCTCTCTTCATCCACCTCTCCAGCCTCCGCAGACATAACACCATTCTCTCTCTTCATCCACCTCTCCAGCCTCCGCAGACATAACACCATTCTCTCTCTTCATCCACCTCTCCATCCCCCGCAGACATAACACCATTCTCTCTTCATCCACCTATCCAGCCTCCGCAGACATAACACCATTCTCTCTCTTCATCCACCCCTCCAGCCCCCGCAGACATAACACCATTCTCTCTCTTCATCCACCTCTCCATCCCCCGCAGACATAACACCATTCTCTCCCTTCATCCACCTCTCCATCCCCCGCAGACATAACACACCATTCTCTCCCTTCATCCACCTCTCCAGCCTCCGCAGACATAACACACCATTCTCTCTCTTCATCCACCTCTCCATCCCCCGCAGACATAACACCATTCTCTCCCTTCATCCACCTCTCCATCCCCCGCAGACATAACACACCATTCTCTCTCTTCATCCACCTCTCCAGCCTCGGCAGACATAACACCATTCTCTCTTCATCCACCTCTCCATCCCCCGCAGACATAACACACCATTCTCTCTCTTCATCCACCTCTCCAGCCCCCGCAGACATAACACCATTCTCTCTTCATCCACCTCTCCAGCCTCCGCAGACATAACACCATTCTCTCTCTTCATCCACCCCTCCAGCCTCCGCAGACATAACACCATTCTCTCTTCATCCACCTCTCCAGCCTCCGCAGACATAACACCATTCTCTCTCTTCATCCACCCCTCCAGCCTCCGCAGACATAACACCATTCTCTCTTCATCCACCTCTCCAGCCTCCGCAGACATAACACCATTCTCTCTCTTCATCCACCTCTCCATCCCCCGCAGACATAACACCATTCTCTCTTCATCCACCTATCCAGCCTCCGCAGACATAACACCATTCTCTCTTCATCCACCCCTCCAGCCCCCGCAGACATAACACCATTCTCTCTCTTCATCCACCTCTCCATCCCCCGCAGACATAACACCATTCTCTCCCTTCATCCACCTCTCCATCCCCCGCAGACATAACACACCATTCTCTCCCTTCATCCACCTCTCCAGCCTCCGCAGACATAACACACCATTCTCTCTCTTCATCCACCTCTCCATCCCCCGCAGACATAACACCATTCTCTCCCTTCATCCACCTCTCCATCCCCCGCAGACATAACACACCATTCTCTCTCTTCATCCACCTCTCCAGCCTCGGCAGACATAACACCATTCTCTCTTCATCCACCTCTCCATCCCCCGCAGACATAACACACCATTCTCTCTCTTCATCCACCTCTCCATCCCCCGCAGACATAACACCATTCTCTCTCTTCATCCACCTCTCCAGCCCCCGCAGACATAACACACCATTCTCCCTTCATCCACCTCTCCAGCCCCCGCAGACATAACACACCATTCTCTCTCTTCATCCACCTCTCCATCCCCCGCAGACATAACACCATTCTCTCTCTTCATCCACCTCTCCAGCCCCCGCAGACATAACACACCATTCTCCCTTCATCCACCTCTCCAGCCCCCGCAGACATAACACACCATTCTCCCTTCATCCACCCCTCCAGCCTCCGCAGACAACACATCAGGGTGAAACTCGCCGAATTTTGTCTTTTGTATTGTATACCGGTACCAGGAATAGTGACGAATCGGACGAATTACAACCAACAAGAGGATGCATTGAAACAGCTAATTTAGAGCCAAAATAGTTGACGACCACCTCACATCCAACATAACATATACGGCATCTGACAAGTCATTCGATTCGGTCAAACAGCAAGAGCCGACTGTGTTTGATCGATTGCAGCGAGACCCAGCAAAACCCTATTTGCGCAGAATGGTTCAAATCCATTCGCTTGAGGTCACAGTGCCGGTTTCCTTTTAGCCGGGCGAAGGATAGTCACACTTTCCCAATTTTTACACGTGCCGTTGGCCGCCAAAAAGCTTCCTAAAGTAAGACTTCCTAAACACATCAACGGCAGGTTACGAACAAAACATGCAAACTTTGGTAAGAAAACAACTATCTATCTCTGCTGGCTTATAAAACTTGTGAGCAAAGTTTGCAGATGTTAGCAACACAATCACTTACACTGACATAATAGGTGCACTGGAATGACCTACGAGGCAGCGCCAGAAGGTTCTCTCTCTCTCTCGCCTCCCGGGACTGAGCCGGTTCGGATGCTTTTGAATCGACATTCTGCTGCATGACATACCACTCAACAGTGTCACATTGCCCATGCTGAACCAGCTCTTACAAAAGAAAGCACTCTCGAAGCGGGCATTCCTGATCAGGTCGAACCAAGCACACACGCGCACGCGCAGAGCGAGGAGCAGACGTGTAGATCCAAAACCTCCTGCTCAGGTGCGCGCGGGCCCCAGTCCGGACGCTCAATACATAGTTCACACAACAGTTCAATTAAATTATCAGTTGTCACCACCCTCTTGCTGTTCATCCCCTTCACCCTGTAAACAGAGCAGAGCTTTGTTACCGAGAGCTTTGGAGACACACGACACATTCGCGATGATTATTGGGGTTTTAGGGCGCTGCAACTGAATCAACACATTCACATTCACGAGTCCAGGCACCGCATCGCGGACAGAACATAACACCAGAGGGTTTGGTCTACGTTGCAATTGGATACCCGTTTGCAATACATACTTATATAAGAACGCTCACAATGAAGGAAGAATGAATCAGATTCCACCCTTACATCTACAGATAACTGCATCCGAGGTGTTCCACATAACATTATTCCATACAAAAATGGAGACACAGAAGCTGACAACTGAAAACAAATGGACTGGAATAAATTTCCGAACAAAAGTAGTGTTGAGTGCACGAGTAACAACATCCCAAAGATGTCCGTTCAGAGGGGAAACCAGATAAATATCGGCAGATTCTGTCTACCGACCACCCACCTGAGCATCTGACGTCCACAACGTCAGGTTGTCCCTCAACAACTGCATGATGAGGGTGGAGTCTTTGTAGCTGTCTTCACTCAACGTGTCGAGCTCCGCGATCGCGTCATCGAAAGCCTGCCAGGCGAGAGGGTGTGTCAAACACTGCCAACTAACCCAGTTACCTGCATAGTCAACCTGGCATAGAGCACCACGAACACAAACACGACAAAGCACAGAATGCTACATGGACAACACACATTCAATGGATAACACATCACACTGCAAAATGCGTGTTAGGCGACCATCGCACACACAGACCCACAGGGCAGAAACTGGTGTTAGTTGTGATACACATGAAGAGCGACACAGTACTCTATTGCCTAATAAAGGACGGAATCTGGCCACATAATTGACAAATTATGTACCAGTTAATGAGACTCAACTACTCTTAAAGCAGTATTGTAAATTTCGGGCTGAAAAATAAATGAATCCAAAAAACATTCAATGGTCAACATATGCATAAAAGTTTCCGAAATGAGAAAAGCACTAGAAATACCTTTCAGAGGGAGAGGGAGATTAGTGCAGACCGACAAGGCGAGCAGTCACACGACTACGAAGAACTGTTAACGAAAGAGGCACGCCACAAACTGCCACATATGTGGCCCATACCTGCTTTGCCAAGTGGCAAGCCCTATCGGGAGAATTTATGATTTCGTAGTAGAAAACGGAAAAGTTGAGGGCGAGACCAAGCCTGATAGGGTGAGTCGAGGGCATCTTGGCCTTGGCAATATCAAAAGCGTCCTGATAGGCCTTCTGGCTGTCGCTGACAACGGCTGAGAGAGAAGAGAGAACACAATTACAATGTGCCACACCACCGGTCGTCTCAGTACCTGTTTCGCCAACTGACACGCCTTCTCAGGCGAGTTGAGGATTTCATAGTAGAATACTGAGAAGTTGAGAGCCAACCCGAGCCGGATAGGGTGGGTGGGCTGCATTTTGGTCTTGCTGATCTCAAAAGCGTCTTGGTAGGCTTTCTGAGAGTCGTCAACAATAGCTGCAAACAGGTTGCCAGTTACATTAAGAGCATGTTTGATAGCAACCACCGATAGCACTACTAAAATGCTTATAACAGCACACTTTCTAAAGCTAGAATCCATTCCTAGATAACCAGACAAAACTAAAAGCAATCATACGACCCTCTTTTTCAACAGTTCCGATGACCCATCCAGCGAGCCGGGTGCAGCCTCATAATGGAAGCCAACGTCTAACGAGCAGGCAGAACAAGGAAAATGGACCCGTAGCCCGTGCAAGATAACCGGGTTAACCAGTACGTACCGGTGCGGGCGTCTCCGGTGGCCACCTCTGCGAGGTACCTGTAGTAATCTCCCTTCATCTTCAGGTAGAACACCTGAGACTCTGCTGTCGAGGCCTTCGGTATGAGGAACTTATCCAGCAGGTTCTGGAACAGGACAGCATAGTAAGTTGAGGCTCATAACCATGTATCACCACTCACACAACAAAGGCATGGCACAAAAGGATGAGGCTCAACATCTGTGTGGCAAGCGGAAGCAAATTAGTCACCTCATACAATAAGGCCAACATTGTCGTTCCAGACCACCGTCACCAAAACCATCCACCGAAGAGATGAAAAATATACCCTACTAAAAAAATATGAGTACAATATACCTAATTATACGTACCAGGACATCATTGCAGATTTCGCGGAGCTCCTTTTCGACCTTCTCGCGGTACTCCTTGGCCATCTGCTGTTTCTTTTCGCTTCCCTCGGTTTTCTGCTCGATACTGGAGATGACCCTCCAGGAGCTCCGCCGGGCACCCACCACGTTCTTGTACGCCACGGACAGCAGGTTCCGCTCCTCGTTACTGAGCTCGCTGCCTGTGTAAATGAAACAGATGTTTGGAGTGTGTGAAAGATCAATGAGGCTCGATGAACTCCCACGAAGCTTACACGAAGCTTTCCATTCTCCCAATACCGTATAAATTGCGCTAGCCAGAGCGCATATTCTACTGCAGTATAAAAAAGGTGACATTTCCGCACTCACGGGTCACTTGGAACGCTATGCGCCAACGGGGACAAAGCACGTAACAGACTAGCCGAATAACAACGACCCAATGCCTCCAACGCCTACAAGATGTGGAGGGGTGGATTCCACCACCCTCCCAGATCAATACTTTAATTAAAGCTAATAGTTTGGATTTCACGTTGCAGTGGCGCAGCGAAAAGTATGCGATTGCGAGAAAGTAGTGATCCTAGCAAATATTTGCAAGGTCGAATGGCCACAAAGAAGCACAGACCGGCCGTATAGCCTTGCGGTGGCCAGCCGGCGGTCCTTGCTATTGGAAATATATGCATACTGTATGCGACAACAAAACGGTTTTGGCTTCGATGCCACTAGCCCAGAACACATCTTGTCGCCGATCTGCGTTCGGCCTGAACCAATTGACTGCCGGGTTATAACCCTCAGATTCCACATCCTTCAAACAACATTCGAAGCACCTTCGAATTTGTGTTAGCATCTCTTCTCATCGTTTATCGGCCGGTGAACGTAGGAACTAGTTCAGAAAAGCGGGAGTGATGCGCAGATATCAACTCGCCCCTCGTGCACGTGTAAAGGAAGTTAGGTTTGTAACAAAATGACTGCACGAGTTTTATCCGCATTTCTAGAGCCTACAAAACTACTATCATTGGACCATTCGCCCAGAGGGAATCATAGTCAATTCCAGCACACGATCGGGAACGACAAAATTATCCTGGCTAACCAATTTCAGTGCACAAAAGGCAGACCGTAGTATTCAGCAGAACACTTACACTATCCGATAAAAATCAGCAAAGCAAAGAACTGCCTCAGTAACAGTAACCTCAAACGCTTAGTTGTCTCCACAAAGACATAGTTTGTTACATCATTGGAATTCCAGGAAGTAAAGACGGGCTTAAGCATCAAATTCAATGATCGAACATGTTTAAAGGGCCTTCAAATTCCTAAGAGATCGAAATTATATACCTAAGTTGATCGGCCATTATATAATTGGTAGGTACCTACCGAAATAATAATTAACATTCGTCCCAGACCACCGATGGGCACCATCCGCATGTAATTTCGCTGAAATCCGCACACTATACAGAAGACAGATACTAAAAAGAGAAAAAAGTCCAATGCTAAAATAGCTCCAACCGCCGAATGACTGCGACAAGCATACAGAGCCAAGATCGGGGGACAATCAAGCCCAATCATCTCGGAGTATGCCGCAGCGCTGACACTTTTGGCTAGTACCACGACCATTCGGTCGGATTACCTCAGTTTTGTAGCCAATGCTTTAGAGCTGGTAAAGGATGAAGAGAGTTGGGTGTTGGCGTCGTGCGTCAGCTGATTACACCAATGTTAATTAACGGCTTAATGTTAATTAACGGCTTAATGTTAATTAACGGCCGAGACGCGCGAATGAGCGGCGACATCTATACCACATTTCCAGCTCATACTCATTCATCTTCTCGGAAACTACACGGCGACAGGGGGTGAAGAGCGGAACGGTGTGGTGGTGTATTGGGGGTTTAAGGCGTCGCAACGACTGATATTATATAGCGCCCAAAAGCATAACGGTGATTCGAGTGCAGAGAATGCTGCTTGGCATAGCTCCTTTCCTTCTCCCACAGTCTATGGCTGCTTAAAAATCCGAAGTGTTTAATTTGCAAACAGCTAGGAGGAAACAAATTATCAGCATTTCCAGAATGTGCAGTGCTGGAGCAGCGAGGAAGAGAACTGCAAGTCAGTTAGTATTGAGTAATATGTGGATCATATTTTATATGTAGATAATTTGTGTCTAAAAGATCCAGTTCATCTCAGTCTATTTAATAGTTCATTTTCAATTACTTCTGAGTTGCAAACCACGCCCGGCGTACTCACCAGTTTCTGTGACATTTTTCATGGCGGCGGCCATGTCATCGTAGCGCTCGGCCTGCTCGGCCAGCTTGGCCCGCTGCACTAGCTCGTCCTTGTCGGTGGCCATCTCTGTCGGACACGGCAGACAGGGGACCGTTAGTGGCGCACTCACATTCCTCCCACAGGACCGGAGCACCGGTCCACTTCCTAGAACCACGCAGCCAAACACCACAGCCATCGCCCCGGAGTTACGGACCTCCGCCGGTCAGCCATGGATTCGCCTCTCATTGGGTTACCCAAGTTGGCAGTTAACCTTCTGGATGTTCTGGAAGGATAGAGAGGATGACAATTGTGGTTTAAGGGTGCACCGACTACTTAGGTTGTACAATGCCCATCAATCAAGACGATATTTGCACTGTGCCCTCCAAAGTACTAAGGATCATTTCATTTACCCATTTCCGGTATGGCGCTGGTTATCGATGCCTATACCAGTTTGTACCTCCAATAATGGATGACATTTCACTCTTAGGCAGCCGCCGCCGAGCTGGAGCAGTCAACCCAGTCAAGCATGATGAAATGCTAGCCCAATCGGTCTCATTTTTTTTTGTTGTGTGGCATACTTTTGCAATTGCTCACACAAGGCATGGTCGAGTCTATGCTATTTGATAGCAATGACAAATTAAGTTACCAGACCTCGCTGGTAACTGGCCAGTCTCAGTACCAGTCCAATGCAAGTTTTGAGATGCATCTCATGGGAGACTCAAATGGTGCAAGCTCAAGCAGCATTTATATATATATATATATATATATATATATATATATATATATATATATATATATATATATATATATATATATATAAATTGCTCAAGCAATATTTCCATGATCACAGAAGTCAGAACATGCTCATCCAGCTGAGCCTTGAGCAAATACTTTGTCCAGGTATCTGCCAGCTGAAATGCACCTACAATACCTAGCTAGGAATGGCTCGAGAGAAAACATGTTCCATCTTATGGCTGAACAGGGCCAGTGTCTGCTTAATACAGTATTTGTTGGGAAGGAAACTGTTCATCTTATACACAATAGTTAAAATAATTAGCTACTAGCAAAGCCTCTAATAAGTACTCTGAGCAGAAATTACCAGTTTAAAAAGAGCTGCCACTCAACAATCAGGTAAGTTGGAGAAACACAGACAAGCAGCAGGGATTCAACTGGTGCAGTGCATCAATGTATCAGGTGTGGAGAGGATCATAGGCAACTTGTAGATTTGCCTGGTATGCCAATGTAACAAAATAGTCATCAAAGCATGCACATGTCTACATTGTGCTAGTCAAATTTACTAAAACATGCTGCATGGCATAGGCAATTCAGTCGGGTATGGCTCCAGTTCCAGTTCTGGAACTGGAAAGATGGTAACCCTGACCTCAGGCCTCCATGTTGTAGTGGTGCGATATTTCAGACATATCTCTTACAGGTACTAGATGAAGAATTCTCAGTTAAAAGTATGCTGTTCCAAACATGTGATTAAACAGGACAGGTTCACAGTCCAACAAACACCAGGCTTGAGCCCCAGGCAGTAGCAATGCTTCAGTTCCACATGATAGCAAGTGGCTGAATGGCTGGCGAAGAGACAACTGGCATTGCACATCAACCTCAAATAAAAGCCTGAACCAGTTTGTTCAAGTGTTTGGCCATTCAACAAAGCATTCAAAGCCAGGAGCACTTCCTATCTGCTTAATTGTAATTGCATTAACTGATGGTATGGTACAGGCAAAACATCTGTAGGATTTGTTAATACTTTACCTAATGATCCAATTCCATCAGAAGAAAAGGAGTCAAAATATTTTTATTTTCAACTAGCCTGTACAGCTAAACTCCTGCTCTTACGCAATGATAACATGGGTGTTGTACTTCTGTTTTTGCTAGTCTTACAGGGCTCTGCCACACCTTTGAAATGGGGGGGGGGGGGGGGGGGCTCAAGGGAAGCTGAGCGGTCACTGTCAGTGAAAAGTTGATGAGCAGGGAGGGTGTCAGCAAAAGGCTGTTGAGCAGGGGTGGGGGTGGAGACAACAAAAAGATGTGGGGGGGGGGGGGGGGGGAGGAGGGAGAGAAGTCGGCCAAATTGTGTTGAGCAGGGGAGAGGCAACAAATAATGAGTACCACTGAACACCAATTTCCAGTTTGTCATGGAAAATTGGGGGATAATTCATGTGGCTCAAAAGTGGGGAGACATGTCCTTCCATGGCAGAGCCCCTGTAGTTTCATGTTCTATCATTCACCCCTTGTGACAGAGCACCTGTAATCCTTGATCTATCATTGACTAGAAAACAGGGGATATTGACCATCAGCCCATTATTAGATATTAGTTAATCCCAATAACAAGCCTACCAATCAATAGAAAATATAATTTAGCAACTATGGATGTCTTCCCAAAGACATTTTGCACTATAACTAATTCTAACGTCAATAATTAATCTTGCTGCTTTAGTTGCCAAACTTCATTACACGCCAGCTGACAGCCGACCTTGAATCTTGACAGAAGTATAGACCAGGGTAATAGAACAACGGTAAGGAATGTAACACCCAAATGAATTAGAAAAGATATAATTTGTATCGTAATTGTTTTGTCAATTATAAATTAAAGGTATTGTTTTTATCAATAACGTCTACTTCCATAGATTAAATCTTTATTTATTGAATTAAACTAATATACGAAGTTGTAGTCAAAGTAGTGTATTTGCAGTACATGTAGGATTTGGAAGCGCTCTTATTAAATTATACTACAAAGTAGTAGTCAAAGTAGTGTATATTTTAGTACTGTAGCAGCATTTGGAAGCGATCAGCGGTCGTTCCAACATTTTGTAATCCCCAAGCCCATTTAACCACTTTATGCCCGGAATATAGAAAAATTATAAATAAAAATGTTTTAGCCAAGACTTTTAGCTATCTGTTCCAGAAGTCGGATTACAAAAAATGTACCATAGGTTACAAGCCAGTCTAGTCTGAAAATCATCAATTTAACATGGGAACCCCATGGTGTAGGTGTGTAATGCCCTTATTTACGCTGTAGGGTTAGGTTTTCGGTAATACTTCAGTAATGCACCTCCCCATTTTATTGTAGCTTCAAGGTACCTATTAAAAGAATTAGTCAGCTGATGGTATATTTTATTGCAGAATGAAAATGCTGCTCACTAAACCCAATCATGCTCACTAAACCTCAGTTCCTGGCAGAGCGCAGGACTCATTTGAGACCGAAGGTTGGCCGTGCAGAGGCCACCACCACCATGTGGCCTTGCATGTCAATCACAGGCTCACAAAATCATTTGGCAGCATTTTTACACTAGCACTATCAACTAGAGTTGTTGCTGCAGTTGGCCGCCGGGACCGCTAGTGAGCCAGGGTGTTATGACATCACAAGCAAATAGTACTGCTAAATATGTATTTATAAATAAATACACATTTGGTATTAAATATTTAACTGGTACCATTTGCTTGAGACATCACACCCTGGCTCACTAGTGGTCCCTGGCGGCAAACTGCTGCAACAACTCCAGTTGATAGTGCTAGCCCATTTTTACTCTGCAATAAAATATACCATCAGCTGGCTAATTCTTCTAATAGGTACCTCAAGACTATTCAAATTGTTCCAATGATGTCATGGACAATCCTTATTTTTGCTGTGCATCTTCCTGCACCAATATATCTATCTGCATAGATATGGCAACAATCGTGGTAGACAAATCAGTCAAGACATCCTCCAGAAATATTTTGTTCCAACATTGTTAGGTAAGATACATTCTAAGTAAGTGTCTAACATAAGTGTCTTGAAAGATGTGTAGTGACCAAATAGTTAAGTTTTATAACATCTACAACACTGGGCTTATGGTCAGCATGACCAAAAGCAGGCATGCACTTTGCTCATCACACTAGTAAATTACTTTAGCAACTTTACTCATTAAAACAATGGATAAGCACACCAGACCAATTGTAATGCCCAAATGCTGGATGAGATAAATGTATGGACAAACAAACTAAGCAGCAAAACACCTAAAAACCAAACCAGAACTGATAAAAGCCACCCATATAGATGCAATTGCACATCCTACATAAAAAAGAGGCTCAAAACCAGCTTTCAGTACCGTTTCGTCACCATTGAATTTGAATGGGGTTGACCCCCCCCCCCCCCCAAGTTGAAGTTAGTTATCAACCACTAGAAAATTGACTCATTTGCTCCCCATGGTAGGTTCTTTCCCTGACGGGAAAGAAAACAGCTGTGATTTATAAATTTCGGCGACACTGATCCTCCCCCCATGGGATCGGGTTCATAATTTCGATGGCGAGCGGCCACACCTATCTTCGCGAATGTTCCAAATTCGGTGCACGCCCAACCCTGAAGTTGAGCGATCTTTAATGTACAGATATCACAACTAAGAAATAACACAGATCCACAAACATTTAATCATTTACCAACCTGTTTATTGGATCCAAGCACGGACGGCCACGAAACACTTTTGACACACGAGAGGGCCGGAAATGCAACCGCCAACCACGCACGCCTTGGACGAGACTGCCGGGCCAACAGAACTTCGTGAAGGATCTTCAGCGGAAGGCGTTTGCTAAACTGAGCACTTTTATTGTAAAATAAAATTCCTTCCTTAGAAATCAATTCTGTGTGTACAAAATAACCTTAATAATGTTTATCTTCTAGATAAATTATTTTTAAAGATACACAACAATACATATTTCAAATAAATGCATTCTTTTACATCCTGTATTTATAGCATGTTATAATGAAATACTTAAACAACGAGCTATTTGTAAAACACTGAACTTTCAGGTGTAAAATGATGTTTTATTCGCAGTGTGAACAAGCAACAATTTTTCTCAAAAGTCGAAATATTCATGTTATAAGGACTTTGTCATATTTGTCGCATGTAAGGGTGCCTCAAATATCGTATCTTCCGCCGTTATGGACTGTAAATTATAAATCATGCAAATATATGTACGTAATTCTTCAATGCATTTGTTGACTGATGGGTAAAACAAACAGTTGTTTACGGTCTGATTTATTAAAAATGTGTTCTTTTATTGGCGTGCAGCAAATATATCTTTAAAAATCGTTTCAGTCCAGTCACAATCAGCTGACTGTTTCTTCTGCAATTGTGGCGCGTGAGATACGATAAAATGCTTTCTGCTAGAATACAAAATATTATTGTTTTTGTGTTATTTTAAAGAGTAAATCATAAGAGCCACAATTCTTATTTATAAGTGGGTGACATTTGACACCGATGTGTTTGTGGGCAATGCTTTTTGTAGGGTTATGCCTTGACATGCCAAGAGATACTAGAGTCAACAAGTAATGTAAACAATTACCTATACTAGTAACATGACCCCAACCCTCAGCAACTTTGAAGCCTGAACAGGGACCAAGATGTTTTATGAATAGCACCATAGCACCTGTGCCAATGGAAATTCAGGTAGGTGTATTTTTGGTGTTATTATTTAAATTTTGCCGGTACTTTTATATTTAAAAGAGGGCTTCAGTGGACTACAGAAAACAAGTGGAATTTTGTTGACATTTGCTGTTTGTGTTGGAATCACTGAGCATGTGCATCCTTTTGCTTTAGGTATTGGTAGGGCAGACATCACAATTCTGTACACAACACTGTAGGTAGTGTGACAAGCCTGAGCAAGTGGCAGGCATTGCAGCCGGCTTGATGATGTCATTGGGAGGGTCTACTTAATGGTGTAGGCCTGTATGCTATTTGATCAGACTTAAAGGAAATAGTTCACCTTCAACATTAGTTTTAAACTGAAATAGCTGTTTTGTAGCCCATGTTGGGAAACCCCTATCTGCAAGTTTCCTTGACTGAAAAAGATTCTCCAGCTGAAGATATTTGACTTTTTGGCGAAGGAATTCGGCGCATATATGATATACTGTACCGTCTGAAAGTGCCAGCACTGCCATGGAGCATGCGCAGACCAATAATGCACACCATAACATTAATGATTTACGACCTTCTGTCCTGAATTGGCGCGATGTAGGACCATTTTTGAAAAGAAAAAAAAAACTATTCAAAAATATAATAAAATCATGTTCTGAAAAAATTCTGAAGGTGAACTATTTCCTTTAAAGGAAATAGTTCACCTTGGATTTTTTTACCAAACACGATTTGATTATATTTTTTAATACAATTTCTTATTATATTGTCAAAAATGGCCTTATATCGTGCCAATTCAGGACATAAGGTCGTAAATTTGTATTGTTTATCAAAACTATATGCATACTCTGAGTCAGAGTCCTGACGTCACATGAATGTAAAGAATGGTTCAGCCAATAAGATTTGAAAGTAGTTGTGTAAGGATATACTCACATTGGAGATGTGCCAACCGGCGGCCGGCGTTCGCTTGCTAGCACCAGCTGCAAGCTGATTGTCTGATGGTATGGCCTCTGCCCGGGCTAGAACCAGTACAACTTTCTTTCGCCAGCACTGCATTCCTTCGCCAAAAACTCAAATATATTCAGCTGGAGAGTCTTTTCAGTCAAGAAAACTTGCAGATAGGGGTTTCCCAACACAGGCTACAAAACTGCTATCTCAGTTTAAATCTAATGTTGAAGGTGAACTATTCCCTTTAATGGTGTAGGCCTGTTTACTACTCAATCAGACTTAATGGTTTGGCCTTGATCAGACATAAAGGTGGGGTTAGGTTAGTTTAGTTTAGGTTATGGTACTTAAACTAACCATACCTAACCTAACCCCGCCATCAAGTCTGTTCAAATAGTAAACAGGCCTACACCATTAAGTCTGATCGAGTAGTAAACAGGCCTATACCATTAAGTATACCCTCCCAATGGCGTCATCAAGCTGGCTGCACCGCCCGCCACTTCAACTTGTTCAGCTTGTCACACAAACTACAGTGTTGTGTACGGAAGTGTGATGCCTGCCCTACCAGTACCTTGCTTTACACAGCAAAAAGTGGACATATACAATTATTGTATTCACATTAACATGTTGATGAAGACATGACATGAAGACAACATGATTGATGTGAATCATGTTGATGTGTTGATGTTTGAGAAGTATGCATTATTTATTGTTGATTGTTTATTTTGAAGATAACTATCAGAACAATCTCTTTTGACGGGTATTTTTCTTTTGTGAACTTATACAGCATTGCTATGCTGAACTCCAGTATCAGTATGCTGCTTAGTTAACATTATAATTATCAGAAACCAAGGTATGCAACTACATTAAATTAATATGTTTACTCAGATATTAATCACAGAATGCAAGTGGAAAATACATAGAGCTATGAAAGTAGGTGCATCCCAGATAAAACATGCTTGCTTTGCCACCTTTTTGCATATAAAATGTGTGCTTTCCAGATGTCACATCATAATTGTTCACCTATCATCTTGTTCCTTAATTGTATACATGATACTAAATTGTGTTTCTTGTTATTCAGCTTCCAGTTAACACACATCTTTTTACCTGTATACATACATTTGGTAGTACTAAAACATGATTGGTGTGAAATATCAGGTGTTATTTGTTTTGATTTGTTTAAGGGATGGGGGTGTGTTGTCACTGGGGCCGGGGCCCCCAGGATCAGTGTGGCCTTGCTCCAGGTATGCCAGATTAGCAGGATTTTAACAAGCCCATATGGGAGTGGAGGGGGGGGGGGGGGGTAAACACCTGTCCCCCCCCCCCCCCCCCCCTCCCTCCAACACCTGGCTGGCTCTTACACTCAAAATTGTGTGGCTACTCCCCTGTTTCAAGGCATTCAGCTTTAGGGTAAGTTATGAGCATTTCCCCAAAAATGCTTAATGTATTCATAACGTTGCGATTACCTTAAAGGAGAACGAAAATGCAAAACCTTTTATATCAGCTGTGGCTAGGAGCATGAATGTGCATGTTGTCAGCGTTAATCAAGATGGGCTCCAGATGTTCTGGTCACTTCTGTGGATAATGGTTTCAGGGACAACCATGTTGTGTGGGAAGGTCCTGGGATCTACCTAATGTATGTGAAGAGATGTGAATATGCATTTCTACATTTGAAAAGAGTTGCCTGCAACCATGTTACATTTGAAGATTCCTGATGTGAAGATTTGTCTGAAAAGAAATGAGATGTACAGTAATCTGAATAAGTTGCATTACTCAACTTTATGCCACTGTGTTTTACCTTAATTGCATCTAGAAGACTATTTTGTCTGGTAGTTCAGATCAGGGATGTAGGAACATCAAGTGTGGGGACCTTTGAAACTTCGATCTTGTTGTGTAAGAAACCCATCATCCCTGTGCAAGATTTCTTTACACATCTGAGCTCTTCTCATCTTGGTTTACCCTTTGCTGTCCCACATTTTCTTCAGTTGATAAAACATGAAATTTGAAAAACAAAAAATATCACCAAAAAGTGGGGGCGTGGCTCCCCTGGGCCCTGGCCCCTCTGTGCTTACGCCTGTGGCTGAGCTCAACAGGTCCGTCGACCTCATATGCTAGACTAAAGTTGTATTGGACTGTATGCCAAATATTCTCGCATTTGGTATCCAATCAGCAATTCTTGTTGGGGAACAAAGAGACATTTGCACGAATCCCTAAAGTGGATATGAGGCTCCCTTCCTGGGACCTGGACTTCGGATTCATTGGGCATTCGAATCTTGGATCTGTTTTACGTACTTGTTGGGGAATCCACTTTTTCGTAATTAATTTTGTTGTCAGGGTATCCTTTGCAAACCCAGACCCGCCTCCTCAATTTTGACGGAGATTCACCAAAGCCATTATAAAGATCCGTTACCTTTTGAATCCATAAGCTTATACATTGGGAATGTTTTTGTTGTTGTAAATGAACTGTACTGAGTGAACTGAGTCTTACCCAGTCCGCGTTTTGCTCGGGCAGTACGAGTACAGTTTTGGCAGAACTCGGGTTTTGACAAACGGTACAGCCCAAGCTGCTAAGGCAAACACCGGGCTTGCCCGATCACATCGGCAAACAGACATTCCAATGCCTGAGTGGGCAATGCTGGGCAATCACGCGTAACAAGGATGCGTCCCACCTATGCTATGGTTAGCCCGCGCAGGCCCCAGGCCAGATGAATTGTGATGTAGCTCGGCCTGCTGTGTCATATGCCAAGCACCGGGGGGGGGGGGGGGGGGGGGGGGGGGGGGGGCGGGGCGGGGCGGGGCTGGCTGGGCTGGCTCAGCTCGGCTCAGCTCGGCTCAGCTCGGCTCAGCTCGGCTCAGCTCGGCTCAGCTCGGCTCTCTCCCCGAGTCCAGCCCGAGTTCGTTTCCGAAGGCGACAGCAACTAGCGCTTGCTGTCTGCCTTCGGAACTTGGTGTCCAAGTATACATGTATTCTCAGTTGCTCTTCAGCAGGGGTGTAGTTTCGCAAAATCAGTTGGGGAGGGGGGGGGGAGGGAGGGAGGGCTCAACTCAGGTTCAGGCACGTAGCCAGGATTTTTATCAAGGGGAGGGGGGGGGGCACTTCAGTAGGTAGAATCGCATTTTGCTCCTCAGCCAATTGTTGTTGACCGGGGAGGGGTGGGGGGGGGGGGGGGGGGGGGGTGGGTGGGTGTCGTCAGCAGTCAGCATTTTATATAGTGAAAATGTGTTTCCTCGGGAGGAGGGGAGGGGAGGGGAGGGGGGGGGGGGGGGATGGCCCATGTCCCCTCCCCCTTGGTTACGTCCCCCCTGCTTAGGTTCAACCAGTGGTGGGTCTAGGTTTCGAGTTTGGTTTCGTGTTTCGAATTTCGCTACAAATTTCGCAAAAAGGGCGCCATACTTCCACATGAGGGCGCCGTCAGCGAAAGTTGTTGAGTGGGGGGAGTGGTAAATAGTACGAGTACTTTTAAAATGATGTCTTGGGTGGGGGGTGGCGTGGCGTGGCGGCGGGCGGGCGGGGCGGGAAACATACATTTGCCTACCCATGTTTTGTTTGAGGGGGCAATTGCCCATTTTGCCCAACCGTTGATCCGCCACTAGGTTCAGCCTAGCGCACCAAAGATTTGTCTTATCGGATTTGGCCATCAACCACTAACGATCTAGTGTTAGGTGTCAGAAAATATATAATTAGTTTTTATTTGTCCAATGTTTCTTTGGAGCCACGGACAACAGCCATATCGCTGATTTTCGACGCGATAATGTTAATGACTATTTCTTTTACGAAATGTCGCACTTTCATTCAGAATAGTTAGCATGGTCGTGCCCCATCAATCATCGTCAATGTCGGCAGGATAATTTAGCTGAACTTAGCCACCCTATGCAAAATGTATGTGCAGTTTTGTGCTTTTCTCGCCTTTGGGAACATTTTCCCATCTCAAGTTTGCATCATTACGCAAAATAAAAAATACAAATACGCATAAATTAGGAGGCATGGCCCCCTGCACCAACCCCCCCCCCCCCCCGTCAGTCGCGGGCGGCGGATCGTATTTTCGAATGGGGGCAAATCAATCTCCAGGGCCCCGAAGCGTCAGGGCCCTTTTGAAGGACTGATGGCCCCTTCGCCTGTTACTGAGCGTTGGAGATATAAATTGGCGACCGAGTGCACCCTCGGGTCGATCGAAGACCCTCGTCCTCGAGCCGGCTGAAGGCCACTCAGGCCGACCAAGGATCCTTCAGACCGATCGAAGGCTTCCTCAGGTCCACCGAAGGCACCTCAGGCCGACCGATAGCCCCTCAGGCTGTGCCCCTCAGGCAGGATCGAGGGCCCCATCGGGCTGGTTGAGAACTATCGCAGGCCGACTGAGGGGCCTCTCAAGCCGGCCGAGGGTCCTCTCAGGCCGTCTAAGCGCCCCATCAGGCCATCCGAGGGTCATCCCAGGACGACCAATGGTCCCTCAGGCAGACTGAGGGCCCCTCAGGCCATCCGAGTGCTATCCTAGGACAACCAAGGACCCTTCAGACCGACTAAGGGCCACCTCAGACTGGCTGAGGGCCCTCAGACCGAAGGCCTCTCAGGCTGACTGAAGGCTCCTCAGACCATCTGAGGGCTATCCTAGGACGACCAAGGGCCCCTCAAGCTTACTCAAGGCCCCTCAGGCCATCTGAGGGCTATACTAGGACAACCAAGGACCCTTCCGACCGACTGAGGGCCACCTCAGATTGACTGAGGGCCCCCTCAGGCTGACTGAATGTCACTCAGGCCGACTGAGGGGCTCCTCAGGCCGACTGAGGGGCCCTCAGGCCGACGGAGTGCCCCCTCAGGCCGACTGAGGCTTACTGAGAGCTCACTCAGGCCGACTGATTGACACTCAGGCCGACCGAGAGCCCCATCGGGCAGATTGAGGGCCCTTAGACCGACTGAGAGTCCCATGGGGAGGCTAAGGTGGGGAGGCTAAGGGCCATCTGAAGCTGACTGAGGGCCCCCTCGGGCCCCCTAGGGCCATCTGAGCCGGGTGAGGGCCATCGCAGGCCGACTGAGGGCCCCCAAAGGCTGACTGAGGGCCCCCTCACGCCGACCGAGGGCTCCTCAGGCAGACTGAGGGCCCCTTCAGGCTGACCGAGAGCTCACTGAAGCCCGGTGTCCACCGCCACCGGTCAACAACGGACAGGACAACAACGGTCAAGAAAGGTCATAAAAGGGCCGCAGTCAGCTGGCTATTTGCCTTTCCTATCCTGTTGCGGTGGGGACCGGGAAATATCGGCGACCTTTCTGGCGCGAATGGGGTGAAAATATGTCAAACGGTCAGGAAAGGCCATGAAGGGACAAAGTCTAGCAGTGTCGAATATGTCTTGTCCTGTTCTGATCTGTTGTGGTCAGCGGGTGCCGGACTCGCCGCCCGAGGTGTTTACACAAGACGGCGGAGGGGAGCGGGGACGCATTTCGGGGTGTTATTGATGGGGAGGCGGAGGGGACCGCGCCGACCCGCCGACCCGAGCTATTGTTCGCATGGCCAGTTCCACTGAAACGGAGTAGCTCAAAGCCAGAGTCGGGAAGAAGGTTGACCATGATCAATTCCGCGGGACGGGTTACCGGGCCGCAGCCAAAGCCAGAGCCGGCTCACTGACCGCTGGACAGGGCTTTCCGTTGTTGCCATTTAGTGTCGTTGCTGCCAGACCTAGTGACATTCCAACTTTTGGAGAAATCGCCAATCACAAACTTTCCTGACCTTTCCTGTCCTGTCCGTTGTTGACCGGTGGCGGTGGGCAGCGGGCATGAGAACTACGAGGTCCGACCAAGGGTCCCCTCAGGCTGTTCGAGGGCACCTTGATGGCTCTCTGGTCAATGTATTTTCTCGGTCAAAAATACAAAAAATATATTTCCACAATATTTTCCTCATTGCAAATTTATGGGAGGCAAACATATATTTGCTCCCAAACTTCTTGAGGGGGAGGGGGGGGGCAGCTTCCCCCTGCCCCCTCTTCCGCCGCCCCTGCCCCCTCCACCGTTCCTATGCCTATGGTTTGCACATCTGCAAGGTTTTTCAGAGATGAGGAAAAACGGAAAATGGTGGCGCGAAGCGTCTCCGTTTTTCTTTGCCCACCTTATGCCTCATCTTCAGTGCCCAACTTTTCTTTTAAATCTTTGAGAGAACTCCTCTTATGCAATTTTTGTCTTGCGGATTTGAGCTTTTCTCGTCTTTGGGTACCTTTTACTCAAATTTCACTTGCTTAACAAAATGAATGGTTTCAACACAAATCCTGACCCAAAAGCCCCTTGTCTCTGTCAGAGGCGTCGCTAAAAGTCGATGCCAATGGTCCAGGGCCGGTCCTTCTATACATTACAGCTGAGATCAGAGATGTAAAAATACAATATAGCATATTTTCCACAAGGCAAACAAATTAGGCGAAAACCAAACGGCATTACAATAATAAAAAGAGACAAATATGGCGCAGCTATGCCAAAATATGCGCATGTAGCTTGCCTTTGTCGGTGGTCTTATGCACCCTAACCTAACAAGTACAATTAAGTTGTCGGTGGTCGCATTGACATTCTTGGATGTCCTCTGTTTTCCTCTTTTTTTCTCTTTTTTTGCAAGTTTTGGGTTCTTCGGTATTGGAATTTGGATCTATATTTTTTCCCAAATGACCTAAACTGATATCCTCTCCACTTGTGATCACCCTGACCTTAATATATCTTGTGAAACATACTTGTATTGCTGGAACATTATGAGCAAATTTAAGGTCTTCCTGATTCTTATAATTCTTACTTGTACTTGTTAGGTCTATGCTCATTCATGTTCTTGTTCCAGTCTAGGATGATCAGTGTGCTGTGAAATGGTCAAATTATATTTGTTTTATTTTTGATAGTGTCATTTGCATAACCATAATTGTACTCAAAATATGCACACCTTTGGCCAATGTGAAGGTGCATTCTGATGCTTGTTCGTTAATCAGGACCAAGGCCAAATTGGGATGTCTTGCTTTGCTCATTTTACCATGTACATATTTCATAAAGTGCCATATTTTCATGTGTGTGCACATGGTTGTTTACTGTTTAGGCTACCTGGTTGTCAATAAATAGTGTTGATCTTTAGTTTATATAATAAATAATATGTTAAATCTGTTTTGTTTTCACTTCTTGTTTCTTTCATGCTGTTTTGTGTCTAATATTTATTCTGTAAAGTTGGGGGGGGGGGGTGAAGCCCCCCCCCCCCCACCACCACCACCACTGAATAGGATCCTACGCTCCTGCTCTTCAGAACAAGATGTTTCCAACTGGGCAGCGCTCGTCATCTACATAGCTGTGCCAGGACAGCGGCTTCCTTTGTGAGGGACTTGGCATCTGTTTTCACTGATTGGGAACATTTACCTCGGGCTCCAACTTACCCTCATCGCCAAGTGTGACAGATATACCACCCGCAAAGTCGAGTGAAAGATGTGGGCACGGAATCAAACAACTGTTGGAATTCCTTTCGATGCCGCCTTTGACCGTTTGAAAGAGTACCTGACTATATTTTGAGTAGCTGATATGAGATGGTGCGGCGCCGGCTCGCTGCCAGATCTAGGCTGTCGGCTGTCGGTACAGTGCCGACCATCACCACCCCCCGCCGCCCCGTCTCCCCGCCTCCCTGCCGCCCCGCCTCCCTGCCGCCCCGCCTCCCTGCCGCCCCGCCGCCCCGTCTCCCCGCCTCCCTGCCGCCCCGCCGCCCCGTCTCCCCGCCTCCCTGCCGCCCCGCCTCCCTGCCGCCCCGCCTCCCTGCCGCCCCGCCTCCCTGCCGCCCCGCCTCACTGCCGCCCCGCCGCCCCGTCTCCCCGCCTCCCTGCCGCCCCGCCTCCCTGCCGCCCCGCCTCCCTGCCGCCCCGCCTCCCTGCCGCCCCGCCGCCGCTGAGGGCATCGCCACGCCACGCCACGCCACGCCACGCGGGCTGATGATGACCGATGATACCTCAGCGGACTCGGCCTCAGCGCGCCCAACAGGGCGCTCTCTGGGCTGCTGAAGCTGCCGTGGTGACTAGCTTCTGCGGGAGGCTAGCTTCTGGGGGTGGCTAGCTTTTCCGGACGGCTAGCATTTGCGGGAGGCTAGCTTCTGCGAGCAGCTAGCGTCAGTGGCAGTCTTTTTACCGGCCATGTTGGCGGTGTTGACATGTTTGTGAGCGGCTGTCGGAGTGATGGCCCGCATCGCCACATCGGCGATGCCGTAGACGCTGCCCCCCCCCCCCCCCCCGGCTCCCGTCTGCGGGCTGCATCTCCCCGTCTGCGGGCTGCGGGCTGCTTCCCCGTCTGTGGGATATATCCCCCGGCGTCTGCGACCGGAGCCCCTCTGCGGGCCGCGACCCCCGCCGGCTCGCTTCCGGTGTCTGTCGAGCGGTGTCACGGTTCGGCGCGGCGGACCTTTCTGCTCCGGTGGCGGCCGCAGGTGCATTGTTCTCGGTCCAGCCGAGCAGGCCGGCCGCTCTCGCCGGGGCCGCGAGCTGCCGCCGCAGACCGTCAGACGTCCCAGTAGCGCGCCCCCGCCGGCAACACGCCCCCGCGCGCCGCCCGCCGCCCGCCGCTGCCGCCGCCGCCGCCGCCGCCGCCGCCGTTCGAGCTGTCGCCGCCCGCGCGACGTGTCGGCATCCACGGCGGTTCGCTGTGTGTGGTGTGTTTGTGTGTGGAGAGACTGTTGCGGTCGCCTATCGGGCCGGCTGAGTCGCCCAGCGGGACAAACTGCGCGGACTGCAGACCACAGACCACGGAGCGCGGACCAGGGCCGTGCACCGGGCGGTCATCGGTCACCCAACGGACGCCCGGCGGACGCCCGGCGGCGGTCACCGGCCGCAGGTGCCCCGGGACGCGCTGATACGCTATCGCGCCGTGTGGCGGCGGCTGATTCAGCGTACCACTGAGTCACACGGCCGGCAGACCGGTGGAGCACCGCTGTGCCTCCCAGGAGCCCCCCGCCGCACCCCGCCGCAGGCAGCGCAGGTAGCCCCAGGTGAGCCGGTTCAGGGGAGGGGGTCGGCACGTGCTGCAGGACGAAGGGGGCGGGCGGGGGGGGGGGAGAGTCCTGGCGGGTGGCTTTCAGGCCGCTCGTGCGATCGGCGGTACGGCGATGGAAGACGCGCCACGGGTTATCGGTGCCGGTGAGGGGGGGGGGGGGGGGGGTAGGCAGGTATCTGGGTCGCCTCCGGTTTCACGAATCCAATCACGCCGATACCACAGACAGGATTACACCCGGATTGTGGCTGATCCCGTTGTTGTGTGATAAGACATGCTTTTTGGTGCTTTGTGGGCAACAGCGCTGGTGGGCTGATAGATGTGATGTATTTCCATATGCACGTGTGCTGTTTGCTACATGCATGTGTATTGTTTATAGACCTTTCGGTGCACGCAACTGAAGTGCATGCTACATATTTTTTGCTAGTGTGACTGGTCGCCTCTCGAATTCGTTTACACAAACTTTACGATATAAACACTCGTCTTGGGTGGCCAATTCAACTGGAACAAGCATATTTATCAGGACGTTTGAAGTGTAATATCGATGCATTTCCCGTGAATTTCTTTTGCTCTCTTATTACATGTTGTATGCTGGACATATTGTTGTCTGTTGGTTACACAACATGACCAGATTTACTCAATCATTCCTTGTATCCACATCACGGCACACGCGTGTCGCGTCACGCGTGTCTATGGAGAGGACAACGCAGGCTCGTGCGTTTTAACACCGAGCACAGGAAAAGTGAAACGCCGTGTGTCCGCTAGCCATGGCCGGTCGTGCTTCCCGTATGAAACCGCCGTGTCTTCAGCCGATCGTGCTCCCGTATGAAACCGCCATCTCTACGGCTGGTCGTGCTTCCCGTATGAAACCGCCGTGTCTTCAGCCGGTCGTGCTTCCCGTATGAAACCGCCATCTCTACGGCTGGTCGTGCTTCCCGTATGAAACCGCCATCTCTACGGCTGGTCGTGCTTCCCGTATGAAACCGCCGTACCAAGGCCGTGCATTGGCTTCTCCAGTTAGAGGGAAACCTTTAACGGATGCTTGTTACACGCCTACGGAAACTTTGAAATATATGTTGTAAAACAAACATAACATGAATTCATGTTACCGTGATGGGTAAAACAAACATAACATGAATTCATGTTACCGTGATGGGTAAAACAAACAACATGAATTCATGTTTCGTGATGGGTAAAACAAACATAACATGAATTCATGTTTCGTGATGGGTAAAACAAACATAACATGAATTCATGTTTCGTGATGGGTAAAACAAACATAACATGAATTCATGTTATCGTGATGGTGCATTTAGTATTCGTGAACGTTCTCCTCCCTTGTAGCAGTTGTTTCGTCTATGCTTCGTTTGGGACCTGTGCGACTCGGGCTGTGACGTGACATGTCGCCGTGCCATGACGTGACATGTCGCCGTGCCATGACGTGACATGTCGCCGTGCCATGACGTGACATGTCGCCGTGCCATGACGTGACATGTCTCCGTGCCATGACGTGACATGTCGCCGTGTCATGACGTGACATGTCGCCGTGCCATGACGTGACATGTCGCCGTGCCATGACGTGACATGTCGCCGTGCCATGACGTGACATGTCGCCGTGCCATGACGTGGCATGTCGCCGTGCCATGACGTGACATGTCGCCGTGCCATGACGTGACATGTCGCCGTGCGATGACGTGACATGTCGCCGTGCCATGACGTGACATGTCGCCGTGCCATGACGTGACATGTCGCCGTGCCATGACGTGACATGTCGCCGTGCCATGACGTGGCATGTCGCCGTGCCATGACGTGCCATGTCTCCGTGCCAATGCACCGTGCCAAATTCAGACTGGTTATTGATTCGACTCTGATTGAATCGATTGGAATCGTTCAATCAAAATCCCTTGAATCAAAGAAGAATCAATTCACCACCGGATTTTTGTATCCATGAATCATGATTGAATCAAAACCCGCATAGAAACAAGGCTGATTGAATCAAAGAGACTGCAATGCTATTTCAATGGCGAGTCAAACGTGATTTGATCAAAAAATGTTTTGATTCTTTTAATCTGAAAGAATCATTTCTCAAAATGGTTATCCATGAATCAAACGGTGACTGAATCATTCATATTCCAAAATGAATCGTGGTTGAATCCTTCCAAAAAAGGTGAATCAATAACCAGTCTGCGTGCCATGCCGCCGTGCCATGCCACCGTGACATATGGCCATGTCGCTTTGTCGGTGTGCGCAGCCAAACTATGAACCCGGGAACATTCCCCCACACTCCTATCTGTCTGCCACCGACCTGTCCTTCAAGTTGATGATAAAAAGGCCAATTGATTGGGTAAAATAAACGGTTTGGTCTTTGGGGTCAGGAAAACTGTCAGAAGCACTGTCCTTATGCGTGCACCGTCTTATTATATGGCCCGACCTCGAGTAAAAGGGGTTTGTTTGCATTTAATTAACCATTAACATACCTGAGCGTGCTCTTGATTGAGATAAATAATTTCCCTTGCATGTGAACTGCTAAGACAATATTTCCTCGTAACAAAGAATTAATAATTGTTGAAGTGCTTGCGAAGCTTTGTATGCCCGTTCACCATAAAAGAGCTGACCTACATTTACCGGGAAATGTATCTTTTAAACTCGTATTTCCCTATTCCCCGTATGGTATCAAGGCAAAATCGTTTCATCAGCAATATTTCTCGAAGCAAGGGCGATTCCAGAAGGCACTGGCGGCAGCGGTTTGTTTCACTCTGGTGTTTGAGGTCTAAGGTCGACATAGTTGTCTCGAGCACGGCTGCTGTGTTGTGAAGTGATCTGATTGTTTCTGACGGCGCTCGCCGCTCCACGGAGCCGATTTCCGCAGCCCTCCCGCCGCCAGAGGAGGCAGGACGGTGGTCTACTCTCGACTCTCGACTCTCGACTCTCGACTCTCGACTCTCGACTCTCGACTCTCGACTCGACTCCCGTGGCGAATCTCATTCACAGCCCGCAGTGCAGTTAAAAAGTTTACCTCGTCGCTCGCTGATGCCCTTCCCTGGAAAAAAGCAGTCGTCAATGCCGGTCGGCCGGCTCGCGTCGCAGCGTCCGCCCGGCGGCATATTTCCCAAGTGTATACAGGTGGCGGGAGTGTTTGGAAATAGCAACCACTTAGGGAGACATAAGTCAGTCCAAAATATAGATATTGCTTTGATTTGTTTAGGCATTGTCCATGCTTGGTTCTCCAATATATCTTACGGTTTTTAAATATGTTTTAAAAGTTTGATTTTGAGAAATTGTTCCCCCCAAAATATTATTTTTGGGGAACGATTTCCGAAAATCAAACTTTTCAAACATATTCAAAAACCGGAAGATATATTGGAGAACCAAGTATGGACGATGCCTGAAAAAAAAATCAAAGCAATTTCTATATTTTTGACTGACTTATGTCTCCCTAAGTGGCTGCTATTTCCAAACACGCCCGCCAGCTGTATACACTTGGGAAATATGGCGCGTGGCGTGCGGAGAGGCGGCTCGCGTGACCCCGTCCCTGTCACGTGACCCCATCCCTGTCACGTGACGCGGTTGTCATCAGACGGGCGGCTACAGGCAATTCTTTTGTCCCTCACTGACACGGCTCGTCAGTGAAACTCGCCTAGCGGCGCTCATCTCTCGTAGCATAATACTGACGATTATCCCCCTGCGTCGGTGTCTCCACCACCTCTCGACCTCACCCTCCCCCGCTGTCTCCACCACCTCTCGACCTCACCCTCCCCCGCTGTCTCCACCACCTCTCGACCTCACCCTCCCCCGCCTCCACCCTCACCCTCCCCCGCCTCCGCCCCCGTCGCTTTCACTCACGCCAAGCGTCCATGTTACCGCGAAAAACCTTGCCGATGTCGTTCGGTGTCGCGGACTTCTCTCCTGCCGGACGCGGCCGTGCGGCGTGCTCTATTTTCCTGTCTTTGTCGTGTCGGAGTCGGGGACGGGGGGTATTTCGTGTGCCCATTAGAGCTGCCACTGTTCCAGCCTGTGACTACCCGCCCGCCCTGCAAACCCCCGTCAACTACCCACCACTACCTCTACCCACTTGCCTATATAGGCTGACAGCTACCCGCAAATACCCGCAAAGAAAAATTGCTACTTTTAGAAGTTTTAGGACAAAAAAAAAACATTTCATAAAGAAACAAAACTTTTCCCTAAAGCCTTCCTTAACTCGAAAAGCTATAAAACATCATAAGTCACTAAAAACAAGTTGACAAACTAAATAAATTAAATCAAGATCCAACGGATCTTTAAAAAAAAAACTGGAAAGCATCATGTTAGGTCAAAGTAGGAAAGGAGTAAGGACTACCTCATGGTAGCTCACACCAATAATCAGTCAATATCTAAGTCTGTGCATACATGGTGTGATACAGCAACTAGCCATTTCTTGCAAGAAAAACAAGGAAGCAAGTTCTGGGCTATGATCTCTTATTTTGCCAAACAAATCATACATGCATTTAAGAGAACAGATACAAAAAGATATACATGAGAACAGGCACTTTGAGCATAACAACTAGGACCCGGGCCTTTTGGAAAATATGTAAAGCATGGTTTGGGTAATCAAAATTATGTATGCCTAATGCCCAGCATTTCAACCCACACTGTCAATGGATGTGGGTTGAAAAAAAAGTGTTGGTCAACCCACACTGTCACACTGTATTTAGCTTATTGTTTCGAGCCTTTCAAAATATGTATCTGATCTGAAAATTAGTTGTATGTATGCCTATATTGAAACTTCGAAGGTATAGCGGGTACAGCCACGAACTTCACCAGCTGACACCTTCAGGCCTTCAGTAATAACACTGATTTCACCAAGGCCCTGGGATTTCACAATGTCTTTGATGCGTCACATATGTCGCTGGCTGTGCAAACAGCTGATGATGTAGAACAAAACAAAATGGATATGTTTGTGAGGTATAAATGGAACAGATAAATACTTATTTTTAAGCATCACTTGCTTTAAGCTTAACGAGCGAACTAAATACAAATACCTTGAAATGTTTCCCATACACCCAATCAAATATATTGACAATGACATACTATTTTGCTTACTGTTTCTTCTCGAGTTCTTACGATTGTCTCATCTGCGCCAAACAGCTATTTCATGCTATCTGAATGGTTTTTGAGATTGGTGATGTTCAGTGGTTGGAACATGACTGTCAATTCTTCCCTATGAGGCCCTAAGGCCATTGTTTTGGGTTATTCTTAGCCTGTTATCATTGTGACTACTCCTCCAGCAACCAGACTGCTGTTCCAAATAGTTTAAAGTTGGGCTTCCCTTTTTGTGACCTTGACAGCTCAGGTCTGATACACTATAATGTCAGGGGATTTTTGTTTAGGAATATTTAGCAAGAAGTGTGAATCTTTATGTGAAAGCAGTCAGAGCCCTAATTGCTGTTAGTGTTCGTTTAGACTAGTTGTGCACAGTGTTCATTTGTATCAACAACATGTGATTGTTAAATAGATATTGTATGTCAGACTGGATATATTAATACGAATTATGCTTATTTTTATTTGCCATAATTATGTCTGCCATTGAATAACTCATTTGTCAATGCTGAACTGTTTTGCATTGATCTCTTTGGTCACTATCTGAGGTGCCTATGTGTTCAATCATCCCATCAAAATTCCTGTTTTTACTTTATAAATTTATGAAAATTCTGCTACCCGCCAACTACACGCTTCAGCCAAAAGATTGCGTGTTGTGCCCGCTACTACCCATGCGGGTAGCAACTACCCGCGTCTGGCGGGTAAGCGGGTATAAAAGTGGCACCTCTAGTGCCCACTGTCCAGCGAGCCGTGAGCAGCGGTTCCTGGTGTTGCGACCGGCGGAGTGTGGACGGTCGGTGTTGCGACCGGCGGAGTGTGGACGGGTCCGTGTTGCGACCGGGGCGGAGTGTGGACGGTCGGTGTTGCGACCGGCGGAGTGTGGACGGTCCGTGTTGCGACCGGCGGAGTGTGGACGGTCGGTGTTGCGACCGGCGGAGTGTGGACGGGTCCGTGTTGCGACCGGGGCGGAGTGTGGACGGTCGGTGTTGCGACCGGCGGAGTGTGGACGGTCCGTGTTGCGACCGGCGGAGTGTGGACGGTCCGTGTTGCGACCGGGGCGGAGTGTGGACGGTCGGTGTTGCGACCGGCGGAGTGTGGACGGTCCGTGTTGCGACCGGCGGAGTGTGGACGGTCCGTGTTGCGACCGGCGGAGTGTGGACGGTCGGTGTTGCGACCGGCGGAGTGTGGACGGGTCCGTGTTGCGACCGGGGCGGAGTGTGGACGGTCGGTGTTGCGACCGGCGGAGTGTGGACGGTCCGTGTTGCGACCGGCGGAGTGTGGACGGTCGGTGTTGCGACCGGCGGAGTGTGGACGGGTCCGTGTTGCGACCGGGGCGGAGTGTGGACGGTCCGTGTTGCGACCGGGGCGGAGTGTGGACGGTCGGTGTTGCGACCGGCGGAGTGTGGACGGTCCGTGTTGCGACCGGCGGAGTGTGGACGGTCCGTGTTGCGACCGGCGGAGTGTGGACGGTCCGTGTTGCGACCGGCGGAGTGTGGACGGTCCGTGTTGCGACCGGCGGAGTGTGGACGGTCCGTGTTGCGACCGGCGGAGTGTGGACGGTCCGTGTTGCGACCGGCGGAGTGTGGACGGTCCGTGTTGCGACCGGCGGAGTGTGGACGGTCCGTGTTGCGACCGGCGGAGTGTGGACGGTCCGTGTTGCGACCGGCGGAGTGTGGACGGTCCGTGTTGCGACCGGGGCCGAGTGTGGACGGTCGGTGCTGCGACCGGCGGAGTGTGGACGGTCCGTGTTGCGACCGGCCGAGTGTGGACGGTCCGGTTCGGCTGGGTCGGACAGCGGTCGACTGAGGGGTGTGTGTGATCTGTAAGGTGCTGCTGCGACGCTCGCCGCTGGATCAGTCGCCTGCGGTGAACCGTCCTCCGGGACTATTGACCGGTAACACCCCTCTCATGAACCCCTCCTTCCCCTCCCTTACCGAACACTGTCTACCTGCGGTGAACCGTACTCCGGGACTATTGGCCGGTAACACCCCTCTCATGAACCCTCCTTCCCCTCCCTTACCGAACACTGCCTAATACATATGCAGTGTTGTTTACGTAGATGTTAATATTGACATGCATGTTTGTAGGTTCGCCCTTCTCGCTTGTTGGGACTAGGTTTGGCATCTTTCGACTCCACCTGCGTGTTATATGGGGATTGTTTGTGTTTAAACAGTGGCGTGGGGCGTGTTTTGGATGACTGCAGTCTGTAAGGTGGTGGATGGCAATGCGGATAACAACTGCTATATGTGGCGCAGCCTACCTCAACCACGCCCACCTGACCCAGCCTATCCTAATTCATAGCCTAGCCTAGCCTAGCCTAGCCTAGCCTAGCCTAGCCTAGCCTAGCCTAGCCTAGCCTAGCCTAGCCTAGCCTAGCCTAGCCTAGCCTAGCCTAGCCTAGCCTAACACATAACCAACCGTCTGCAACAATGTTAACGCCAAGTTAAACGCACGCATTGTCGATGTAATGTTGTCATGTTTTCGGTGGCGTATTATTTCGGTGTATTATTTCTTTGTCGTATTGCGGGGCAGCTGCCAGCTGCACTGTCATGATGACAGGCAGGGCTCCTTTGAATGACTGTGCTGCGCTTGTTCGCGAACCGCTATTTCTTGCAAACGCACCTGACCTTGACATGACCCCTATCTTGGAACACACGTGCTTACTTATGACTTCCTGCAGCGGCGTGTGCCACCTTAGTAACCGGCCATTTATGCTGATGTGAGTTTCGTGATCCACGCTCGCTGTTTGTATGAAGTACCTACCTATGACGCAGCATTGGCCTGTTACTTTCTGAAGCTGAGCGGCGGTGCCTGGTCAGCCTCTGGGGGCGGGTCATTTGGATGGCATGTGCCGCCGGTGAGCCGCTCCGGGCAGGGTATGTCCCGTACCACCCTCTGGTCCGGCTGTCGGCCCGCAGATGGCAGCGGCTCGCACCCACACCAGGGTCCGATCTTAAATAGTGCCATGATCGCACCCAATCTTACAACAATGCCGTAGTACGGCATATTGGTGCGCCGGCCTACGAAACTCTCGAAACCCGGGATCGAACCGGGGACACCCCGATCTCCAGACTAGCGTTCTCCCGACTGAGCTACTTCAACAGTTCTCCCGACTGAGCTATTTCAACAATGAGCTTGGACAAACCAAACGCCGTGGTTGCCTAAGTGCGGTATTCTGAGCACTCCATTCACGACATGCCGGACTTACGCATTCACGGCTGATTTGGTAAGATTGGGCCCAGTGGGATATTATAGTCCGGTGTCCTGCACTGCTGCCGGTGAGCTGCCGGTCAGGGATGACCTGATGACTTGACGACCTGATGACCTGATGACCTGATGATGGCTTGACGGTGACCTGACTGGGGCCGAGCGGTGACCTGGTGGTGATCTGACGGTGGCCTGACGGGGCCGAGCGGTGACCTGACTGGGGCCGAGCGGTGACCTGACGGGGCCGAGCGGTGACCTGACGGGGCCGAGCGGTGACCTGACTGGGGCCGAGCGGTGACCTGGTGGTGATCTGACGGTGACCTGACTAGGGCCGAGCGGTGACCTGACTGGGGCCGAGCGGTGACCTGGTGGTGATCTGACGGTGACCTGACGGTGACCTGACCGATCTTGCTCGGACTGGGCAGTCGGCACGCATCCGCTGGGCACTGGAAAGTCAACTCGGTCCCCGTTGCGGTGTCGTAACGCAGTCACGCACTGCTGTTTTTACCCAACACCCGTGGTCACGCCACTCGGCCTCTGTGGACATAATGCCTGCTCCCCGGGTCACCGATCAATTATCGCGCGCTCACAACGACACGACCACGCTTGGGACACACGACCAATCCATACCCCAACTCATTATTTGTATTGTAGTCTGTCGGCTGGTTTTGCGGCCGTCAGGTTATATTGGACTGCGTTTCGGGACTCGGTTGTCCTGCGTTTCGCTGAACTGTCTCTGGAAATGTGCCGGCCGGAGACCGCCATCCAGTCAGCTAGGTTCCGGGACCGGCTGGCCATCCAGTCAGCTAGGTTCCGGGACCGGCTGGCCATCCAGTCAGCTAGGTTCCGGGACCGGCTGGCCATCCAGTCAGCTAGGTTCCGGGACCGGCTGGCCATCCAGTCAGCTAGGTTCCGGGACCGGCTGGCCATCCAGTCAGCTAGGTTCCGGGACCGGCTGGCCATCCAGTCAGCTAGGTTCCGGGACCGGCTGGCCATCCAGTCAGCTAGGTTCCGAGACCGG
The DNA here is from genome assembly GCA_036785665.1 of Chirona hameri. Lineage (NCBI taxonomy): Eukaryota > Metazoa > Arthropoda > Thecostraca > Balanomorpha > Balanidae > Chirona > Chirona hameri. Next base: position 155,945 of record JAXIVJ010000418.1, on the reverse strand, counting down.
CTGGCCATCCAGTCAGCTAGGTTCCGGGACCGGCTGGCCATCCAGTCAGCTAGGTTCCGGGACCGGCTGGCCATCCAGTCAGCTAGGTTCCGGACCGGCTGGCCATCCAGTCAGCTAGGTTCCGGGACCGGCTGACCATCCAGTCAGCTAGGTTCCGGGACCGGCTGGCCATCCAGTCAGCTAGGTTCCGGGACCGGCTGGCCATCCAGTCAGCTAGGTTCCGGGACCGGCTGGCCATCCAGTCAGCTAGGTTCCGGGACCGGCTGGCCATCCAGTCGGCTAGGTTCCGGGACCGGCTGGCCATCCAGTCAGCTAGGTTCCGGGACCGGCTGGCCATCCAGTCAGCTAGGTTCCGGGACCGGCTGGCCATCCAGTCGGCTAGGTTCCGGGACCGGCTGGCCATCCAGTCAGCTAGGTTCCGGGACCGGCTGGCCATCCAGTCAGCTAGGTTCCGGGACCGGCTGGCCATCCAGTCGGCTAGGTTCCGGGACCGGCTGGCCATCCCGTCGGCTAGGTTCCGGGACCGGCTGGCCATCCAGTCAGCTAGGTTCCGGGACCGGCTGGCCATCCAGTCAGCTAGGTTCCGGGACCGGCTGGCCATCCAGGCAGCTAGGTTCCGGGACCGGCTGGCCATCCAGTCAGCTAGGTTCCGGGACCGGCTGGCCATCCAGTCAGCTAGGTTCCGGGACCGGCTGCGGCGCCGCTGCCGTCAGCCACTACCGAGAACCGGAGTCCCAGATGGACGCAACTTTGGCCGCTTGGCGTACCCATTGCGGTAAACTTCGTGGCCGCTGCCGAACATCCATCTGAACCTGTCTCGTGGTTGCCTCTCTTCGGACCGGCGCGTCGTCTTCCGGGTCCGGCAGTCGGCCGTGTCCCCGCTTCATGCTCGGCGCACCTGTGACGCTCCCGGCGCACCTGCGTCGTACGCGGCGTGTATCGACCTGTTGACACCGGTCGCGGCCGCGCTCGGCTGCGGCGTGCTTGTCTCACCCGCGCCATCGATGCCGCTCGGCGGCGATGGGAAATTGCGGTGTACTCCGATACGGCTGACGCGTTGAGGCGGAACTGTGTGTCTCGCCAGAGCCGTTTCAGGTAACAGCGCTGTTGGCTGCGCTACGCACCGGTGTGACGACACTGGCCAGAGCTGAACAACTGATGGCAATTTGTTATGCAATTGCGAGAAGTTTTGAATTATTGATGCGAAGCGTAACAAATTGAAGGTTTTGATCTATTAGAAGCTCTCAGATCTGAGTTCTTTCCAAACTGTATATAGACAAAGTGTTTCCCGTGCTTGTCAGCATGCATATTTTTTCCCCCGGCGCTAGCTGTACTGTGTTGTCTGTTGATTGTAAGATCGCAGTCACCGCTCCACAGCCGTTGTCTGGCGTCATTCCTCCACAGCCGTTGTCTGGCGTCATTCCTCCACAGCCGTTGTCTGGCGTCATTCCTCCACAGCCGTTGTCTGGCGTCATTCCTCCACAGCCGTTGTCTGGCGTCATTCCTCCACAGCCGTTGTCTGGCGTCATTCCGATGCGCCTGTGTTATGTCTTTTACGACGCAGTCCCCTCTGTTCGATATATGCGGCCAAAGGTTCGATGATTGGGTTTTGATATAAACTAATTCAGTTGCTCATTGATGATAAATTAATTAATTAATTATGTTGCTCAATGACGTGGAATCTTATGTATGCCCAAAAATGTTTTCGTGATTACATCTGGCTGGCGACGACCCTGAAAAGAAACGGCGTTTTGAAAGAAAAAAATGAATAGCAAGTTGTGTACAGGCTCAATATGGTACCTCCTTTGCTGTGCACGGAGGTCTGTGGTCGTGCGCGGCCATGACCCAGTACACACTGCACTGAGTGCACAGCCTCTGCACCGTCTAATCGACCCAGTCCGCCAGTCTACTGCTCCCCCGTCCGCCAGTCTGCTGCTCCCCCATCCGCCAGTCTGCTGCTCCCCGTCCGCCAGTCTGCTGCTCCCCGTCCGCCAGTCTGTTGCTTCCCCATCCGCCAGTCTGCTGCTCCCCGTCCGCCAGTCTGCTGCTCCCCGTCCGCCAGTCTGTTGCTTCCCCATCCGCCAGTCTGCTGCTCCCCGTCCGCCAGTCTGCTGCTCCCCGTCCGCCAGTCTGCTGCTCCCCGTCCGCCAGTCTGTTGCTTCCCCGTCCGCCAGTCTGCTGCTCCCCTTCCGCCAGTCTGCTGCTCCCCGTCCGCCAGTCTGTTGCTTCCCCATCCGCCAGTCTGCTGCTCCCCGTTCGCCAGTCTGCTGCTCCCCGTCCGCCAGTCTGCTGCTCCCCACCCGCCAGTCTGCTGCTCCCCGTCCGCCAGTATGTTGCTTCCCCATCCGCCAGTCTGCTGCTCCCCGTCCGCCAGTCTGCTGCTCCCCGTCCGCCAGTCTGCTGCTCCCCGTCCGCCAGTCTGTTGCTTCCCCATCCGCCAGTCTGCTGCTCCCCGTCCGCCAGTCTGCTGCTCCCCGTCCGCCCCGGGCCAGAAGCGGCGTGTGACAGCGTGACAGCGTGACAGCGTGACAGCGTGACAAAGTGACAACGTGACAACGTGACAGCGTGACGGCGTGACGGCGTGACAGGGGACACACGCACAGGTGGTGCGGGCCGCCACACCTGCTGCGTGTCGAGCATGTGTCGCCGGTACACAACTCCGGTAGACGGGGGCAGGTCGGCTGACGATAGTGTGTCCGGTAGACGGGGCAGGTCGGCTGACGATAGTGTGTCCGGTAGACGGGGCAGGTCGGCTGGCGATAGTGTGTCCGGTAGACGGGGCAGGTCGGCTGACGATAGTGTGTCCGGTAGACGGGGCAGGTCGGCTGGCGATAGTGTGTCCGGTAGACGGGGCAGGTCGGCTGGCGATAGTGTGTCCGGTAGACGGGGCAGGTCGGCTGACGATAGTGTGTCCGGTAGACGGGGCAGGTCGGCTGGCGATAGTGTGTCCGGTAGACGGGGCAGGTCGGCTGACGATAGTGTGTCCGGTAGACGGGGCAGGTCGGCTGGCGATAGTGTGTCCGGTAGACGGGGCAGGTCGGCTGACGATAGTGTGTCCGGTAGACGGGGCAGGTCGGCTGGCGATAGTGTGTCCGGTAGACGGGGCAGGTCGGCTGGCGATAGTCTGTGGTCGCGAGGGGAGACCTCCTCAACGGACTGCCACAGGGTTGGCGGCAGGGACCTATAGCTTGCTGTGTTGCTCACGGCAGAGGATCCACGGAGCACTGCCGAAGAGGACCACGGACTGCTGGACGGAGGACCACGGACTGCTGGGCGGGGACCACGGACTGCTGAGCGGGGGACCACGGACTGTTGGGCGGGGGACCACGGACTGTTGGGCGGGGAACCACGGAGCACTGCCGAAGGGGACCACGGACTGCTGAGCGGGGGACCACGGACTGTTGGGTGGGGGACCACGGACTGCTGGGCGGAGGACCACGGACTGCTGAGCGGGGGACCACGGACTGTTGGGCGGGGGACCACGGACTGCTGAGCGGGGGACCACGGACTGTTGGGTGGGGGACCACAGACTGCTGGGCGGGGGACCACGGACTGCTGGGCGGGGACCACATACTGCTGGGCGGGGACCACGGACTGCTGGGCGGGGACCACGGACTGCTGGGCGGGGACCACGGACTGCTGGGCGGGGGACCACGGACTGTTGGGTGGGGGACCACGGACTGCTGGGCGGGGGCCACGGACTGCTGGGGGTTCGCGCGCAGGAGGCTGTGTGCTGCTCGTGTTGCGTGGTGCTGTGTGGATCCACCGGGTATTCGACCGTGAGACGTGGCAGGGCTGGCACCTGGACCGGTGAGTTGGCGGCGTCAGCGGCTGCTGCTGCTGAGAATGCTGACTGTTGGCCGCTGACTGCTGAGGAGAAGGCCGGAGCTAGCTGTTGGTTTGCACTTTGCAGAGCTGCTGCCACCCCGCAGAGTGCTGCCATCAGTTGTGTTGCAGTCAGCTGAGGTGGCGTTCCGCAGAGTCGCACCGGATGACCCCAGCCTTTGAGTCACTGACCGGCTCTGCGGCCACTGACTCAACCGAGTCGGGCTCGTCTCGTCTGAGTCAGTCGGTGCGCGGCTGCTGACTCAGCAGAGTCGGCTCTGCTTGTCTGAGTCAGTCGGTGCGCGGCTGCTGACTCAGCAGTGTCGGGCTCGGCTCGTCTGAGTCAGTCGGTGCGCGGTCACTGACTCAGCAGAGTCGGGCTCGGCTCGTCTGAGTCAGTCGGTGCGCGGCTGCTGACTCAGCAGTGTCGGGCTCGGCTCGTCTGAGTCAGTCGGTGCGTGGTCACTGACTCAGCAGAGTCGGGCTCGGCTCGTCTGAGTCAGTCGGTGCGCGGCTGCTGACTCAGCAGAGTCGGGCTCGGCTCGTCTGAGTCAGTTGGTGCGCGGCTGCTGACTCAGCAGAGTCGGGCTCGGCTCGTCTGAGTCAGTCGGTGCGGTGGACTGCAGGGGAAAGTGGGCGATATGCCAGTCTCTGTGACGAGACAGCCGAGTGACTATCAGCATGACGCCCCTGTCATACCCTGTCTGGGTTCCATCCGGCGGCACCGCTCCGCTCGAATCCGCCGGAAAGAGCGCTAATGGAAGCCTGGCCGAGTGCGAAGAGACGGGACGGATACACGTGATCAGACTTGGTATCAGTACAACTGGTACTAGCACCCGTTGCGACACTAGCCTCAGCTCCTCTGGTGATTCCCTAGTTCTTGAAGCGTTTCTAAGCCCGGTAACCGTGAATTAACTGTCGACTGACCTCTAAATCCTTCTTAATCTTGACGATGTCATGAACTTTGCCAGTCAGATTTACAGTGCCGTCGACGACTTGGAGCTCTGCGCTGTCTGCCGACCCGTGACCGGCGGGCGCCTCGTCGTATTTCTGAGAATGGTGCCGGCTGTGCTAATCTGGGAAGTTAGTGTTATCTCGGTGCGGCTTAGCGGGCTGCATCCGACGGACGACACCGTGGAGACGGGGTCTGGGCGGCACTCACGGCCCGATATCTGACTTCAGGGAGCCGTCTGGCCGTCCGTTGACCTTTGCCCCTTTCCTCTGACCTCTGACCGCTGGCTGGCGGCGATCGCTGGATGGCGACGCGGCCACAGACTACAGAGTCCCGAGCCAGTTCAGTGACTGCCTCTCAGCCTTTCGGTCGACAGGCAGACAGCTCCCGAGTGGCAGCTCTGGGAAAAGACAGCTGAAGTCTAGCCAACTCCAGGGTCGCTGGAGTTGGCTAGACTTCAGCTGGCCAGGATTTAGACAAGTGCCTCAACTAGTGAGGAAATGGACTTTTTTCCCGTTCCGAACTTCGATCCATTTGAAGAATGGCTTTTTACTTAAGTTCCTGGGTGAAAACGCATGAATGTGTTTTCCCAGGAATATTTCATTTTACATTCATTGTTTCACGTGAGCAATGAGAGCTGATAAATGGTGTATTGTTTTAGAATCCAAACCACTTGGATTGCTATTGTTATATTGTGAATATCTGTTTCTACGGTGGTCTATCTTCCGAAGCATGCTCTCCCTCAAATACGAAATCGGCCAAATTACCTGGAAGCGTGACTTGGCCGATAGAGGATTTGTATAGGTTCCCATTCGATTAATATTGAAACGTTGTTTTGAGTTATCCGTTGTTGAATATCCAATACGGCCGAATGGTCATGTATTTTGCGCATGCACGAATTGCAAAATGTGTGATTTTATGAGATACCGATTCGAAGGCACGTTTTGTCCATCGCTGTTTATTTTTTGATGTTTTGCCATGGGGATGATTTCCACGCATGCTCTTCATCTGCAGAGACCGCTTCCCCGGTCACCGAACGGCCCAACAGCTCGCTGCCATCCGTTGCCGAACATAGCCTCAGCCGGTGTCGAACATAGCCTCCCCTCATCCGAGCTATTCTCACCTCTCCGCGGTGTCACACGTGCCACCTCTGGCGCCGGGCTCCGTCTGGGTTGGCAGAAACGACTGGTGTTTGGCATTCGGGCCGCTTCCGGGACTATGTGGCGTTCGGTCCGACTGGGAGAGTGGCATCGTCTGGTGTGGGCCGGGTACCTGGGTTCACCTGGGAGAGCAATGGTGAAATCAGTGTCCCTTTGGGAGAAGGCGGGTGGTGCTGGGTCCCTCTGGGAGAATGTGGGTGGTAGCTGGGTCCGTCTGAACGTGGTTGGGTGGTATGAGGTCCGCATGGGGGAGGATTGTGATATATGGGTCCGTCTAGGGCAGGATAGGTGGTATCTGGGGTCTGTCTTGGAGAGGAATGGTGAAATCGTGGTCCCTCTGGGAGAAGGTGGGTGGTAGCTGGGTCCCTCTGGGAGAAGGTGGGTGGTAGCTGGGTCCCTCTGGGAGAAGGTGGGTGGTAGCTGGGTCCCTCTGGGAAAAGGTGGGTGGTAGCTGGGTCCCTCTGGGAGAAGGTGGGTGGTAGCTGGGTCCCTCTGGGAGAAGGTTGGTGGCACCTGGGTCTGTATAGGGGAGGATTGGCTGTATCTGGATCCGTGCGGGAGAGGATGGATGGGTGGGGTGGTGTCTTGTTCCACATGGGAGAAGGTGGGAGGGAGAAGGTCCGTCTAGGTGGGGATGGGTGGTAGGTGGGTCCGTCTAGGCAAGGGTTGGTGGTTCTGGGTCCGTCTCGGTCTAAGAGAGGATTGGTGGCATCTGGGTCCGTGTGGTGTAGCATTGGAGATAACTGGGTCCCGTCTATAATATTTTGTATGCCAACTGGGTCCGTCTAGGCGTTTTTGGGTGGTATCTAGGCCCACCTGGGAGAGGGTGAGTGGTATGGGTCCGTCTGGGCGTTGTTGGGTGGTATTTATACCCACTTGGGATAGGGTGAGTGGTATCTGTGTCCGTCTGGGCGTTGTTGGGTGGTATCTAGGCCCACCTGGGAGAGGGTGAGTGGTATCTGGGTCCGTCTAGGCGTTGTTCGGTGTTATCTATGCCCACCTGGGAGAGGGTGAGTGGTATCTGGGTCCGTCTAGGCGTTGTTCGGTGTTATCTAGGCCCACCTGGGAGAGGGTGAGTGGTATCTGGGTCCGTCTAGGCGTTGTTGGGTGGTATCTAGGCCCACCTGGGACAGGGTGAGTGGTATCTGGGTCCGTCTAGGCGTTGTTGGGTGGTATCTAGGCCCACCTGGGACAGGGTGAGTGGTATCTGGGTCCGTCTAGGCGTTGTTGGGTGGTATCTAGGCCCACCTGGGACAGGGTGAGTGGTATCTGGGTCCGTCTAGGCGTTGTTCGGTGTCATCTAGGCCCACCTGGGAGAGGGTGAGTGGTATCTGGGTCCGTCTAGGCGTTGTTGGATGGTATCTAGGCCCACCTGGGACAGGGTGAGTGGTATCTGGGTCCGTCTAGGCGTTGTTGGATGGTATCTAGGCCCACCTGGGACAGGGTGAGTGGTATATGGGTCCGTCTGGGCGTTGTTGGGTGGTATCTAGGGCCACCTGGGACAGGGTGAGTGGTATCTGGGTCCGCCTAGGCGTTGTTCGGTGTTATCTAGGCCCACCTGGGAGAGGGTGAGTGGTATCTGGGTCCGTCTAGGCGTTGTTGGATGGTATCTAGGCCCACCTGGGACAGGGTGAGTGGTATCTGGGTCCGTCTAGGCGTTGTTGGATGGTATCTAGGCCCACCTGGGACAGGGTGAGTGGTATATGGGTCCGTCTGGGCGTTGTTGGGTGGTATCTAGGCCCACCTGGGACAGGGTGAGTGGTATCTGGGTCCGTCTAGGCGTTGTTGGGTGGTATCTAGGCCCACCTGGGACAGGGTGAGTGGTATCTGGGTCGGCTCTGCAGGTAATACGGGTGGTATCTGGTCCAGTGAACCGCAGTACTGGACGTGCCCGTCCATCGCCATTTCAGCCGAGAGGAGGAATAAGTAGCCGTGCGACCGTGTCCATCAGTGCCCGGTGACCCGCCTGATGCTGAACCCCAGCACCAAGTACTGTGGTCTGATTCACGAACAAACGCTATTGTCTATCACAGCAGCTTTGATCGCTGTCTGCACGACGTGACTGTGCACTAGAACCTCTAACTGTATGTCGGCGGATTAGTATGCAGGGACAGCTCTAGGTGCATCGGCACCATGCCTCGGTGCTCCCCGGGTGTGGACCTTATGACCGGCGGGTGTGGACCTTATGACCGGCGGGAGTGGACCTTATGACCGGCGGGTGTGGACCTTATGACCGGCGGGTGTGGACCTTATGACCGGCGGGAGTGGACCTTATGACCGGCGGGTGTGGACCTTATGACCGGCGGGTGTGGACCTTATGACCGGCGGGAGTGGACCTTATGACCGGCGGGTGTGGACCTTATGACCGGCGGGAGTGGACCTTATGACCGGCGGGTGTGGACCTTTGACCGGCGGGTGTGGACCTTATGACCGGCGGGTGTGGACCTTTGACCGGCGGGTGTGGACCTTATGACCAGCTCCTATGACCGACGGGTGTGGTTCTTGTGACCGGGAGACAGGTCCGGCCCGGCTCCCGGAGAGCGGAGCGGCGCTGTCCCAGCCGTCATCCGGCCCAGAGCAGCGCTGTCCCAGCCGTCATCCGGCCCGGAGCGGCGCTGTCCCAGCCGTCATCCGGCCCGGAGCGGCGTCATTTGCCGCCGAGCCAGCCTGCGCGCCTAATGAACATCTAGGAGGAGACGAGGGCTCGGAGACTGATTACAGCCCGGGGATGTGATGTGACGTAACCGGATCAATGCGGTGGCGGAGGCGGAACGCGGAGCAGTCATCACCGCCCCCGGGCGTTACGCAATAAACGGGACTCGGAAGCCACATGGAGGTTACCACGAGAATAGCTGCGCTCTCAAACGGAAATCATTGAATTAGTTACCACGAGAATAGCTGCGCTCTCAAACGGAAATAATTGAATTAAATTGGCCTGCAGGCAGGAATATATTCCTGCCAAGCCAGAATAAGACTAGGAGATCGAAGTAGCTTGTATTGTCGCGATCCCTAGATATTTCACTAGATAGAAGTGTTGATCAGATGGCAGCGTTATTAAGATAATTCAGAATTATTTGTTGCTGGCAATTGGTCCTTTAATGTCGTTCTATATAGTGTTGTGTAGTGATGTAAGTCGTAGTCCAAATTTTTGGACGTCCGAAAATAGTCCGATTCCGATTTGGACTTCGGTCGGGCAGCCACAGATATTTTGGACAATTTTCGGTCAAGGCATATAGATCACAATTCACGCATTTACCTACCTTAATTGTCTTTACACCTTACAGGCAGTTAATTGGATGATCCTCTGATGTTTTCTAACAAAGTGTATTTAAATGGGAAATTAAAACAAAGATGATGTGATGCAGGGGCGGCGCCACCAATTTTTGATAGGGGGGACGGATCCATTTTTTTGTATCGTAGAAAATCGAGTTTGGATGCAAATATCGAATAAAAACGTCAAAAGAACGGAAATGATAGTCCCTTAACAATGGCTATCTCAGATTTGCAACACAAAATTTTGTTTGACCCCAACAAATACAACTTATTTTTTTTTTCGGGGGAAAAATCCACAAAATCAAAACATTTGAAGATATTAAACAAAAACGGAATACATATGGGAGAACTAAGTATGGACGATACCCAAACCAAATTTCAAATCAATATCTTGATTTTTGACTGACTTATAACTCCCTAAGTATAAGTAACTCATGGCGTCATTTTTGCAGTTACGTTTTTGTCTTTTATTGACCAGATGCAGCCAAATAAATGCCATCGCTGTATTTCTGAGGCCAAACTGGTCTAGAAACATGCTTTTTTATTTATATTCATCAATTTCAAATGTTGACCTTATGTGACCTGATCTTGACCTGAAGGTATTATATGGGGTCAGGTTGTGAAAATGGCTGCAACTATATAATTATACGTGTAAAATAACACAAAACATGTGTCGCATGGCTTTCGTAGACCTCTTGCCAACAGTGACCTTTTGTGACCTGACCTTGACTCTTTGCTTACAATTTCACTTTTGCTTATGCTGGAGATGCATTATACATTTGAGTACATTTGGAGAGCACTTTGTGCGATAATAGGGTGAAACACACTGTACACACCGTACACATGTTTTATTGAACACGGCTACTGAATGCCAAGTGATGTTGATGCCTGGCATTTTACCTGGCATGATTGAAGATGAATGTTTTAGGGCTTCGAAACATTCAGTATTAGTGCTTCATTAACCCGCGCCCCGCTGGGGTATTCAGCCGAACACGCCCCGCTGGGGGGGGGGGGGGCAGATTCTGCCCCCTCGTTATCTTCCGAACCAATAACCGCAGCAAGACGCACAAGGAGGTAATCGAAAGCTCTTAATGAGGCGTATCTAAAGCATACGCGAAATTGTTAAAATAAGGTCACATGTCAGGTCACAGTCAGATCAAAGGTAAAAATTAAGGTATTTTAGTTTTTGGGCCATACTTTCCATCCAAAGCCATAGATTGCGACTATTATCGGTCAAACACTCTGTACACAGTACACACCATCCATATGTTAGATTGAAAACGCATAATTTTCAGCAAGACAGAGTGGTCCATGGTCTCAGGATCGTTATATTTGTAGGTATGCAACGTCACCAAATTTGATTCAGCTTTAACATAGAAAACATTGGCGACACATGAAGCAAATTATATACACAGAGTACATTTTCTCCAGCGAAAGGTTGCTGGGATATGGGGGTACTGTACTCCGCTATCGGAAGATAGGGGGGACGCGTCCCCCCCCCCCGGTGGTGCCGCCCCTGATGTGATGGTAATTGTGGACATGAAATAAAATACAATATCATCAATTGCCATGTATAGGATGTTTTAAAAATTAGACTTTTTTCGGTCTCTTGGACTCATCGGACACTTTTCGGTCAACATTGCCATATTGGATCGGACATTGGATCGGACATGACATGGACAATTTCCGAATCTTACACCACTAGTGTCTTGTATACTGTATTCACATGTTGTACTTATATGCAATCCATAGGCGTACACAAGGGGGGGGGGGGCAAACGGGGCAATTCCCCCCCCCCCCCCCTGAAGGTCTGTACGTGCCCCCTTTGGTCGAAAAAAATCATTATTTTTGATTTTTTAAAAGAGAAAAATAGTGAAAATATGCCCTTTTAAAAATATAGTGGGCCAAATCCGGTGAGTTTTTTTTTGGTGGGGGTACTTTATGCTCCCCTGAGCAAAAATTGCCCCCCTCCTGGAGCGAATCCTGGGTACGCTACTGATGCAATCATACTCACATCAAACATGCAAATTGTCGGCTGACTGTCATAGCACAAAGGACTGGTTATGTTTACAATAGCTATTAGCTTGATACTGTCCTGGTACAAAGGACTGGCAACAATGGTCTGATGTTGTCCTGTTGGCGGTTACAAGTGACTATTTTCATAATTATTTGATACTCTCCAGCTACAAAGGACTGTAATATGATTACAATGACTTGTGTTACAGAGCACTGGTTATGTTTGAAATTATTTCATATTTGCGCCGATGTTAAAGTATAATAAGTTACGAAACTGTTTCGAGTTTGTTCAATACAGCCTGAGCACAAAACTGCAATGTTTTGGATTGAAAATGCTCAAGATTACTCGAGATTCCAAGGCTGCTCGAGAAATTGTCGTGTTTGCAATCCAAAGGTTATCCCAGAAGAAACACACACAGTATTCCATAGTTAATAGTGTGAGATATATAATAATATTTTATAGCCATTGCAGGTCATTCAAAAATCCAAATGTTTAGTAAAAGTTCAACCAAGTATTTTTTTGTTGCCATTTTGAATCTAGAGAATATTTGGAATGGGGATTACGAACACCAACGCAACTGCAAGGTACGATAGGCGTGCGTTTGACTGCCAGATGTCTATTGCTCTCCGCCGCCAGCCCCTGCTCACGGCCCCTTTATCGGACAGAGCCACGTGCCGCTGCCATCATCAGCCCCCTGTCCACGGCCCCTGTATCGGACCGAGCCACGTGCCGCTGCCATCATCAGCCCCCTGCCCACGGCCCCTTTATCGGACCGAGCCACGTGCCGCTGCCATCATCAGCCCCCTGTCCACGGCCCCTTTATCGGACCGAGCCACGTGCCGCTGCCATCATCAGCCCCCTGTCCACGGCCCCTTTATCGGACCGAGCCACGTGCCTCTGCCATCATCAGCCCCCTGTCCACGGCCCCTTTATCGGACCGAGCCACGTGCCGCTGCCATCATCAGCCCCCTGTCCACGGCCCCTTTATCGGACAGAGCCACGTGCCGCTGCCATCATCAGCCCCCTGTCCACGGCCCCTTTATCGGACAGAGCCACGTGCCGCTGCCATCATCAGCCCCCTGTCCACGGCCCCTTTATCGGACCGAGCCACGTGCCGCTGCCATCATCAGCCCCCTGTCCACGGCCCCTTTATCGGACAGAGCCACATGCCGCTGCCATCATCAGCCCCCTGTCCACGGCCCCTTTATCGGACCGAGCCACGTGCCGCTGCCATCATCAGCCCCCTGTACACGGCCCCTTTATCGGACCGATCCACGTGCCGCTGCCATCATCAGCCCCTGTACACGGCCCCTTTATCGGACCGAGCCACGTGGCGCTGCCATCATCAGCCCCCTGTCCACGGCCCCTTTATCGGACAGAGACACGTGCCGCTGCCATCATCAGCCCCCTGTACACGGCCCCGTTATCGGACCGAGCCACGTGCCGCTGCCATCATCAGCCCCCTGGCCACGGCCCCTTTATCAGACCGAGCCACGTGCCGCTGCCATCATCAGCCCCCCTGGCCACGGCCCTTTTATCGGACCGAGCCACGTGCCGCTGCCATCATCAGCCCCCTGTCCACGGCCCCTTTATCGGACCGAGCCACGTGCCGCTGCCATCATCAGCCCCCTGTCCACGGCCCCTTTATCGGACCGAGCCACGTGCCGCTGCCATCATCAGCCCCCTGTCCACGGCCCCTTTATCGGACCGAGCCACGTGCCGCTGCCATCATCAGCCCCCTGTCCACGGCCCCTTTATCGGACCGAGCCACGTGCCGCTGCCATCATCAGCCTCCTGTCCACGGCCCCTTTATCGGACCGAGCCACGTGCCGCTACCGCCGCCTCCACCGATTCTATCCGGCAGGTCTCGTCAGTAGGCAGCTTATACCCGCTATCGGCCGTCGGAGTCGTGGGACGACTAGATTGGTCGGCGAAGCGAAGGCGGACGATTCGGAGTTACGTCATACCAAATTGGCGTGTAGCTTCATGAAGTTACGCTGCTTCTGAACATCAAGCTGCTATCGTGATGATACGTTGCACGGAAGGCCGGGCGTGCTCTGCGACGGTAGCTGTTGTGTTATCCCATGCATTTTTCCTAAAAGATAGACTCGCTGAAAATGGTGAACCAGGAGTGAGGAGCTTTGGCGTGATCGCTTCGAAGGAACGGGAGCTGGGGGTAATCGGTGCTAGTTGCCACCACTGTTCCGTTATGGCACTC